>CM040993.1:9173973-9202941 GCA_022985145.1 Pangasius djambal | reverse complement strand
TATTGGTAGGAGAATGTTGGACATGGAGCTGCCAGGCAGGAGGCGAAGAGGAAGGCCAAAGAGGAGGTATATGGACGTAATAAATGAGGATATGAAGCTAGTGGGTGCAAGTGTTGAGGATGCAGAAGATAGGGATAGGTGGAGAGTGATGATTCGCTGTGGCGACCCCTGAAGGGAAAAGCCGAAAGAAGAAGAAGAAGAAGACTGAGGAAACATCTAAAACATTAAAACATCATCCATCCATCCATCCAAGCCTTCTGCTCAGTCATAGTCAACTGTGAGATAATTTGAAGGCCACTTCTACAATTGTCTTTTACTTGTTTTTGTTTTTTTGGTGAAAGCATAGTTTTTGCAGCACTTCTATCACTGGTAGCTCCTCAAACAACTAGACCATCAGATAGTACATAAGGAGTTTTTGGCCAGAGGCAGAACTGAGCAACCAGCTGCTATAAACACAAAAGGCTTTGCAGATTCAGAGGACGGCCTACACCTGTGTCTACGGTAGCAAGCCAAGTGAGCAGCCATTTCTTGTGCTAGTTCTTGACACTGGGCCAAAATACTGATGACAACAATAATGACATTTGAAGAATTATCAACTTCCTGCAAATTACCACTGACATGATATAACTTCTTACTATCTCTAGATCATCTCGTCATGGATGGATTGCCTAATCCCAGATTTTAGGGTATCCCCACTGGATTTTACCCCCAGTGAGTGGACAGCCTGTCTAGCCTGTCTCTCAAGACAATGTGCAGTGGTATTTGTTTAATAATTAATCACCAAGTGGTGCATTGGATAGGTTCTCTCCAACTGTAATGTAAACCTGCAGTATAATTCACAGACCCATTTCATATTGGGTCTGCCATTTTAATCACTATTTATATACATCCACAAGTAAACACACATGCAATGCTATATGCGAACTGAGTATATAAATTATTTCATCAGTTCAGAATTCTTATCCTAACTCTGCACCATCTGTTAAGCAAAGATGATCTTGGGGGGATTTTAACCTGGCCAATATTTCTATTGGGCTGCCTAACTACATCCTGTGAGAGTAGCTACTATTCTTGACCCATGCTGTACTTCAAATCTGTCGGTTCACCATACTTTTAAGAGAGCTCTGCTGTGGTACTCTAATCATCTCAACATACCAACAGACACCTCAGAACTTAACCTGCAGTCAAAAATGGTTATTGTCTACAGTTTATTTGACTCTTTCGTAGTTCAGTAACAATAAGTTCTCTTTGCAAATAAATATTCTGCATATATCGTTGGTGACAAGGATCTGTATAAAACTACTAATTATGGCTCGTATCCAACTATACAGTTCAGTTGGAAAAGAATGTTGCTATTGCATAGTCAGCAAAAAATAACAAAATGACAAAAAGACAGGTGGTAGCAGTCTGCGCAGTAAACTAAAAAAATACTAATGCAGTATGTCATTTTAAATTTTTACTTTTTTTTACATACTTAAAAAGAATAAGCTAAATTTCATCTCATTTAATTTAGGCAAATTGCATTTAATTAAAGTATTGATTTATTATTATTTTTTTTACATTTCTTACATAGCGGATTACATTGTAGTATATCCATGACTTTGTAGTTGGTAGACATTTAAAAGAATGAGTGTAGTTTATTTCAGTGTAGTATGAAATCACTTTTTTTTCCATTTTCTATAAATAGTTTTGTTGTAATATGACCTTGCACATATCAAACACATGAGGTTTGATTGTGCTGTTAATCACCAGCAGTAACCGTTCAGTCATGTTTGTGATTTGGCCTTTAATGTGATTTAAGAGTTCTCTGGACTACCCCTGTTTGTTTTCACAGGTTTAGGAGCTTTGTTTTTTATTTACTGGTTTATTTTTTCAGTAAAAAGGCGAAACTTAGCCTTAAGATTCTTTGTGAATATTGCCCCTGATATGTAGTACAGAATGATGCACCTCTTTGCTACCCTTGACCCTGACCTGCTAATCTTGTCTCCACCTTTCTCCATGTCAGAAGCAGAGGTGAGAACTGCTTTTGACAAGTTAAATAAAGGAAAGGCAGCTGGTCCTGATCACCTCTCTCCTTCTACACTTTAGCACTGTGCTGATGTTCTGGCATCTGTCTTCACTGAAATCTTTGAAGAGGAGCAGCTAACTAGTTTTGTGATAAATACTACTAAATAAATTTTGCAGTATAGTTTTGGACTTATACTGTTTTATATTCTGTACATATAACGGTTTACATTTTCCAGACAGCCGTAGTGCTGTGTTCAGTTTGAGTAGGCATGGATTTGTGTTCACTGTACAGACATGGTCATTAGTGTAGCTTTGCTACTTCGGTAAAAGTTAAATTTTGGTAAATTTCCTGCAATATTTTTTAAACATGACACAAAGCCAGTTATGAGGTCAAATTCAATGAAAAAACATCATTAGATAATACTGAGAAACACTTGTCATCACTCCAGGTTCAAATTGCTAAAAGCGTCAGGCCTCAATGACTTCAGACCCATTTCCCTCACATCAGTTGTCATAAAAAACATTCGAGAACCTTTTCTTCCTGGCTATAATTATGCACATCACATGCCTACTGAGCAAACAGATCTACTGATGATACACTCAGTCAATCATACAATCAAACAGCTTGAGACAAGCTGTTTTTCAGCCTCCGAGGTGAATGTGGCACTGGGTTACTAGATATTGGATTTGCTAAGTAAGAGTTGTCAAGGTTAAAAAAAAAACAAACATGCTCTCAGGTCTTGTCACTCAGTACTGGAAGTCCTTGGGGTTGTGTTTTAACACAGCTTCTTTGTTTTATATGTTTTCTATTCACTAACAGACTCCCTGCTCAAAACAACTCATTCTAATATGTGTGGGTCTCTCTGATTCTTCGTCTTGGAGGCATCTGCATGTTCAATGTTGACAGAGATGGAGACAGAATATAGGAAATATGTCAAAGAAATATATAATAATAAGCAATCTGCATGTTCAGTGGAAAGACAAAGAGTGTATGGCACCTTGGAACATGCACGAGTGCCCTTATAATGCTTTATGCAACCAGATATAAAACATCGTATAAAAATGACCACAGCTGGACTTACAGAGAGAAGATTATGGCTCCTGTCTCAGACACAGAGCTCAGACACATTCCATCCAGCTTCATCTGTATTGTGTTTTGTGATGTGATGATGTGATTTCACTGATGCCTTTGAGAATTGAGACTCTTGTTTCCTATACATTGTAATAAAATCTTGTATATATATATATATATATATATATATATATATATATATATATATATATATATAAAACACCCCATCTTTGCCTGTGCAAGGCGATTTCTATTTCAAAATCTGTTATAATTTCTTGTCTTTTAGTATGTGCCCAGCTTTAAAGAGTTAAAAAGTGTTTAATGTTACCCCTTTTGGAAATATGAAGCTGTAGCAGCCACTTGGGTTGCACGGATATTATACCAGGAATTTATAATATCATTCACACCCCCTATTTATAAATGACTATTTTGATTCCCCTGCCCAAGTGCTGATGGAGTTTGCTGTTCATTACTAAGTCAGATCACGGCTTATTAGTTGATAGGGAAGGCTGGCAAGCCGATGCCAAACCTCTACACCCTCATGAGCCTTGAGAAAACAGCAGCTGAGTACTCGCAGTCGTGTTAGTGAGTACAGGGTGATGAAATATTTATAAGATCTATTGGCTTCAGAATTAAAGCCAGCTTCCAAGAATTTAATCTGCAGTTCACAAAAATGCCAAGGCTACCGGTAGCGACCAGGGAATACAAATCACTTCCGCCTCTGTGAAAAATAACCAGGATTTTCAACGCCTCATGCTTCATGCCATGCTATTTAGTTTGTGCTTAATATTGATATTAACTTATGGCTCTCTTTCCTTTAAAAGTACTGCGTAGTAGAACATAAAATTGACACTAAGTTGTTCAGTGGTGCAAGTGCAAAATCAATAATTATAATGGATGATGTGACATTTTATTTTGCAAAATATGCTACTCTATGGTGGGTTTCTAGAATTAGTTTAATTCTTGGACTAAATAACAATGTCAGTGAGGACAGCCAGCAATTTTCCCAAAGTTTTACAAAGCACAATTGCAAAAACACTTCTTGGTGTGTTCTTATTGACTGAAAGCTATAGGGAAAATAATGTATAACACAGGGGAGTGTTGTAACTTAGTCAGTATCAGGTGTTAGTCATTGGGATCATTTCAGTGTAGCAGAATTTCTGAATCCATTCCAATTTTTGTATCATAGGTACTAACATACCTCAGCAGATCATGCTGCACAATGATAATTGTTATTATCTTTGTTCAGTAATGAAATGATGCATATTTATTTAATTTATATATTCTACTTAACTATAGTAGCATATAAATCAACCTTATATTTCTGTACAGTGCTCTATCCCTGCCAGAACATGTTTTTTAGTTCTGTGGGCGGATTGTGGACTCTTGTAGACGTGAAGCTTAAGGCTATTGAGACACAAAGCTGCGTTATGGAATAAACTTTGAGGAATGAGTCAAACATGGTGTGACATTTGCGCTTATTCATTTGGCAGACACTTCAATCCAAAGTGACTTACATTGGAGGCAAAATCCAATCTAAGCACTTGCAAGTGCAGCAGTGGCTCTTTGGCGGTCCTGGGGTTTAAGATCGTAACCATCAGCAGCCAGTTGCACCTGCAGAACGTTGGAGGGTAAAGCTGAAAGTAGTTAGTGTAAAGCTAGCAATCTGTACAATTTTCTTTGCACCAGACACCTACAAGGCATCATAAGAAGTAGTTCATAAAGTGGTTGTAGATCAAAACGTTGGCTCAGCGTCAACCAATCAGTAACACAATTGGACATAAATCAGGGAAGCGGCTCTCATCTTCCTCAGTGTAACATATTTTATTCACTGTTGAGTTTTTTAAGCATAGATGAACAAAATTCAGATGGAAAATTCAAAATAAAGTGGTGACTTAAATTATCCATCTCTTTGGATTGGCATCCCATCCAGGATGTATTCCTGCCTCTCATACAGTGTTCCCAGGATAGGTTCCAGTTCCGCTGCAACCCTGACCAGGATAAAGCAGTTAATGAAGATGAATGAATGATAGGATGGTATCTATTGGTTCTGTTCTGATATGCTGAACAACATCATAAAATATAACATAATATTAAGTTATTTAAAATGATCTGTGATGTACCTTGCCAATCATCTCAGTGGCCCTTATTCACCAAGGTTGCATATTGTCAAATCTGATGGTAAAACCAATGCATGCAAAGTACACTACAAGTTTCCTTATTTATTAATTTCATTTATGGCATGTTTGTACAAAAAAAACTCATGTGTGGCTAGAGTATGTGTCAATTTAAGTGGAACATTTTAACTACCAGAAAAATCTTCAGTTTGCAGTTATGTAATCAAAATAATATCAGTGTCATCAATAATTTTAACAAGTATTGCATGTTTAACAATAAAATAGCAGCAGAGTACATTGTTAATCACAATTGCAAATGTGAACCTTGTGCTTAATTAAGTGTAGGTAATGGGGCTCTTCTCTTGGATCTAATAACGTTTTGAGGTTATTATATAATCTCATGAACAAAATGTGATTTTATTCCTTTTGGCAGCCTGTTTTTCAGTGTAGGATCATTTTATCATCATTTTCTTTATATGAAATATATTTCTTATATAAAATACAGCTTCTTTATAATATAATGCATTTCTTTATAATACATAATATTAATTAAATCTGATTTCAATTACATCTGACCTGTTTGAGTTGCACTATGAATAAAACTCTAGCTATAGGTAGAGTTCACATAACTATTTGCAGATGAGGATGGAAAGAATATCCTGGCCTGAAACAGATTTTTTTTTTTTTTTAAATAAAAAGTGCAGCACATTTCCATAGCTGTCTTTATTTGTAGCAACCTCAAACAAAAGCACCTCAAACTCAGCTTCACTGAAATTATATTTTCACCACTTCTCTTTACTTCTTTCCTCTGGCAGCATCCTATTATTGGCTCACTATTGCAAAGCTTGCATAAATTAGGGTGTGTTTCATATAAATTGTATGTATATTACGGTAAATTAGGGCCTTTCTATATGCGTATGAAATGTAGATAAGGGGATAGTGGGTGGGAATTGAAGCTGATTCATTAACTGTGCTTGTTTCTTCCAAATGTTGATGAATAAAGGCCAGTGTGATCTATGACATTTTGTGCTAGCTGAGGAAACAGCACACTATGCTGGCTGATATAAATATAATCATTTTGTAGTTAACCTTATGATCCCTCCTGTTAATATGTGACATTACGGTGTATTTCTGAAAGGTGACCAGGTCCAGTGATGATGGACAAGGAAAAACCACAAGCTTGAGGAAATCATTATCCTCTTTACAAAATAAAAAGAAAACAAAAATGCATTTATAGTTGGCTCAAATGCAGTTTTTACTCTGCACGTCGTAAGCTTGCACTTTTAACAGAATTGAGTAGTTTTGCTATGGCAGAAGATGCAACCACTAAAGGATAGGTATACGTTTTAAGTTATAACATAAGGCTACATTTAAAGTAGCACTTTACATTCAAACTGGGTGGCAATAGAGCTTTGACTCTATTCTAACCACTTGGACTCTAACCACTGAGACATTTCGAATCTTAACCACTGAGTTTCAACCGTAGAGCTTATCATCAAGCCCTCCCTGGCCTGAAATACACATTGTGTATCATTTTCTCCTAGTTTTACATTTTATTAAAGAAATATCAGCTATTTTTCATAAACACCATAACATCAGTCTTAAGATATTGCTTTTTACCGCCTAAGGCTATCACCAAACAGAAAGCTAATACAATAGATGTGGTTGATAAAAAAACATTAACGTAGTGTCTTTAAGTGTGATAGATGGGTTTGACACTCAACCGTTTCTGAGTACACATCCAATCCTCAAATGTAGAATTATGATTTCGAGATAACGTTTTCTCAGCTATCCTGTTTTTGTTATACAGATAGCTAGAATAAACAGTATACATTGTGAATATTCATTAATATGACATGAAATCATCTCAGAAATCCTTTACAATCCGTTACTTCCTCATTGTTGGCTTTTTCTTCTTGTATTGTAAAGCTGCAAAGGCAATGCACACACCACACAGATTTTGTCTGATGTCTCCTGCCAGCAGATGCAATGCATTATGGGCCTCGATAGTCTCATAGGAGAGAAACGAAACTCTCCAATTATTGTGTGATTGTGTGGAAACCCGACTGATCTCTCGAGCTCTCCAGTGACCTCCTTCACGTGACCCCTCGCTCATCTGGAAGCACGTCAACCAGATTCCCTTCAGACTCTTGGCCATGAAAACACACACAGCAGAAATGATAGTCCGCACTTTCACTGTAGACCTGTGAGTTTGGGACATGGGATTTGGTGAATAAGAGGAAGAGTATAGCGTGATGTGGATAGTGGTGGTGAAGATTTGATAATGGGGATAGAAATACATTTTTGGAATAATCAACAGCAAACGATTGTGTATCACTCTTTCCATGGCAGCATTAAACCACCGTAATACTGATTAAATAGTACATCAAACTTGTAACGGTACTATTTTCAGCAACGTGTGTGGTTCAGGATGTAGCCACAAGGAGTGGCCATTAATCATGGTAACTGGAAAGACTTGCCAGTTGTGCCTTGGCTTAGCTAGTGAGCTAACATCGCTGGGTAATTATGATATAGGATATTCAGGTACAGTAATTCAGGTATAGTATACTGGAACATCAGGTAAATTAGGGCTAAATTAGTAAGTTTAACTTAGCAGGATTTATTTTCTGGCCTGATGAGTGAAAGTCGAAACTTATGTTAATAAGCCCTTGCAGTACAACTTCCTAAAAGAAATAACACGCTTTAATTTAGTGACTTCATATAACGGGGTTTGATCAGCATCAAACAGGGAGTTGACTGCAAAACTAGTAAGGTAGTAAAGACGACATATGCTTTGGTTAGGTTATAAACTTGTCATGGCAATATATTGTAACAAAATAAGAATAAAGTTAGTTCAAATCATGTACATATTTCTTTTTTATAATTTAATCATTTTCAAGGTGTCCCATGCTTCAGGTTATTTAGGACAGTCAACTACAATCAGTGGAGAGAGGAATAATGAAGAGATATAATGGATGCATGAATAGATGAATAGATATGTGCATTAAATGTTATTTTTTATGAACGTTACGTAGGCCTGCTACTGAGATAGAGAGATTTTTTTACTTTGGGTAGTGTGTTCATATAATTTTAGAGGTTGATGGTGTTTCTTATTTTTAAAGTCTCATGTAATACTGCTACTCCAAGAAATAAATTATAAAATGTTACTTACCCTGTAGTGATGTTTTTCTGTGATTTTCACGTAATCTGTTCATATTTAATCAAATTACCAAACATGTCATTAAAAATGGTTTTCGGTCAGATGTGACAAAGGCTATGCTTCTTTAGAATGATATAAATGGTAAATAGTCAGTACTTTCAGGAGATCAGAAATGTACCATGTGATGGAGTATTCTGGAGTATTTTTATATTTCCACCCTAACATTTTGACATATTTAGTATATTAGTCTATATCTTGTGCTCATAACTGTGCGTGATTGGCTGGTGCTCTTTCGCTGGCGCTGTAGTTTTAGATGTAAGTAAGTAGAAATGGTAAATAAATATTTTGGGTTGCACAAGGTTAAGATCATAAATGGCAGCAGGGCACATTGAGCTCTGATTCAGCCCTCTGTATTTAATCGGCTTAAGTTCAGACCGATACTTAAAGCTCCATTTCTGAATCAGGAATGGTTTGGTCTTATGAAATGTGATTATCCAGCATTAGATCACAGTTCTTTATTGACCCTCCTTGAGTTTACTGGACATGGTAGCATTGATTAGTCTCAACATTACAGGAACTGCTTTCCATCTGAAGTAGGGCCATTACGCAATTTCATACTTTTGTTTGTTCATGACTCAATATGATATAATGTAGAGGTTTATAACAAATGCAGTGTACTACATCATGATTCAGTATTGTGTAAACAGTAAAATATACAGGAATGAGTGGTCATGTCTCCCTCACAGCGACTGGCCTTCACCTCCTTCACTGGCATCTATAGGCACATAGGCTGTAGTTCTTTTACTAGGACTGGCAGGAAGAGTAGCTATGCTTTATGTGCACAACGCAAGTGATTAGATTAAAATTAAGAAGTATTTGTTGCTGGTTCATTTCCATCTAATTGGGTTTTGCAAAAACTGCTTTATTTAAAAATGGAAATATGTCCTACTGCAAAATGTTGTATCAATTTTGCTTTATCAAGAATTTTCATGAAGACTTTCATGTATGCTGAAAATTGCACACTGTGTTTCTGTGCAAGTTGTCACAAGAAACTGCCCTTAATGTGCTGTAGTCCCATCTAATAATATACCTCAACTTATTCTCTGTAATTGAATTCTGAAAGGTTCTCGACTCTCCACAGTCCAGCTGTGCCACTCTGCTGGTTAGTCATAGAAGAGGCGTATAATGAGGAGAGTTTACTATTTTGTCCTATCAAAAACTTTTCCATTATAGATTTACAAAAATGCACGCTGACAAATGACCTGTCTATATTTCTAAAATATTACTGGTAATTGCTGATTCCGTGGCCTACATTCTTGAACACTTTAAAGCAAAAAATCCCTCGGATGTGTTGTGTTCATTAATGTTAACTGCATCATTCCAGTGTATACTTTGTTTCTCCTCTTTCTCACTGGCAGCCCTGTGTTTGATCTGAGCTGTAAGAAACTCAGGGCACACACACACATACACAGTGCAAAATTTGTACATGTCCAATCAAGCCTGGCAGCGAGGGTCAAACTGCATCTGCCCATGAAGGGCACGTATCATTGAAAGTTTCTCAACCTTCAATAAGTGCTATATTTCATCATAGTCAAGATAAGAAAGCAACAGAAGGCAAAAAGAAAAGAACCGTTGAATATAATCGGTGGCAGGGGTTTATCTTAAAGAAGGTGTGGAAATAGACAATGTAATCAGTAAAGTTAATAAATTAAATTGAATCCAAATTATCTTCTTTGTCATTTTTACTTAAAGGTTTTTTTTTAAGGTATAGTGCATGGGATCTTTGTTGTTAAAATGGAAAAAGCACAATTTTTGAGTTGGTGCAGAAAAAGTACTCTATAATATGATGGTCCTGAGCTGTCAGTTGCCCTGATAATCCTGTTGTAATTTACAGTGCTGTCAGTGCTGCGTCAGTGGTGTCGAGTCAGAAACCAAAAATTGGTAGGCAAACATCTTACAGCTCAGATACGTGAAAAATCATCACTCCACAATTTTATATTTGAATGACTCATGACAATCTCATGACAGACTATCTAGCCAGTAACCAATCAGTTGAGAGAGAGAGAGAGAGAGAATAGGCATTTATTTGTTCTCTAATTTGGTTGGAAGCTAGTAAATGACTGATGATAGTTAGCTGGTTTATCCTCATTGTGGAATTTTTACTGTTACCCAGTTAACTTTTTGAACTAGAGAACACATAGTAACTAATGGGAGGAGTTGGTGTATTTTTTGTATTTTAAACTCAGTTATATCTGGAAGATGTGAATGAATCCAGACCACTGCTTGGCTGATCTGTGTATTTTTTCTTCTGGTGTGGGTTTTACCTAGCATGCTAACACTATCAGGTTCATGCCATGCTTTTTTCAACAGGCTGGAGAACCAACTACACAACAACACAGATGAGGTTAAACAAAAAAGGACCAAGAATGAGACTGGAACACTACCAGAAAGCTGTATTATAGCTTGTAAAATTGTGAATCATTCAGAATTTCTTTCTCACTTTGATCACCTTGCCTATTACCAATATATCAGGAATCCCAATTTTCTAAACTAAACAGGAGATGAACAGATGAAGACACTTGACACACGTCACTGGAATATTACGTTGTTAAAGTCATGGATTTTTAATGCCATTGATGATTTCTTCTCGTCAGTGTGTTTCTTTGTGTGTGTGTGTGTGTCATTGTTCATTTGAAACTTCTTGGACACAGCCAGGAGCATGATTCTGTAAGATGACATGATTGTCCAAATTATTTTGCTCGGCATCTACTTTCGCATAAATTGTTAAGTCTATTGTGTATATTATTTTTAATAGAGACATTATCTTTAAATCGATAAAAAACAATCAGTTCAGAAAATTATGTTTTTTAAAAGTAAGATGTAACAGTAACTGTGTATTATGTTATAAAATACCAAAAACTATAGGACATAAAAGATGGAGATAAATTGTGACTTATCTTCATTAATTAAAACTTCACTTCAAAATAAAAATACACACATCAAAATGCATTAAACGTTTCAGCGTTTCCGAGTGTGACTTTTCTCTGAAATCTGTGGCCGTAGAGAGCACGCCACCATGAAGTGGGCTCTGGTTCTCGTATACACATGCAATTTGCTGATGCAGTTTAGCTGTATCCTTGTTTTACCTGGGAGGAGACTCCACGGTCAGCACAGCATTCTGTAGTGGACTCTTAAGATTTCCATTCTATATTTTTATTCACTGTAGCCAGTATTCCCTTTCTGCATGGTTAAAAATTATTACTTTAATTTGGTTACTTTCCAACATTATTCCACAGCATGAGGAACATCACTTATGCAGTATATCAGTGCAGAGTATAAGTAATCTTACATTATGTATGATCTTTAAATCAAGTATCAAGTAATTTCATATGGTTGGCTGGTCTGCTTGATACTATTGAGCCTTGTTTATATAGTTGTTTGAGTTTTTGTTGTTGGTTTTTTTTTTTTTTACAAGATTGAAAAACAGTGAAATAATACAGCTCTTTTGTTCCTTAATTTTTATGCAAAGAAACTAATGCATAAAGAATTGATTTAAGAATTGATTTATTATGAATCCAATGTTAAGTAATATAAACAGGAGTATAATTTCAGATATCCTGTAGACCTAAATTGTATAAATAATTATAGTTTACTATTCAGACTGTATTCTTATTCCCGAGCTCTTTCTCCCAGGTGCCTTTTATAGAGAAATTGCCTTCAAATAACCCATCACTGTTATTCTCTGTCGCACTGCAGACTGCAGCCGCTTTCCCTTCAGCAAACAATTGCCATGTTTTATCATGTAGGAAAGAACCGCTTCAGTCCATTGTCGTGAGTAAGATAAACATGACTTTGGTTTCTGCCTATGGTTTTAATGCCAATTTTAATTTTGAGCTTAAGCCGAACCAGAAATAAAAAAAAAGTGTAATTATTATTAATGACGTTGTAAAAATTGAGGTGAAGATAAAGAGAAGGTGTGAAAAAGATGGATGGAAACAGAGTGTTTGGAATAAATAAGGACAAGCAACTGTATTTTTTAGCTCCTTCACTGTAAAATCCTGTGTTTACTAAATAGAAGGCATCATAGGCAATAGGCAAAATTTCTTTGTCTACATTAACCTGCAGTGTAGTGGTGTAGTAGTCTGGCATTCTCTCAAACACTGTCATACACAGCCAGGAGTGAATGTTTGCAATAGCTGAGAGTTTAATCATGGCTGATAATTGCTCAGCTTACTAACATTGCTTGTTAAATTAAAGATGCCACAGATGGTGAACTATTTTGACACAGCCTACTGTTTAGTACAGTAGTAGGTGGTTTGAAATGCAGCCCATTACTGTGTGTGTGTGTCTGTGTGTGTCTGAGGTGTAAAAGTTGAGGTGTGAGATAAAGTGTTTGCAACAAAGATCCTCCAGTCTGTCCATGGTTACATCAAAACATTTCATACTACTGTAGTGAATAGTATGTCAAATGTATAGAGTTTTGCTAATGGTATATGATTTGTGACACAGCCCATCAATATACAGTATGTGTGTAAAAGTATGAACTATAAAAATAAGGCTATGGGTCTGGATAAAGAGTGTATGGAATAAATGATGCTGCAGCGGGTTTGTAGAGGAAAGGTGATGGGCTTTGCAGGATGAGCTGGTATACCAGTTCTCCTTATCGTACTATATATCTCATAGTCTGCTCAGACATTTTATGTGTCTTCCATTAGCTTCAGTGTTTAGTGTCAGATAAAACTGCTCTTAATGTTAATTGCTCAAATAAAATCTGCTGTAAGGAATCAGTTCATGTTTTGAGGGTATTCTGTGGCGTTTGACTCAGAATGCCTCAAAATGCTGAGCTGAAAAATTTACAAACAACCTTTATAAAGCTGTTCTCTACATGTGATTCAAAGCTGAATTTGTTGTTTGTAACTCTTCGGTTGGACATCAGTCAAGTTGCAGATTACGAGTGGGCGATATGACAAAAATACATGACGATACTTGAAGACATTTACAGTATGCAAGATGTATCATGAACTGCCAGCAAGAGTAGTGTTGCATAAAACATAATTTCATGATAAATTTCATGATACTTTTATTTAATTTATAAAAAAAAACTGTATGCAATACTGAAAAGGACAACTTAAAAAAATATATTAATTTAAAGCTTTAAGTTCAATAGAAAATGTACAAAATTTACATCAAATCAGCCGCTTCTAATCAGAGTTTTTGTTTTAAAAATAAAGGTAATACCAGAATAGCAAAATAAAAAAAATTAAATAGAATTTTAGTTCATGTATTTAAAGCAACTTCAGTTGACTAAAGTGCTGTACAAAGTGCTATATATATAAGCAAATATTCCCCATCAGTTACTTCTCTCTACTGCTTTACATAATAACATGCAGACATATAAATACATACAAATCATACCGACATGTACTGTGACATAATTTATCACAATATCAATAATACATATAGTTATTTTTCCAGCCCTTTTATGCATAGATACCCAATTGAACAATTAGAAGCACTCAAAAGGATATTTGGCTCTCCATGAAACATGTAATTGTAGGCTTGCAGCTATTAGATGACACCACCACGTTCGCATCAAACATCAGAAAATGTGATCTCAGTGAGAAAATATGATCGCAGTGACTTCGACCATGCCAGGGTTGTTGGTGCCAGACAGGTTGGTTCGAGTATTTCATAAATTGCTTATGTAGCATATACACACAATGTGATCTTGTATCTGACATTTGATGTGAACATTAACTGAAACTCTTGACCTATATCTGCATGATTTTATACATTGTGAAACTGCCAAATGATTGGCTGATTGGATTATTGCATGAATGTGCAAGTGTACAAGGAGATGTTATTACTAAAATGCCCGATGAGTGGATACATACAATTTTTCTCACATGAATGAAGGGTGCCAATACTTCTTAAATTAACTATACCCGTCAGTCCAAACAGAAACACTGTGTGTGTGCCATAATGCAGTTTTTTGGTTTACATGTAATTGGAGTCTGGATGTATAAGGATGTTAAGACCTCCCCCTGTTTTCAGGAACAGTCTGTTCCACTTTGAAACAGACAGACTCCTTGACTCCTCTCTCGAACCGTTTATCTTCTCTGTCCAGTGTATGGACATTATCACTGACTGTGCCACTATGAAAGTGAAGATGTTTCTTGGGTCACTTGAAACCAGTGGGTGTTTGATCAAAACTGTAGATTTTATAGCAATCATGCTGTCTCTCAAACAGCAAACATGATGGGATAGAGACAGAAATTCAGCAGGGTAGGGGAAGCGTACAGCCTGTTCTCATCATCATCCCTTCCATATACTCGTATACCGAGTCCCCAGGATGGTGCAGTACATAATACATCATGGAACGCCATACACAGCTACAGATACAGTAAAAACAAAGTAAATGAATAAAGGGAATAAGAAAACCAAGAAGAAATATCACAGGAATTTGAGAATGCCAATTTGTCATCCACGGACACGGACCCTACCTTGTCAGTAGTACACATCAAATCTAATGAATGAATAGGAAACGTAACATTCAAGTTACATAAATATAACAGATAAAGAGCTGCAATACGTTGCTTTATGGAAGATATGGTTTTGCTGCACTATGCCAGTAAGGTCAAGTTCACTATTGCTCTGTCTGTACCAACTGGTCCGATGACAAGAGGTTATACTGAGTGCAGTACAGAGCATTTTGGTATGAAGTATACAGGCTGAGAGATTCATTGTTAGATGTTGATTCCTCTCAGGCAGTTGGAAAATACCTTTACTAAAGGGTGAATTGTAGCAATCAACAACAACTGTGAGGGTGCAGTAGTCAGATAACATCCTGGCTCTTAAACATCCTGCTTCAAAACAACACTAGAAAAAAAATTCAGCATCTAACACGTGGGACATGCATGTGGGACAAGGCCCACAGTAGATTGGGGAAGTGTGGCAGCAGTGATTCTCCAGCAATAAGAACTAAGTCAGAACAGCATAACAATAACTAGCTATTACATATTCTTTGTTTGAAATAAACCATGGTGCATTTACCCCCTATGGTGAGGTTCCTTGGGACAGGTCTGAACACAGCAATCATACTCAAGCATGGATCCAAACTTCCAAACAAATCATACTGCAGATCAATTGCCGTGAGAACACAATTTAATCCTGAATTTACCTAACTGTAGGGAGTAAATCAAACCTGCTATGTATTTATTTTATTATTTATTAAGTATTTAAATATTTAAAATCATAAATGTTTATCATCCTGTAATAGGTATAAACTTCCTGTATGCTCAGTATAGAGGTTTTCCTATTGCTGTCAAGATGCATTAAGAAAAAAAGCCAAAGTTATAAATGGCTTTTTTCTGAAAGTATCCATATCCGTAGATATGACCTCACTTGTTACTATGTGTCAAATTTAGCAGATGTATAAAAGAGGTTGTATATGGCCAATTAAGGATCCTGTTCAAGGATCTGATAGTGGCATTGTGGCATCCCTGGGATTTGAGTTTGTAACCTTCCAGTCACCAGCACAGAACCTTGAACACTGACCCACCACATATTCCCATAATTTTGCGGTTTAGAGAGAGTAGGGGAGGACATACTATCATGAACTGTGCATATGTTGCATATTTTTACAAATGTGCAACATTTTTGCTTAGCACGTCCTTACATCCTCATCCTTAACATGGTCATTTTGAGAATTCAAATTCTTACAAGACAAAGGGAAAATGCATGTTTATTTTGTGCAGATCTGGACTGAAATTGATTAACTCACTTTGCTGCTGGCTAAATAGCAAGCAAGTGTTTCTCACTTATATTTATTCTCTGGCAGCACATGGCCTTGCCTAACCGGCACAATTTTCATCAAAAACGGCAGTTGCTGTTCTTAATGGAGGGGGTGGGGCTGTTTTTTTGTTTTGTTTTTTACAGCACATGTGGTTGCCAGCTTTTAGTGCGAAGGAGTGTGTAATGTATGATGAAAGCCTAAGGGGATCGGAGACGCTGCACCTTATGATGGAAACCCAGTTTGGTAGAGGAAAAAAACACACACGGATAGAATATAGGCATCAATAATCTTCTCCTATGGACGTGGAAGACAAAGAAATGAATGTTAGACAAAGACCTCCCTTACATTAATTGAAGGACGTGTGTGTATTTGTGTGTGTGAGTGTATTTGTGTGCGTTTCTGGGATTTAACCTGTACTTAACCTACTTAGGTGCGGCGTTCATACACTAACAGGTAATTCCTTACGCAAGGTCCTAACATTATTATTATTTTAGTGTTAGCTAGCTATGTTAGCCAGCTTGCTTTTCACTAAAAGAGATAACTGTGTTTGTAAGTGGAATGAAGATGCGATGAAGTAATGAATGAGATGCTGATGATGTAGCTCACAGGAATATTGGATCATTTAGAATGATGCAATTCCTAGAACATTACAGGTGACACATAATTTACCACTATACTTAATATACCATTATTATAGTAGGTGACGTTAATTTACCATTTATGGAAGGAGTCTCCAGTGTCAGTGCTTTGAAACAGTCAGAGTTAAAGCTGTGCCTTTAGGTTTTCCACCAGAGGAAACTGTTCAGTGTAGAGGACTTTCTCTATACTGAATTTCTCAGAAACATGACAAGCTGCCTTTTTAATCTATCCTTCAAAAGAGAGAGAAAAAATTAGGCTGGTAAGGGATCAACTATTAATATCTGCTTTTAATAAGTGATAAATGTTGTTCCACAACATTAAAATGTAACTATATACAGTTAAAAGGTTCAACGTGTCATTTGTTAATTATTAAAAAAAATGTAAACTGTAACATATAACAGGAATTAAATAATTCTGGACATGCTGTTATAGAAAATGATAAAGGGGCTGCATCACACCACCACATAGATGAGAAGTTTTAAAATGCTGATGGTTCAAATGATGCCCTCTGAGAACAATTACTGGTAAACACAAAGTAATTTAAAAAAATAGCATAATAATAGCATAAAATGTGATAATCATTGTAATATGAATGTTTAATATTGGCCTGTGCCTACCCATATAACAGGGTGATTATGGTGTGAGCTGGTAAGTAATGGGCATTGAATGAGGAGTGGTGCTTTAGGATAATCTCTTGCTTCTCTAACTACAGTGAAAGTTTAGTGCTCTGATGTTAAGTGAACATACAGAGTACAGGTCAGATGTTTGCATGATAATGTCTAAAATGACAATCACAATAATTTTTCCCCAATATTGAAATAATTATTTGTTTTATCACAATTTTATCATCTAGTTTAGGCAAAATATAGGCAATTTATTCTACTTTATCGTTTGAACTCTATAGATAACAATCTTGTTAGGATAATTGTCCAGAACCAATAGGAAAATGAGCATTTCCATAATTTTCTGGTTTAAAGAGAGTAGGGGAGGACATAATATTATGAGCTGTGCAGTCAGGAGCTGCTTGCTGGCAGTGGCAAATGTGAATCGTGAGTGGATCGTGAGTGTTTAGGTGATTCTTCAGTAATGTGCAGTAAACAGTTTAAAATAACAGTGCATTTTGTTATAATCCTTTTACAAATTGTCTAACATCCACATTGGCCAACATTTTCACTGTTCTGTTGCTGCTCGAAGTATTTGAATGCATCTGTAGTGAGAGTAAAAAAAAAACAGAACATATATACAAGAATTCTCAATTATTAAGAATTCTCAATTATTCACAAATGCTTTAGATCACTTGTGTGTGTGTGTGTATCTTAGATCTTAGATATGCAAATATTTGAAATTAGCCCATTTTAGAAGAATATATTGCAATATAAATAATGCATTTGTTTGTGATTGTAAATATATTGCCTTGCATTTTACATATATTGGCATATATTTTAAGAAAATTTATTCAAAATCATAACCAAACACATTATTTGTAGTATATTCTTAAATATCAGTTGTTTCAAATATTTGAATATATTCTAAAATTAAATATGAGACATATAACGCTTTTCTTTTGAACTGTTCTAACATGGTGTGTTTTCGGGTGTTATAACCGCCTCTGCTCTGAAAGGTCTCAGACCAATTTACTGTCAGTGCAATTTGCATTTGATGGCAACCCATCAGCATCAGGTCTAATTTCACCAGGTTCTCTGAGAAAAGTACATCTAATTTTTACTTTGCTGATGGACCTAAGGCTGTGTAAATTGGGACACTTGTTCGTCTTCTCTGTTTCGCCTTTCTAGTTTGGTACGTGAGGGGTCAGAAAATCTTCAGCTCGCTCACAGCCTTTTACTAAATAATGGTGTGGACCTTGGAGGGAGCTTTGTTCAGTGCTGGCTTTCCATATTACCATTTCATTGAGGCGTTTTTTTCCCATGTCCAGTTCACACTTCTGACCTGAGTGTAATGGAGCTTCTGTCTAGACTGTCAGCATGAATAAATGTGCATTAGTGCAGGGATTAATATTCAATATCTCTGCATTTATCATTTCAAAGGAGTGTCAGATAAGAAGAGTAATGAGTTTAATAGAGGCCATGTTCAAAGTGGAAGAGGGACCAAATGCACACTTGTTGGTTATTGTACATTATTACTGAGAAAAACAGACAGAGAGAGAAATAGCTTGTACATGTACAATTTGATGTGTATAATGGGATACATGAAACACAACATGGCCAAATTGTATGCTACATGTATTATACAGTGTTTACTACAGATTGAACTATTCTCTCTCTCTCTCTCTCTCTCTCACGCACATACACATATACTCAGTCATGTTAATTATTGTTCATGACACAATGTTTCCGGGTTGTTATCTATGTCCATGAACAGCACACAACTTTGCACAGGATTCTCTGAGTGATTTCTTGGCTGTCAGAGGTAATGGGCACTTTTCATTGCACTCTCTCTGAGAAAGGGCATGAGATGGAGACTCTCTGATGTGAAATGAGATATGACACAGAAAGCCAGAAATGTCAGTGCATCTGCAGTATATGTCAGGTTACGTGCATAACTGTGAGGATACCTCTGACAAAAACCCATCCACTGAAGACAGGTCGGACATATATTTATGTCCCAAAGGACGACTATACTTACACCTCAGAAAAAAATGAGAAAAACAAGTTCATTTTGAGCCTTTCAGCCTGTTTTCATCAATAAACTTTAGCCCCTAGAAATGCATATCGCAGTAAGGTCTTGTTGATTTTAGTTTTCAAAATAATTAGTTTAATGCAAAATGTAGGAGATGTAGCACTTGTAATCATAAGTGAGGTCTTTTAATCACTGAATAACATTTCTACTTCCTTATGTTCAGGACTGCAACAATGGTTACCTTCAGAACTGTGCTTGATTCATTGCCTATAAAAGGTCCTTGCTTCATCACACTCGTCCTCTTTCCAATTTTTGTCTCGTCAAGTGGATGTTAAGTGTAGTGCTCTATTCCTTTGTTTCTTGCTAATTTTGTTAGTGTTAAATCTGCAGCATCAGAGGGTGCATTGACACATGTGGCCGGTAATGCTAGCGTTTGACTTATTATTATTCACGGAATGGTTGACTGTGTGCTTAGAACAAACACGTGGCCTTTTTGTTTGTCAGAGTGTAGCAGTGTGCATGAATTTATGAATATTTATAAATTGTTTATACATTCATATACTGAATTGTGGAATTTCAGGGAAGGATGGTGAGCTGTTCTGCTAGCCATCAATGCAAATGGACAATGATGCTCAAATTGTTTAACTGCCTTTAAACGATTGGTTGTGACCATAGACCTGACAAATGCATTTCCACATTCTAATTGTTGTAGAATACAGGCACTTTCAGGACTGACATACCCTTTGCTTCATGTTAGCACTGGAACACAGTGTGTTCACAAAGTGTATGCAAATCAGAGTAGAGCCCCTGCAGTGCCAGGATCTGTGCAAACTCCCTTATCAGAACGTTGGGCTGCTGTGAGGACAACAGCAGGTGATGAGCCAGACAAAGCACAAAGGCTAAAAGTCAGTCATGAAGAGAGTCACTTGACTCCTATGCAGACTTTTCAGTATAATGAGGCCCAACAGACAAAGTAGAGACAAATGCTTTAGGCCAGGGTGTGTTGGTGCATGACTGGCCAAATCTACAGGAGTAAGGTGTGAAACACTGGATATGTCCAGTGTCCAGTGTCCTGCCCTGTGCACTGTGAATGATGTTCTATGCAGAGTCAGATATAAACATGTCTTTCTGGGTCTGCCCAAAAAATGTATATGGCAGCATTGGGAACTGGTTGACGGTTTGCCACTGGGAGCACATTAACAGGTAAAACCTTCACAAATGGCGAGGAAGTTCACTCAACACAAAATGGTACAGAAGATCTGGTCTTGGTGCTAAGCAATTTGTGCAAGGAAACAGTATCAGCACCTTAATCTATTCTTATCCTCAATGGAGAACAGTATCAGAGTTTTATGAATTTAGACTTACCCTAGTACAATTGGCCACACCCACATTAGATTACTAATTTTTGATTTCCCTGCCTATATTGGTCTCACATACCTCAACTTGAAAGTAAGGTGGGGTCCACTGTCATGGTCAACCATTGTACAGCACCTTCTCAGAAGTGCTTCTGAGAGCCACACAAAACCCTGGAATGTTAGTGGTTTGTCAGAGAAGAAGGACATTATTAGCTGTTTATGAACTTGCAGGCTGTCCATCAAACAAGGGGAATATAGTAATAAACAGTAAGTAATAATAAATTGAAGTAACTGTAACAAATCTCAACGATGGGCAAGGAGGAGGCAGGAACCGAGTGAACTTAAATGTAACATTTAATCGCAGACAGAACATAACATAAAACACAAAGCATGCATGCATCTCTCTCTCTCTCCCTCGGCGTCTCCAGCCGCTCCTTTATCCCTCTCTCCCACTGATTAGCCAGGTCACAGCCTGACCCCTCCCTCCTGCTTGTCACACTCCTCCGCGGGCAGATTCAGGCCTCTGGCCTGACGTACACCCCCTCCCCCCCTCTATCCTCATCCTAAAAGTGAGAGGATAGACGAGTGGAGGAATGGGGAGAGAGAAGGAGAGAGCAATAGACAGTAAGAGAGAGAGAGAAAAAAGAAAAAACTGGTTCTCTGGTCCCCAGACACGCTGTCATCTGGTCCTCTGCCAGCTGGGAAGCGATCCCCACAATGCCAGGTGCTGATGCTGGACCTCCTGGCGGACGGCTACAGCTCCTCCCCTTTTCAGGTGGACGGCAGCCGCACCTCTGCCTCCTCGACAGACGGCAATGGGTCCTCCATCCCCAGGTGGACGGCAGTCGCTCCTCCCTTTTTTTGGTGGATGGCAGCCACTCCTCCCCTTTTCAGGCGGCTGACAGCGACTCCTCCCCTTTTTGGGCAGACCGCAGGGACTCCTCCGTCCTGCGGCAACCACTCCAACACCACACTTCCTCGGTGCTGTGATCCTCCTGCAGTGGGGAGGGCTCTCCGACAGCGCGTCCCTCCTCCTTCCCGTCTTTGACAAATCTCAAAGACGGGCAAGGAGGAGACGGGAACCGAGTGAACTTAAACATAACGTTTCATTGCAAACATAACATAAACATAACATAAAACACAAAACATGCGTGCATCTCTCTCCCTCTGCGTATCCAGCCTCTCCTTTATCCCTCTCTCCCACTGATCAGCCAACTCAGTGCCAGGCATGCGTCCTCACAGCCTGACCCCTCCCTCCTGCTTGTCACAGTAACCTCTTCATATGTCATAACTAGCTGAGGAGCTGGACATCACTCTAACCCACCCTACTTGTATACTGTACAATTTTTCCACACACCCTATACGATATCAGTTTGCTTAGTTACATCTCTGAATTAAACCCTGATAGTTAGCTGTAAGCTATACAATAAGTGTAGAGACGAAGGGTATAGACAGCCAGACAGCACAGTCAATATCAAACTCTCTCATTTGGGTTATATGATCCAACTGTCTGAAAGCTCACTCTCCGGCCCAGAAAGGCTTTTTTATTCTGTTTGAAAGGGCTCATAAACCAGGCTCAATAATGATTAAGAGTCTTAATATTGGTAAAGAGCTCAGGGCCAACAGTGTGGCACTCATTTGAACTTATTACCTTTTAGTTCTTAACACGGCTCTCACTGCCCCTCCTCACTTTAACACTTCCTAAGCGAGAAAACAACTTGTGACACCCTGACCAGCCTTTCTGTATTTTGAGATGAAGTCTGAGTCAGAATCCCAAAGTCCTCAAAATCCTCTAAAGAACTGAAATGGCCAATAAAGTTTGGAATACTTCTGTCATCCTCAAAAATCTGACATGCTTCAGAAGGAAGTTCGGAGGTGTGGGATGGATGAGTAATGGAATTAAAAACATGAGGGTTTCGGCTGTAATCATTCTCTGTGAGCTTTAGCTGGACCTGACTTCTTTAGAGTGTCACGATCTGAGAGGGGATTGGGGTCACACTTTTTTTCAAGCACTTTTTTCATTAATGCCTCCAGTGTGACTCATTCTGGCTATGAGAGAGAGAGTTTGGCTGACACACATATATATGTGCAGATTTTTAACGTTTACACTGAGTATCAGCATCAGGCACCTATTGGCCTAAAATTGTGGTCATTACCGTTACAGCTTGAAGCTGCCTACATCAAATATAGTGGAGTTTTAAATAGACACATATTTGACATCTGAGGCAAGACAATGTAGCCACAATTATATACAGAATCAAATTAGCTTGCTATGTAGTTAGTAATAAAGTGCCATCTCCTGTCATCTACAGAGTGAGGACATGGAGCAATAAAACTCTCAATTCAATTCAAGCTTATATGTAATATTTTAAAATCCCAGGACCTAAATTCTGTGATGACTCAGTACAAAATACACAGTACAAAGTCTGAATAATTGGCGACATTCCAGTTTATACATACAACAAAAAAGGACTACAAAAGGATTCCTTCCTTCTTCTTCTTTACTATTTGTTCAATGACGCACAAGACTATGCTTTACAAAAACTTAAAGGAAAAATAATTATTGTAATTGGCATGTGATGTTCAGTGACATCCAAGATTTATTTTGTAATGAAATTCTGCATCGACCTTTTAGTATCAGCTTCTTTAATTGACATTTTCACTTTGGTCGATGCTGTCCTATATTACCCACAATGCTTTTTGACTACCTGCTGATAGTGTCAGTGGTGTAGTGAGGACTGTGATAGTGGGATTTAGCTTTTGTTTCATTTCTACCTAAATAGATCAGTGCAGCAGTGCTTTAGTCCTTTAGTCCATCCAGCTCTCTCACTTCCTTATCTGTACACTCTGCTCAAACAGATTAGGTTCCAAAGCTTCAACTTTCATGCTATTACCACTGTCAACACCATTGTTAGAGATTGCTGAAATTCTTTCTACTATGAAAATCCTCTTTAAACCCAACCCCCCTCCCCCTCCCCGCTTTGTTGTCTGGATCCTCAGCTGAAACTTAATCCCAGCAAAACTGAACTGCTGTTCATCCCAGGTGATTCATCCCTATGTCAGCATCTTGTGATCTTCCAGGACAACTCTCAGATCTCACCTTCGGTCACTGCATCCAACCTTGAGGTAACCATGGATAATCAGCTGTCCTTTTCCTCTCACCTTGCTAATCTGACATGCTCATGCCGATTTCTCCTTTACAAGATCAGAAGGATTTGTCCATTTCTATCCATATAGACCACTCAGGTACTTGTTCAGTCCCTTGTCATTTCGAGACTGGACTACTGCAACTCGCCCCTGGCAGGTCTGCCTCTGTCAATTTCAACCTTCCAAAGTTCTCCCACATCACCCCATTGCTTCGCTCCCTCCACTGGCTTCCTGTAGCAGCCCGCATCAGTTTTAAAAGACTGATGCTTGCCTTCAAAGTCAAAAAATGGACCAGCACCCACTTACCTCAAAGCCCTTATCACATCCCGCACTGCACCACGCTCCCTCCGATCCTGTAGCACTGCTCGACTAGTCCCACCATCTCTCAGGGTACAAGGAAGACCTGCATCAAGACTCTTCTCTGTTCTGGCACCTAGGTGGTGGAATGAACTTCCCCTAGCTGTCCAAACAGTCGAGTCACTGGCTGCCTTCAGATGATGATTTAAGACCTAACTCTTCATGAAATACTTAAATTAGGACTTTATTTTTTTTTTTAAAAAGTGTTTTCTGTGTGCTTTTCTTACTATATTTCCTCTCAAACAGAGGTTTTTAGACTAATAGTATTCTTTGACTGTGACCTAGTCTGTGACCTAGTGAAAAAGTATCAGGATATATCTATTGATAGATACTTCAAAGCACTTCTGTAAGTCGTTCTGGATAAGGGCATCTGCCAAATGCCGTAAATGTCAGATCAGCAGGCAACTGCTCACGGGAATAATGCAAATACCGCACCAGCCAACAAATTAGCACCATCACAACGCGCATAAAAATATTTTAATGTAAACATATTTAATGTGTTTCAAGGTGGAGATTTCCTTTAAACAGGACAGTAAAATGGATAGGGAGTCATGATAAAACATTTAGCTAGTAATAGATACAAAGTAGAAAGCATGGACAAAGCAGAAATAAGGACATTAATTTTTTATTCATAGAGGAAGCAACAGAAAAAGTGTCCTGTGGCCTAGACTAAAAACATCAGCAGCATGCCCTATAGTTCATTCTACAAGCATGTGTCTTTGCCTTTGCTGCCTGTCATCCATTTGCTGTTTGTGACTGACAGCTGACAGAGATCTGTTGAAGATATTTTAAATGATCGGTTACCTATTGCATATTTAATCCTTACAACCCATACAATGCCAATTTGCATGTTCTTAGTTGTACCTCTGATTCAGTAGTTAACCCAGAGGATTTTCTATGATATTTTAATGATATATATCTCTCTAGATAACGCTACACCAAGGAGGTGTTACTGGGGTTGCTAAAAAACTAGCTTGCTTGCTAGTTAGCAGGTAACACTGCATAAAATAATTTTAAAAAATATACTCATATGTTTCATCAAGAATAGGGTAATGTGTACAAAGGACTTTGGGGAAGGTATTATGCACTGGGCTAATATGGAGCCAAATTTACTAGCAAGCTAACATTAGACAAACTGTTGTGGAGATATGATCAAGTTTGCGAATGACTGATCAAATTTAACTTGTTGACCCTGTCACTTGCAAAATCAGGACATGAATTTGGAACAATGTGAGGACTGAACAGTCTTAATGAGCCTTAAAGGCAGATGAATGTGGCGGAGTATAGAGAGGCAGGTTGGTGGGTCCTTTCCCACTCACGTACACACACTCAGGCATCAAAGGCATCACCACGGGCACTCACTCACTCACACACACACACACACACACACACGAAGACACACACACACACTCTCCTCTCCTGATGTCTGCTACTCAGGTCATCATACAGCAATGCAGTCTTTAATAACGCAGCAGACCATATATTTATCATACATTTTTCTGTGTGTAGTGAATGGAGGAGGCCATAATACACCCTCAATGTAGCTACATACTAAGTGTTAAACGTATCAATTAATAACATGTTAACAAGTTATTCCTCACTGGCCATGATTCAATGTGTGGAGGCAGAGTTAGCAACACAGACACACCAACTACGAAAATTCATATTCATTATTACACTCCCTCTCCTACAGTTCCTCTCACTGTCTCTGTCTCTTGCACTGCCTCTATCCCTACACTTCTTCCCTCTCTCACACTCACCAGACGTCTTGCCTTTCCCACACATCCTCTTTGTCCTATGCTTTCTCCCTCTACCACATTTCCCCACTCCTTCTCATACTATTTCACACTCTCTGAACCTTCCCCCTCATTCTCTCCCTTCTTCTCGCTTCCTTTCTATGGGTAACTTTTTTTTCCGATTTCTATGGACTTAGGCCCCCCAGAGCTGCAGACAAATTAAAGGGACCTGAGACAAACCCCCATGGTGTAGTGTGATTTTCTGATGCTTTGATATTTTCAATCATGTAGTGTGAGCACCTCTATGACAAGCAGCAAGAAAATGATCAACAGCCAATGAGAGTCCCACTATTGTCAGCAAAATAATATTGCTTCAATAAGAAATAATGTGGCATGCCATGCCCAAATGGTTGTTAGGAACAGCAAAAATAAAAACAAACACAGCATGACTCCTGGTGACACGCAGTATAAAAATAGCTATGCTTCTTCACACTATATTTCCAGTTCTTTTTGCAGACGAGATCCTCACTGCCCACATCTCCCCATCCAGTCTCTTATTTCTCTAGAAAATTGTGCCAAAACAACCACCACAGCCTCTTACTCTCCATTGTGACAGAGTCACCTGATTGACAGCTCTCATGTTCATTTTCGAGAGAAAGCAGGATTTGGGGATCAGGCACACTTTGATCTCTCCAGGTGAGAGATCATGCAGTGTGTGAGTCTGCTAATGCTTGCATAGTGTGCACACTGCTACATTCATAAAGACAGCTCGGAAGTAATTAAAGCTATGTAATGTATGAGTGGTATGTTGATTCTGAGATTTTGGCAGTCATGTAGTGTTCACTAGGCTTAACACTCTAGGTTATGTGAAGTAAAGAATTTCACTGCAGTGTACTGGGTACAGTGTCTCACTGCTCTTTTACTAAATCCCCCCAGCATTTCTCTTCCATGTATTCTTTTCTATCCTTTTCAGCTACCATTTCTTTTCAGCTCATTTTTTCTCTCTGTCCTTTTCAGTTTCATTTGTATAGCACTTTACAATAGATATGGTCACAAAACAGCTGTACAGAAATCCAGATGTACATTTAGATTCCTAGTGAGCAAACCAGAGGTGACAGTGGCAGAGAAAAACTCTATGAGACAACATAAAGAAATTTTAAGAGGAACCAGACTTAAATGGGAAACTTCTTTTGGCAGACACCAGAGAGTGGAATTATAAACAATTACTATAGTCAGGTGTAAAAGAGGACAGACAAAAAGTACGAAGTATGTTGAAAGGATGTTCAGTATGATCATATTGTGACTAAGATTCCTGAGATGAGCTCAGCACAGTCTTTTTCATTATAGCAGCATGCAGGATCTGTCCTGTTGCTTGCCGCTTTTCCTCTCTCAACCTCATTTTTATATGTGGAGGCATTATGTTTTTGGGTTATCCATCCGTCCACCTGTCCATCCGTATGTTTGTCTGATTATAGTTCTATATCTCAACAATGAGTGGTTAAATGTTTGCAGAAATTATGTGGAATTTATCATTGATTTTAGAACTGATTCAAACACGGTCAAGGTCACAGCAAGGTCAAATATCTGCATTAGTTTTTCTTCAGTAGCTTTCCTCACATTTGAAGAATATTTTAAGGGTATTTCTGGCATACAAGAGTAGACTTGACTTCCCCGTTAGTGTCAAGTTCTACTTGTTTTTTCCATTTCATCATACCCTTCTCTGTCTCTCTCCATCTTTGCTTTCCATAATTTAACCTCTTTCTCTGTCTCCCTCTTCCTGACTGTCATACCCTCTTTCTCTCCTTCTCTCTCTCGTACTCTTTCCAGTCTCTTTTAATCACCATCCTGTATTTCCATCTCTCTCTCTCTCTCTCTCTCTTTGTTCCTCTCTCACAGACACACACATACACTCGCTCCTCTCATCTCCCTCCAGCCTGCACACATTGTGCTTGCAATGACATCACACCATTGTAATGGAGTTTTAAAGCAGTGTGTGAGACGTATGAGTAAGCTCGCCTCATTTCTCACCCATGAGCCAAACAGACATTCTAGCCGATCTGCTTGGTTAAGACAAATCTTTTATTCGCTAATTTTATCAAGCGGCAATGCAAAATACCTGCCTCCTCCAGACGCCATATTTTTGCGCAGGGCCATCAAGGCACAACATTATGGCATACTCAAATCTGCTGCCTGGTGTTTGATTATTCGTATGTATTATTAAGGAAATAAATAGTTGAGGTTAGTTTAGTCAGCATGTTTTTGGGTGGTTGGAGGAAACCCACACAAACTTGCAAAGATAGTAACCAAAGCTCCGTATCAAACTGGGGATCCTGGGCCTGTGAGGCAGCAGTGCTACCCACTGTGCCGCCCTGATCTTTTTCCAAATCACAATAATAGATAAACACATTCTGTCTGAACTGATGTCTAAACAGTTGTACTTGTCGGTACTGAATACAAACAGCGACATGCAAGCCTGCTTTTTTTAAATCTAAGGCTGAGAAGAGGAGAAATTAAGATTATTTCATGAGCTCATAAATCACAAAAGTGCACTATGCTCAATATGTTTAAAATTGGGGTAAAGTATATTAAATATCGATATTATTCAAATAGTGTGGTGGAGAGTGTGATCTGTAGCATGTTCAAGTAAAAGTTTAATATGTTTATATACAGTGTGTGCTTGTGACAGAAAATTGATATTCATAATATGTAAAGTGCTGCAAATAAGTTATCTGTAAATGTTGGGGTTTTTTTTTTTCTATGAAACTGGGTTGCATAATACATCAGGCATTTGGCACAGTCCTGCTGTATTCAGGTAGACAGGACTGGTGGGATTGGGTGTAACAGGACACATTATCTGCAAAGAACTTTGTCAGTAATGCGACATATTGTGAATATCACTATTGGCTGCAATCCAGTGGAGGGATTCTATATCTGAGAAATGTTGGC
>CM040993.1:9159552-9173873 GCA_022985145.1 Pangasius djambal | reverse complement strand
ATTTAAAAAAAAAAAAAAAAAAGTTTTTAGTGTGTCATATGTGAGATTGCAAATTTGATTCCTGACATATAACATTATCATAACATTCTACTTAACACTGGCTAGCTTAAGAGTGAACCTGGTTTTCGTTTTTATTTACTCAATAATATAGTGAACTAATACTAACTTATGTAGCTTTATAACAAACATTGATTTTGATGTCAGAGAACCAGTGCAATAGACATCTTTTAGAAATAGAATGTTTTTTTGGGTCTATGTCAAGCTGAAGAAATGAAAAGCAAGCTTAGTGGTGATGTCATACTGCTCTTGCTGTTCATTTGGCAAATTTAACTTAGATTTAATTTTGTTAAATCAGGGACACCTGTCTTCAAAATCAGGACATACTGATTGTCCTGCTCTCTGGGTGGGAACAATGACTTTTTCTCTCTTTGTGACATTCGCCAATCACAGGCATTTGTTAGCAAATGTATACAGCATAGGGCAGACAGTGGTCTCCAACAGTAGTCTTCAGCAAAAAGCAGTGTAGCGGATCCTCCCTGTCATACTACCCTGTAGCTAGATCATGGAACAGCTGGGAAGATTATCTCAGCAGCAAATATTGCTAACATTAGCAAGTGTTAGTTAGATAGGCGATATCGTCTTACCCTGATATCGTATTACCCTACCTGTAATGACAAAAAGTTTTTTCCTTCTCTGCACAAAACACAATGGGATCCTTTACTCACTCAGACATGAAGAGCCACTGAGATTGTGTGCTCTTAAATGCTTCACGGCTCTCACCAGAGTAGGGAGAGGGGTTGCGGACACCTGACTGTCATACCCATATGCGCTTTTCGAGCACGCCATTTCAGGTTTAGCTCCCCTTTGCTGTTATAATAGCCTCCACTCTTCTGGTAAGGCTTTCTACTAGATTTTGGAGCATGGATGTAGGGATTTGTGCTCATTCAGCCACAAGAGCATTAGTGAGATCAGGCACTGGTGTTGGGTGAGAAGGCCTGATATGTAGTCAGCTTCCAATTCATCCCAAAGGTGTTCAGTGGGATTGAGGTCAGGGCTCTGTGCAGGATGCTCGAGTTCTTCCACATCAGCCTTGGCAAACCATGGACCTTGCTTTGTGCACTGGGGCATTGTCATGTCATACAGCTTTTGTCTAGACCTTTTAGCTTCAGTGAAGGGAAATTGTAATGCTACAGTATACAGAGACATCATATACAATTGTGTTTTTCCAACTTTGTGGCAACAGTTTGGGGAAGAACCACATATGGGTGTAAAACTTTTAACCATATAGTGTATTTTATGTAGATTCACAATTTAAACTTTTTCTGTGACTTTGCAACTGGAATGACTCAGCCTTATGGAACTGAAACTGGCATGGTTTAGAATTAAGCATACATTATTTCCAAAAACAGGGCTTGTGCATTAGGCCAACTACTGTAAAACTGAGTACCCACTGATCTGTATCCTCAAGCTTACCTGACTCCAAGTACACCTAATCCAGATTGTCAGATCATTATTATTAAGACACCCCCTCCCCTCTCTCTCTCTCTCTCTCTCTCTCTCTCGCACACTGTTGGTGATAGTACACTCAGATTAATTTCTACATGAAACATAGTTGATATATGTTTATACAGTAAAAGAAAGTATACCCTCTTTCAATTCTATGTTTTTATTTATCAGGGACTAAATAACAATTGTGTGGTCCTCATCAACTTCTACAAATGAACAAATAACCTCAGGTGAAAACAGAATTTTTTTTTTTTAAATCTACATGTGGCTGACACATGAATTGAATTTTTAGATACATATTAATGCAATTATTTCATTGATAGAAATAGGTATATTGGTATATCTTTGATACCATGCACACACACTGGGGCAGTCATCCTATATACTGGCCTGGTTTTGGGAGGAGGGAGGAACCCGGAGAACCTGGAGGAAACCCAAGTGGTCACAAGGAGAACATTTGAAACTCCCTACTCCACTGTTTTAGCCCTTCTGACCAATAACTTTTCATTACACTGGTTTAACATGAGATAATATGATAATAATAATAATAGAAAAAATATATTATAATACAAAAAATATCAAATTCCTACAAGGGGTTAAACTTGGCTTATACTGAATCAGTTTGGAGCTTAGCAGCAAATGTTTCTTCTCTTGATATCGACCTTGTTAAAGGAGGAATCCATTAGCAGGGCTGGAAGCTGCAGGGGTTGATCAAAGCCGCGGCCTCATCTTTGTTTTTAATCAGCAGACTCACATCCTGCCTGAGATCAATTGCCTTTTCTGGCCAGGCAAAATAAAGCTGAGAGGATTGTATTTTGTTGTCAGTGTGGCAGTCCCCTCAGGCTTTGTCATACTCAGCTGATCCTTATTATTGGAGAATGCTTTGTTTAAAACTGAGACAGATTCTTTGTTTATTTAAAAAATATTCACAATAAACTGAAGTCTCCTGTTCACACAGCATTTGCTTCTTTTTTCTTCAAATTGCCAAAATGTGATGCTCTATATTTTATTCAAATAGTAAGACAGTGCGCATCTATTTCAGTGTTGATTGTTATCATCTCTTCATGGCGAACACCTCATACTGACTCCATTAGTACACATTTTTCTATGTGTTAGGCATTATTATCCCTCACTCCAGTTAACACTAGTTAGTTAGACATTGGTTCACTACCAATTAGTTGAGTACCTTTTTTCATTTTCAGCATGATGGGAATCTATCATAGTGTTTCTGTGGCTGATTCGTGTTGTTTTATACAGATCCAGCATTTCAGGGCAGTTTTTATTTTATTATTCTTTTTGTTTTATTCATTTACAAACAGATTATGCAGCATTTTCCTCAGTTGATCTTTATTAATCACCATCTTTTGTAAACTACTGTTTAACACAGAGGCAGGTCCATTGTTTTGCTGTACGAGAAATTCTTGAATGAAAAATGCCATCTTTTGAATTCAGTTTTTAAGGCCATATATTGTATTTGATTCATGTAGTAATGTACAATGTACACTCCTAACACTTATTTGAGAATGTAGCTAAAATGGTGTAGTTGCGGGTGGCAGTGAAAAACAGCAGCTATTATAAGCTGTGTCATGTACTTAAAATGTCATGTTAGGTAAAAGTCATGTTTAGTATTGTTCTACTTTCAGTGAAAGGGTCAATTTGACCTGAACAGAACAGAAAAAGGTGAGACATTTGTGGCAGAATAATAAAGTACTTCTCCTGCAAAGAACTGAAGTTGATAGGGTGAAAAAGAAAGATTAATGCTATTAAAAAGATACATATTAAAATTATTCATTCATTTCCAGTAACCACTTTTCTGGAGCTATTCCTGGGAACACTGGGCATGTTGTTTGAATACACCCTGGATGGGGATGCCAGTCCATTGCATGAAATACTGCTTTTAGAAACTCAAACTCATTAACACTTAATGTTCAGGACTGAAGTGATCAGTCAGATTTATCTGAGGAAATTAAAATTGTCATCCGCCAGCCATTACTGCTGCAATTATAATCCCCGTTGGCTGTCTTTATGTCCCACTGTGCAGTGGTGCATGTTGCCAGGTTGCACTGACCTGCAGTTTTAACCCTCCTGGTGAATTTTCTGTCCATGCTGATAGGGCATTAAAAAGGAAAAAATGAGGAAAATATCAGCCATGAGACACAGCTTTTGTGTTGAATTATTAATGTTCTCTGCCAGTAGCTGAACCCTGAGCAATCTGCTTGTGCTAACGATCAACCTTCTCTATGAATGAATCTCTTTTTCCCTTCCCACTTTTACTCAATCAATTCAACTTCATTGTGCTTTAGTGCTTTGGGCTTTTCACCAGGAGAATTTGGCTCTGATTATTAGAAAGAGAGATTGAGTAGTGCTCCTACATCGCTGCTGTTCTTAGCTGAGAGACAGCATGTGAGAGGCAGGTAGATAAATTTGGCGTATGGATAAAGATAAGTTGTGATCAAGGGAAACAAATTTTTGGAATAAATGATGATATAGTAAGAGTGTGTTCCAGTTTATCCATGCTTACTTGCCAAACTACATACTACCTTTGCACAGCAAATGGTGCACTGTTCTAGTATTTACAGATTACAAAGTCAAAATGTTCCTGATAGTTCTTTTTTTTATTTCGCAAATTTTTGTTATAGCTAGATGCTAATTTTAGCCATACAAATCATCTCTTAGGGTGATATGGTGCATGGCTTTCCTCTTGGTTCACCAGTTTCCTCTCACCTCCCAAAAACGTGCATTTAGGTGGACTGGTTCATCTTAATTTCCTCTAGTTATGTGAATGTGTGAGAGTATTGTAATGAATAAACGAATGAATGAATAAATGAATCATGTCTTCATAGCAAATCACCTATACAACTGAAGCAAAGCATTGGGCCTTTGTATTTATCAGTCACCTAACATACAGAATTTTCTCTTTAACCACTTGAACCATTCATGAGTTTTATTTGAATACAGCAATGCTTGTATTATTCGTAGTGTGTAGTGTGTAGAATGACTGGTCCGTTGTCGTACAGTTAGCAGGCAGTATTTGCTAAATACCATACTAACAATAGGCCTCATTTATCAAGCTTTTATTAAAGTTGTGTGTAAATGTTTGCATAAGCCAAACCGAACTAAATATTTCTGCAGGATTTACAAATGTTTCAGAACTGCTGATGGCCAAAAGTATGTGGACACATTGAGGTTCTTCCCCAAACTGTTGCTACAGAGTTGGAAGCACACAGTTGTATAGGATGTCATTGTATTCTAAAGCATTACAGTTTCCCTACCCATACCGATCATATTATTTTCTATACAAGAAAATACAGAATTAATACTTCATTTCTTGGATAAGGGAAAAACAGTTTAACAGACAAATATATTCAAAACAACTGAACAAGAATAAGGAATTAAATACCAAACCATGTACATTGTATAAATAAATAAATACATAAATAAATAAACAAATAAATAAAATAGAAAATGAAATCAATTAGGTATTAAAAATTAAAGATAATCTTTTTTATTAGTAGTGATGTGAATATTTGTTTTAAAAATATTGAGCCCTAAGCTACTGCTTATACCGCTTACAGCAGGAAATGGTTCAGCTTTTAATACGGTAGCATTTAATTTGGAACACAGCCACTGACTGTGTGTTTAAAAAGTGCACTTTTGATGATATTGTGTTGCTACTCTTCATAGCTGTTTAGAGCATGCTGTTTGGGCTGTGATGTTTATTAGGCAGCTAATGGAAGACAGAGGAAGGGGAGAGAGATGGTGGAGCAGTGAGTGGGGAAAGAGGGATGGAGGGTGTGTGTTTGCTCAAATGTGAGGTGGCGTTAATGAAACCAGTTGAGATATCATTTTACATGTACGCATATCTCCAGATGTGAGGAATGATTAAAGAATCACGTCAAGATCAGAGTGCTGCCTGAAAATTGAAAAATTATTTAATATAAAGGATTATGGTAGCTGATGATGGAGTGGATGTTTCAAGGCTGATTCTTCACTTGAGGGTTTTATTCATCAGTTCATCCACTGACATATATTCAGTATATAATGCATAACATACCTTTTCTTACAACTTAGCATAGGTTTGGGTGGACCACAACAACTTATTATCCTGGCAGTAGTTTTGTGTTTCTGCTACTGCTTCTGTGTTGATTTGGATGTACAGTCAGGTCCATTGGACCACATACTGAGAAATCCCATGAACAGTTAATGCAATATTTTTGTTAAACACCTTAAATTAAAGCTGAAAGTCTGCACTCCAATTACATATTGATTGCTTCATTTCAAATCCACTGTGGTGGTGTACAGAGGCAAAATTACGAAAATGTCCAAATACTTATAGACCCGACTGTATGTTTGGGGTCATTGTGTTGTTGAAATATTCATCTATCGAGAAGTCTTAATCTCCTGGCAAAGGCATCCCAGTCTGGGCTTAGCAGTAATGACAATACCACTAAATTTCCACATGGGAATATTCACTATATGTTTAGTTATGCTGTGCTATTAGTTTTTCTATGGGAAGCATTTGGCATTGGTTTGGGTCCACTTGTCCCTTCAGAGAGAAGGATCACTGCAAATTAGTCCAAAGTTATTCTACAAAGTAAAGACATAGGAAGAACCACAGCACACAGGGGCTTGTGTGTGTCAGTGTCATACACCATGGTAATGTCAGAAAGGAAATAGTAGGTTGTTAGGTATGCTGGCATGCACTATCAAAACTCAGGTTGTACGTAATCATAGTGCAAGCAGAAAATCCATCGGATCTAGCTATTACAGCTCAACTGTACAACAACTCAACGAATGAGAGCCAGAACAGGCTTTAGGGCAACTTGAGATATCGGCAGCGCTCCACCCCACAACAAAGCTGAGCAATCACCTGAGATAGGTGATATAGATGGCCTACCAGAAGGGATCCAGTTTGAACAAGCTGTGCTTTGGATGGTGAGCATTTTTGATGATCCTCCAGACACTACCTGGAGAGATGGAATTATGCCTTTGGTGAAAATATCACATCATAGATCCGAAAGGATTAATGCAATGTGTTTCCACAGATGTCAAGCTTAATCGTGAGCTCTATTATTGTTTATCTTCACAACCTGTGTGATGAAATCCTGTAATCATCCTTTGCTGATGCAGGTTACACATCTAGATGTATTGAATCCATTTTACTTATTTATATTGGTTTATATTGGTTTGTGTAAAAGTCACGCCACTTGCTGCTTAGCAGTAAAAGCAGTTTTCAGTGCATCACAGGATAACATTTAAATCTATTTGAGGACTTTATGCTTTATAAAATGTAACACTCCAGGGCAGTGCAAGGGTTAAGTTATTCAGTGAGGGAAAGTGCTAGAATATTTATTAAGGAGACCGGCTAAGTATTCATTATCTTATCACAACAGTGTGAAAGCACCATTTTATACTATTTACACCTGTACAAACTGCTTAATTTGGGGTCACCTGTATGTGGTTTGTCTTGTCATTTGTGGTTGTAGACTACCATGGGCTGTAGGCGTGAAAGAAAATGCCACTGTGCTGTTGCAATGAATGATGAGTTTTTCAGTTCATTCTCATTGGCTAGTCACATGTCTTGCAGGTATTCGAATAATTCTGAGTGCTAGTGCTTAAATATGTGGCCAGAGGAGGATGAAGTCAAGTGAGTAATGACAACTCCAAAACCAAGAAAAACCAACAAGAACCTTAAACTCAACACAGTAGCTTTTATAAATGTTATGAATCTCACCAGTCATTGACTTTTCAAAAAAGGATTCATTCATAAATTCATAATAGTCACAAACAGCAAAACATTCTGTTGTTGTTTGCAACTGTCTCTGCTGTTGCTGGCGTTTCCTTCCTGTTTCCTGAAATGTTTAATTGGTGCACTCTGTGTATGTTTGTGTGTGTGTATGTGTGAGAGAGAGAGAGTGAGTGAACCTAATGAATTTCATGTTTTATGGATCAAAGACACATTGAGGTGTCTGATTCTGCGTGTATATATATGCGTGTGCATATGTGTTTGAGTGTTTGCCCAATAAGATCTTGTATTTGACGGGCCCATTTTCTCCTTCAAATACACCATCACAAACACTCAGAGCAGTTTCTCACAGGCTACATACACTCATGGGATTGCCGCTAATCTGATATTAATCCAAGACTCCATGTTGCTTCTATTAAAAGAAACTCTATTTGTTTATATTCAGCCTTTTGAGTACTTCTTCCACTCTCATTTTCTTAACTCATAACCTGCAATAAAATAGTAAAGATACATCATTTTACTTGTTTGCTTCCATCATAGCACAAAAATGCCACACCACACCATTTTCTTCTTGGCATCTGATCTGGTCTGCCACATCTTTATCACAATTCGACATTCATAAAGTTGTATATGATGCAGCAGAACTTACATATGGACCACTTTCAGCCCATATTTGAACTCCCATACAAATATAGATGTGGTTGGTTGAGTTCAAGACATTTTTGGCTCAGATTCTGAATGCTGTGAAATGTCCACCATCATTGTTTTGGTCCACTATCAACTCATCAAGCTAATGATTTGTCTGATGTCTCTTCAAAATAGTCATTTTCACAGGGAACAGCCAATGGACACTTTGCATTATTTTTTTTATGCTGAATGAAAAAAATGGCTACATTTGTTTACCTACAGTATGAATGTAGGTCAAGTTCAAGTATTTAGTAATAGTAAACTGTAACTAAAAAGGCTTTGGGGTTTTACTGCTATTTCACGAAACATCCCATACTTTGTGAATTTGTAATTGTTTTCTTCTGTAATTTAGTAAATCAAGCTAAATAATCAGCACCTTGGTTGCCACTGCTTAGCCCATTTGTTATTTATTAAACAATAATAAATTAAACAACTCGCATGGATTAAACAATAACTGGCAACAGCCTTACAAAATAATGTTCAACACATTCCAAATGTCAAAAACTTTCAGCCGCTCTTCTTGTAAATAAAGCCTTACGCACTGTCCTCTACCCAAGTCTTGCACACTGATTTGGAAGCTTTTTAACGAAGTTATGCACATGCTTCATATCTCCTTGGTAATGATATTGCAGACCCAGATCCAATATTGAATAGGCAAGTATGGACTCACAGATTAATAGGACTGCAATGCATTCACCTACTGACCCTTATATGTATAACCAAAACCATATTTGAAGATAAAACATAAAGACTGTATTGTGCATTTTTGTATTTTTGCTTAGCAGTGCGATACCGAAGTGTAAATATTGGCTGAGCCTAAAGCATCATTTTAAATCTGTCATAACATTCCAAGTTGGCTAAACAGTATGAAGCTATAGAACTGTGTTTAACTTTTTTTCATTCTGATATATATATATATATATATATATATATATATATATATATATATATATATATATATATATATATATGGCAGGGTTATTTTTTCCTTTTCATTCTCTTCTGCTTTCTCCGGCCATAGTAAATCCCTGCCTCGTTTCAGGCTCTTAAGACTTATCTATATTCAGGACACGGCCCAGTCACACAAAGAGTTCGCCACTTTTACATGCTAAATATTTATTTTCTCCTATTATATCTCTGTCTATTCTTCTTACACACACATGGAGAAGGATGGAGATGTTGCTGAGCAGGTGCATTTGCATCCACGGGCCATTTATTTTCATTTGTTCAGATGGGAATTGTGAGTAAATTGATGGATCCATTCGACGGATGGATTGCAGGCACCAGTGAGGCTACTGTGTGTGTGTGTGTGTGTGTGTGTGTGTGTGTGTGTGTGTGTGTGTGTGTGTGGAGTGAAATGCACTGCCGGCTTTCTTTCCCATTAGGAACAGTCTTTTTTAGGGAGAGCTGAGTCACGCATTTAGTGTCTCACTCCCTGAAAGTGACTCGGGTCAGGCTTCAAGCTAAATAAGTTCTCAGGCACAATGTACACAATGCTGTCCTTTCCTAAAATGTACACATGTTTCCTTTACATTAATTGTAGTCACTTAGCCAAAATTGGCTTAGTGTCTGAAATTTTCTTCTTTACTTTTGCACTGGAGCTGCAAGGCTGATATAGCTGATATCTGATATATATAGCTGATATAACAATTAAAGGAAACCTCCGATTTAGCACTGTGCACAGACTTGGCTCAATTTGTTGAGTTGTTCTATAATCTCAAAGTCTATGTAGTTTCGGACACTGTATTGACACACTATTATCAATATAAATGGACAAAGGATGTTACAGAACTAAAACCTGTGGTTGCAACAATCTTGAAATTAAATCTTCAAAACCTTGAAATCAAAACTGTGGTCCATGTGAAGACTCAAAAAGGTTTGTATATTTCATTTTTACAACAAACCTGTTCTGCTGTTTTTTTATGTTTCATTTTTGGTTGAACTGTTGCTTTTTAGAGATAACTGTAATAGCTACAGTTACGCTTCAGGTGAGTGAATGATATGCTTTTCTATGGGTCAGGTTATACAGTGTGTAACTGATGCATGCTTTGGTCGTTTAACAAGATTTTCCACTGTGCTGCAGTGTCATTTTGATTCTCTGTATGATCGCTCATGGTCTTTCCAAAGTAGCAAGTTATAGTTATGGCACTTACTGTTTTGTTAAGATAGGAGGAGTAGACCTTGAAGAAGGGGCCACCTAGAGCAAATCAATAATGCCAGTATCGCCCACACACATACACATGCATACACACACACACACACACACACACACACACACACACACACACACACACACACACCATGCCAACCTCACTGTCTACAAATCTCTGTTCACCTGTAGCAAAGAGGAAACATCCATTACATCAAACATCCAATAACAGGCTTTTTTAATCAATAACTTGATTAATAATTTGTATTGTGAATGTATTTAAGGGTGAGTACCATAGCTAATCACAGCCATTCCGATATTGGGTACAACCGCATGATTGCGAGTGCTATATTGCTTTTTTACAACAGTTCTATAAACAAGAAATTAATATAGTGTAACTGACATTTCTAACACAATATTGCCAAATGTTCTTTTATTTTTGCTCAGCTAGCGGATATAGATCCTGAAGAAGCCACACTTACATAACATGTCAGATAGCTAGCTAGCTGTTAATGGTGCTTCCAGTGAAATTGGCATCTTCCTTTTCATCTTCATCTGACGAGCTTTCATATTTTAAATCAGAAGTTATATTTCTGAAATTATGAACCATACCTGCTGATGATGTCGCTAACAACCATTTTGAACATTTTGAATCTGGATCTTTTGACAGGCTTTGGAAGTTTTAGGGTTTAAAATGCTGTCCTGAGGAGAGAAGCTGAAGGTAGAGGTGTAGTGAATAAAAACTGGCTGAAAATGTACTTTAAAGAGTTGTATTTATCACATTTAGGTTTCACCAGCTGTCTGATAAAGTCATCAGGATTCAGGTTTACTATCTCCTAATGATAGGGTTGAACCTTGGACACCTGGGAACTTATGATATGTTATGATATTGTTATGAATGCACTTTTGGGGACATCTCAGCTGATTGGAGTAGTGAAACTGATTACTTAGGGTGGTGCGATAGTCCTGTGAACACCTAAGTGAAAAAAATCACTTATTTGGCAACACTGATACAAGATTAACTAGCTCTCTTTAGCACAAACTAGAAATAATTTCTCCCACAAGATTACTTCAATTATTTTTGAAAATAATTGAAGTAATAGAAAAATAGAAAAACATCACTCAGAAATGGCTTACAAGCTGTCTAGATCAAGCCTCTGTTACATTTGCACAACAAATACAATCAGCAGGAATAACAAAGGAAAAACACAGAAGAGTAACATGATTTCATATGCAGTCAAAAACTGATGGAGTGGGTTGTGTTAGTGTACTGGGTGTGGGAGGTAATCAGTCTGGGAGTTTGGAGAGTTCATTACATTAGGATGATTTATAACTGCAGAATGAACTTATTACATTCCATGCACTTTATTGTTCAGGATAGATGAGAATAAAACACTACTAATTCATCATTTAATACATTGGCTAATATGCTGAGGTGGAAAATACTTCAGTAATTGTACTTTGTTTCTATACTTAAGTATTATTTTGTGTATTTGTACTTACCTTGAATGTTACTGAAATTGAACTTAAGTACTCTTACTTAATTTCAATTGCAAGAAAAAAAACCTTGCATTTCACTTTTTACATGTTTATTTAGATCTTCAAAGTACTTGTTACAAATCTTAAAGGACTCTTCTCTCAGTCATGACTGTATGCTATATACATATGCTATGTATGCTGAAAGGGCTCAGTTTAGTGTCAGTCTTAAATCTAATCAAATTCTTCAATGTAGAAAAACTGTCAACAATCATCAATCAATTCATCATCTGCGGTGACCTCATGCTACACAATATAGTTAATGTTATAGCTATCTATGTGCAGTTGGATGGATAAACATGAGGCGTCTCCTTTGCGTACCTATGATGCTGAGTATGGTGGTATTACCTTGTGGATTGTGGAAGTCTGTGATAAAATCCAGGGTGATGTGTTACAAATAGTGGTTCAGGGAGCCCCATGGGAAACATATGAGTATGCACAGACTGAATAGGCTCTGACATACTGCTCAACATCATGTCTTAATGTTTGTCACCAGAATTTGTTTTCCACCAACCTCTGTGTTCTTGAGATGCCAGGGTGACCCATGCTGATGGGGGTGTGTGTCCATTGCAACACCCAGTCTCGCATGGATTGAGGCACTCTGAGACAATCTGGTGGTGCAGGGTCATCTTGTTCATTGGATGATTGTCCAAGGGTAATGTTTAGAAGGGGAATTTTCATATACTTGTGACAAGGCATCAGCTTTTCCATTCTTAGAACCAGGCCTATATGTTAAGGTGAAGTTAAATCATGTGAAAAAGAGAGCTCTTCTGGGCTGATGAGGTTTCAGTTGTTTTGCGGCTTTGACATATTCAAAGTTCTTATAGTCTATGAGGATCAGAAATGGGAAATAGAACTCCTTCTAACAAATAATTCCCAGTTCCCCATGTCATAGTTTACATGGTTATACCTTGGTTGGGACCTTGGGTTCCCATGGTGCTGGAACAATACAGCGCCTATTCCACTTTCAGAGGCATCTACCTCTACAATGAGTTGGAGGTTGTGAAGCATTTCAAGGTTTTAAATGCTAGATCTTCCTCCTGAGTCCAGTGGAGTGTCTTGGGTTTTCCCTTGAGGAGGAAAGTTAAGGGGCTGCCACTGTACTAAACCCGCTGAAGGAGCTTCAATAAAAGTTTGCAAATACTAGAAAGCATTGCAAGTCTTTAATAGTTGTTTGGGGTCAGGAATTAACTGCTTCAACTTTGCTTTGACCCCGTTCCATTCCATTCATATTTAGGATGTACCCATGAACTTGATTGACTTTTTGTGATACTCACACTTCTCCAGTTTCACATACAAGTTATTTTCAAGAAGTTTATGGAGAACAGCTCACGTTTGATGTGTTCAGCTTCAGTCTTTCAATAGATTAGGATATCATCCATGTAGATGATAACACAGTGATTCAGGAACTCTCAGAGAATTTCATTCATGAAGGCCTGGAAAACTGAAGGAGCATTTACGAGCCCATATGGCATTACTAAATATTCATAGTGACCTGCATTAGTAATGAAGGCGGCTTTCTGTTCATCAGTCTCTCTGATGCATATGAGGTTATAAGCATCTCGCAAATCTATGGTCAAAAGAACCAGTGTAAGAGGGTAGGGGTACTTGACTGCATTCAAACCTCAGTAGTCTATGCAGGGCCAAAGTCTTCCATTTTCAAGTCTTCCAAGTCTTTTTTCCCCCACACAGAAGAAGCTAGCTACAGCTGGTGAGGTTGAGGAAAAATGTAGGTCTGTGTTAGTGTCTCACAGATGTACTCTTTCATAGCTTTGGTTTCTGGAAGTGAAAATGGATAAGCATGCCTCCTAGAGGACATAGTATCTGCCAGGAGGTCTGTGGTGCAATCCCAAGAGCAATGTGCTGGCATCTGAGCAGCTTTGGTTTCACTGAAGACTTTGGCAAGGTCTGAGTAGGGTTCGGATATCCCCACTCCACTCTGGGTTTCAATATGGATGGAGAGAGATGAGAGAGAAGGGCAGTTATTATAACGTGACTTACCCCAAGTGATTAGCTCACCTTTTTTCCAGGATATCTGTGGAGTAGATAACTTTGGTGAACATAAAACAATGGGGCAGATTTTTTTTTATCATAAATGAGAGCATTTGATATGCCTGTGTGCATTTCAAGGGGAATGGTTCGTTTCAAAACAATTTTCACCTCTTGAAGGGGTGCCATCAAGGAGCCTGATAGGTAAAGCCTTTTGTAACAAAGAGTTTCATAGTGACCTGACAGGAAATGACAACAGTATGACAACAGAAAAACACATTTAAGATTTGGGGGAGGGCCCCCTCTGGCAGCTTGGTAGAGATCTGTCTGTGCTGTAAGTTACATTACGTAGCATATGTAGTATGTATTCCTGCATATAATTCAATTCAATTCAATTCAGTTTATTTGTATAGCGCTTTTTACAATGTCATTGTCTCAAAGCAGCTTTACACAAACAAAAAAGTAAGATGAAGTGTGAGAGTGTGTCTGAAGAGCAAGCCGAGGCGACAGTGGCAAGGAAAAACTCCCTGAGATGGAGAAAGGAAGAAACCTTGAGAGGAACCAGACTCAACAGGGAACCCATCCTCATATGGGTTAACAGGAGTGTGTGTGTGTGTGTGTAAATGTGTATTTGTGTAGTCCATAGAAAACAGCTGAGGCGTCTTCATGGCAGAATGAGGCGCCGCCGGTGGACAGGTCCAGAGTGGT
>CM040993.1:9127441-9159452 GCA_022985145.1 Pangasius djambal | reverse complement strand
TGTGTCATCAGCGTAACAGTGGAAACTAATATTATGCTTACGTATTATGTTTCCTAATGGGAGCATGTATAACGAGAAAAGCAGTGGGCCTAATACTGAACCCTGCGGAACGCCACACTCTACCCGATAGCGCGCTGAGTGAACACCACTTAAATCTACAAACTGATAACGATCTGTTAGATAAGACCTAAGCCAGTCGTGGCATATAACCAGCAAACTTACAGAGATTATGACAGATTTAGTTAAATAATAAAAATGACTTTTTACATGACAGAACATGACATTACTTAAGTTTAGCAATTAAAAACTTTTTAGTTTTAATATGTGGGTACAACTTTTTTTTTTACTTTCACTTGGGTACATTTTTGGTTGCATACTTACACTTTTAAATTTCACTTAAGTATAATTTTTCAGTCCTTTTTTCACCCTTGCCAGTATGAAGTTATATGTATTTAAATACATTTAGTTGTGACGGGGTACATGCGGGTCCCTGGACGACTAGTGGTTAGGCCTCGGTGCTCTCAGAGCTGTTGTCTGGGTTCGATTCCTGGCCAGGGAACCAACCCAGTACACGACAGTGCACTCCCAGTGCCAGTCCCAAGCCCAGATAAAATTGGGGAGGGTTGCTTCAGGAGGGGCATCCTGTGTAAAAAAAATGTGCCAAATCAAAATATAAGGACCAGTGATCTGCTATGCCAACCCCTAATGGGAGCAACCAAAAGAACAACAACAAAAGGTTTGACTTGGTATGTTAATCTTGTTATTTACTATTTGATGTGTCTTTCCTACAGAAAATAAAAATCCAAACTCTCACACTAGCTTAACACTTTGGGAATTTTAATTTTCATGACTGTTCAAACAAATGTTCAAAAGAAAAAAAGAGAGAGAGACAGGCAGGCAGGCAGGCAGACAGACCCAAGTATTTAAGAAATATGTTGTAGTCAATTGAGTAAAATAATGGCTTTGACTTCATGTGCATACCTCACTCATACTGTACACTTTTACCTGAATAAAGGCTAATTACAATACTGTATAATGTCACTTTTCACTTTCAGCTTGTCATACGCTTATTACTCATTCTGATGGTTGCGAGACTGAAGGGGGAAATGAGTCAGATGTGAGATTAGGGCTCCAGTTAATAAGTCCTGTTAAAACGTTCTAGTTTAAGTCATTTGTTTGAAGTTTTGAAGAGCCACTGGAGTCAGAAATCTTCCAGAAAAGTATTAATAGCTGCTGTTTGTAAATGGGAAGAAAAAAATTATGATGCTGGCATCTCATTCCCTCTTGAGCATGGGAAAGGATTGTTTATATCAAAACTCAAGTGGTTGTTGATGGTACTGATGGGATGTGATTCTAGACATAATGCTGTAAAGTGAACAGCTAACTAGGTTCGCAAGCTTTGGTTATTTTTTGCAAGTGTGAGCAACATGCAGCATTAAGAAATAGAGCAAAAGTCCATTACCAGGTCCTCAACTTTTTCCCCAGAAAATACAAACCACAGCCTACCTGCTTTTTTTAAATTGACGCAGGCTTCTAATGTTTGCAAATAAAGTTCAACCATATGATTATAGGAAGCAAAATTTAATATCATGTTATTTGTTTCTGTATCCCTTTCCATTTAACTTAATTTTTGTGTGAGACAAAAAAAATCATTCACATTCAATCTGGAGTTCACCTTATTTTGAGTGTAGTGTCATTTGACAATATCTCTGTGCCTGTTCTCATTTTTTCCAAGTCAACCATCCAACAGATTTTTTTCCCTTTGCATCATCTCCTCTTTTTCTTAGCATTCTTTTCTTTCACCTTGTGAAGTGACCTTGACTGTGACAATGGCGCTAAAATAAAAAATAACATTTATTCCATGACTAACAACTTTTGCTGTCACAGGAGCACAACTGCTGTCCTATTTTTGGAATGAACATGGTGTTGCATGTAGATATCAACAGAGTGCCTAAAGCTGAAAAAGCAACAGGACCTGGCTAATGGTAAATCTATAATATCGACTGTGTTTTTATGTTTGTGTAGGAGGAGTGTGTTTTGTGCAGCATGAATCCAGCAGCAAAGTCTCAGAAATGCAGCAGACTGATCCAAAGGGATGCCTAATTATTACCATCTATTTCCCTGTGAGTGACATGCCTGATTCTCTGCAGTATTACACTCACGCCATCTAATCAGCACACACACATATAGTGCTTTCCCACTGACACGGTGCTGGAGCAGGTGTCTAATCTTGACCCGTTCCGTGCTTTTTCACTGGTTCTCAGCCGGCAAATTCAGTTTAGAAACCTGCTGGACTGGAACCAAAGAAGTAGTGACGTCAGGAGCTGGGATGGGGAGAAGGTTATTTCATTGCCATGACAACAACTCAAGTTGTCTACATGACAGCAAAATAGAGATGAGGACATGAAAAGGGTTATAAACATCATATGTGAGAAATACGCTAAATTACCATTACAACCATGAATCAATGGCCCAAGAAAAAAGTAATATTTACTGGGAACTCTAAAAAAAAATCTTTGAGCAGATACATTTTCAAATTAAATAGCTGAAACATTCTGTGTCTGTTGTTTTTCGCTTAACTGTTAGACATGCATAGACAGTAGTTACAATGCTGATACAACAGGGATCTGTGGATCTATATGCAGACGGTTTATTAAGAGGAGAGATGAGCATTACAGTGAGGCAAGCAAAATCCAAATCAGCACAATGCAAAAGCCAAACTCTGAAATCAGTTGCACCTAAAGCAGCACTGACCAACAGAACTACAGGGTGTAATTACCAAATTACCAAGGTGTAATCCCAAGAGTTCAAAGTGAAATATAACAAAATCCAAAGGCAATGACATGACTCAGAGCTTGATAAGTTAATGACAAGACTGTTGAAAACAATGGCACCGGGTACTTCCCAGTACTCTGGTTAAGGACTCGTTGTCCTTATCAGCCTTGATCCTTCAGCCTGTGACCCGGAAATCTATTGAAGCTTGCCATCTTTAAGGATGTATTCATTCTTTATATTCATTATTAGAGGAATCAAGGAACGAAGATGCACATCCTACATACAAGTCATTTATTGTAGAGTGTGACAGAAGCCTACAGCTTAAAGTCCAATTAATGATGCAGTAATAAGAACTACAAGTACAAAATTAATAACATTAATTAAGAAACAATGAATACAAATAAAAGCCATGGCAAAATTTTAAATGTGTCTGAAAAAAATGCCTATATTAGGAGTGCTGAGTACAGTCTTGTATAGGAAAAATCGTTTAGCTGTATGCAATTAATATGCTGTAATGTTTTAATTGATGTTCCGTTTACAATTAAACTGTGATGTGTAGCGATTTGCAGATCCGTTGTGGCCAGTGACAGGATAATTCAGTTGTTCAACAGTTCATTGACAACTGATATCACTTAAAAGTGATGCCTCAGAGAGAAAAAATGTCTCATTCAGTAATATATATTTCACCTTATTTCCTTGCATCTTATCCTTCTATCCTTTCCTCATGTCCTCAGAGGGAGCAATTAAATGAATAGAAATCACTCAGTGATAGGAGAGAGGTGTGTTTTGGTGATAGCAATAGAGGTTTTGCCTTTGAATCATAAAATAAAAAATCATAATGCCAGGAACACCTGTAAGTTATATAAGTATGCCGTAGAAATTGTCTGGGTAATGTAAGCCGGGTGTTAAAAAAAAAAAAAAAGTTAAATGGCTCTCCAGCCCCACCACTTGCCTCATGTCTGGAAACAGGGTAATAAAGGGCTGAAATTGTTCTGCATTTAACAGTCTAAAATCAATAGTAGGAAGTTGAAGGCAACAGAAAACCCATCAGGAAATTCTCTGGTATATTGGTCTACCAAAAGATGTTAACAGCTCTGAGACATTAAAAACAGTTTTAGCCCTTTGTATTTGAAACAGAAAATTTGAGATTGGAAGAGGTAAGTGTCTTGACCCTGGGTACTGAAACAGTGTTTTAGGGAGCACAGTGTTCAAATTATTGTTATGGACAGTGCAGCAGAGACCGCTGACTTGCATGCAGTCCATTTCAGCTACAGTTCAAATCAAGCTCTTCTTTCTGCTTCCTCAGTTGCAAAATGGTCATTAGACACTAGGACTGTGATTTCTCATGTGTTTGTGCCTCAGTACTCCAGCTCACGGTGTCTCCCTTCACAGTGCTGAAGCTTATGTTATGTCCCTACAGAGTGACACTGAGCGGTATACAACTATGTCTCTGTCCATGGAGCTGATCCATTTACAAATATCCCTGACTCCATGGTGCTTATCCGTATTCAAATATATGACTTTCAGAGGTTGGCCTTGCTTTGAATCTGTTCATGTGTGAAAGCTGGTTTTGAATCTGAATGTAGTCCAGGAAACCAGTTTTTTGGTACATGTAAGAACAGAGCTCTGGCATTCACTTCGAGTAAATTTGAGTGTGACCATGCAGGAAAGAAATTCACTCCCATCCATTTTCTGTACAGCTTACCCTACACAAGGTTGCAGGGGGCCTGGAGCCTATCTGAGGGCACAATCGCACACACACTACAGACAATTTAGAAATGCTAATCAGCCTACCATGCATGTCTTTGGACTGGGGGAGGAAACCAGAGTACCCAGAGGAAGCCCCCAAGGCACAGGGAGAGCAAGCAGGCCACACACACACACACACACACACACACACACACACACGAATCAAACCCCCAACCCTGGCTGTGCGAGGTGAATGTGCTAACCACTAAGCCACTTGTCACTTGTTAAAGATGTGTTTCACACAGTCAGGAATGTTGTGGTCTGTGGCGACGAAGGATGGAGTTAATTTGATGTCTAAAGCAATCATACACAGTTGCAATGCAGAAATCAGAATTTTATGACTTGCAAATATATAGTTAACTTTGTAAAAGTCTGTAAATTGATATGTAGCACCTTTTAAATGTGCTTCTCAGGTAACATTTCAGAATCATTTATTATTTTGTACTTTCCTTATAACATTATAGGTTTATATGTTCAGAGCTTTGGTAGGGTTTGACCCTGCCCCAAACTCTGAACAAAAGTCTAAACAAACCTCCAAGATGTTACCGTATAAAACACTCTCCTGTTACCGTATAAAACACATTTTCTTTGGCGGCCTATCAAGTACTTCTTAAATGTAGTGTGAAATTTGCAAATGATAGGTAATAACAACATAAACAAGGTACAGACATAAATTTGGATTTTAGTTAGAAGGATTGTACTTACGATTACCATAAAAAATATGATTTACATGCAATCACTTCTGACAGGAAATTAACTCCACAGAATACCTTCTTGATATATGGCACGAAAAAGTACAATTTGTGTGAAGACAAATCTGCGATGATGACACACATCCACAAACTAGGCCAGAATTGATCCTGGGAAAGCGCTTGAGCATTCAGGGAAAATTTAAAGACATTGCCTGTAGTTGTGCTCTATATATATGATTAAGACATTCTAAATAGTGCTTATCTGTACTTGAGTAAGACACTGTCCTTGGTGTTGATCTATACATGAATTAGATGAATTAATCCTTCTTCCAAGGCCACTGTAACCAATCTGCAGATCCCATCTCTAATGCTACTGTAAACAATCACAACATTTTAAATGAAGGTTACTGCTCCATTTTAGGGAAAGGTTTATGATTTTTTTCCCCTTGGATTTTAATTCATGCAGGAAAATGAAAATGTCTGTCCACAAATGCATCTCTTTCTTCAGTATGAATCTGTTCTTGTCTATGGTTTAAGTCCTGTGTATGGTGCTATCTCAATGTGTTTCATTTTTGGCTTCGGTTCCGATAACTTAAATTCATGGTGCTGATCTGCGCATCAGTAAGTCTGAAACCTACTCAAGCATTTTATTTCACTCCACAGGAAACGAGAACTGAACTGTAATGTGTACACTACAGTGTAGTACTTTGCAAACATGCCTTTACTGCAGAACGTAATACCGTGCAGTTGTGACTTTGGTATAAGTAATTGCAGCAATGCAGTATATCAGGCTGTCTATCAGTTTCTGTTAACATTAAGATGGACTAGTCCTTCTGCCCTCTGTTAATTAATCCAATAAAGCACATCTCAATCAAACACTATCCTCGATCTGCATGAGATTTTACCAACAATCACTTTTCATTATTGCACTACCATCTACAGTTCATTAGTGTGCAGCGTCCAGGCCCTGTGTTCTTCTCAAACCCAGCAGGGCATTTGGCAGCATCCCTCAGACAGCTGGAACTGTTAGAAGTTCAAACTCTTGCTGAGTGAAATCAAAAGGTTGTGTTATGTACAAATGAAAGTATGTCAAACCACTTCAGTGTTGCCACAGGTATGTGAGGTTTTTAAGATAAATTGACCTCAAAATCTCATTGAGAAGCACTTGCCTGTGTTTTAGTGGTTAAGGCGTTAGGCTACTGGGTTACTGATCGGAGGGTTGAGAGTTCAAATCCATGATACCATGATACCATGCCATGCCCATCCATTTTAGTGGTTATTGTAGGGGGATGATCATCTGAATCAGTCTCAATGTTGACTCAGTAAGGTTTTTTTGATCAACCCACTCTTTTCTTATTTAATTTGTGGCAGAATTTCACTGTGTTCACTAAGGTCACTAACTTAGTATGAGCCTTCGATGTGCCTTAGTGCACACTGAGCAGTTATATTAGGTAAATAACATAGAAATAGGAGTCAAGGTTTTCTAGTAATTTCCTCAGCTGAAAAAAGATGACTCAGACATGAGTGTGTTAAAAGAGAAAATCAACCTGCCCCACTACTGTGGTTGTGTATAGTGTAGACTACGGATATTAGCATTTTTTTCTAACTTAGTTTTTAGTGGAAAGCTAATTTTCTCTGCAATCAGATAAATCAGATGCAGCCCCAAACGTTCTGGCAAGATATGTGTATATATGTAAATTTTCATACAGTATATAGTTTAAAAATATTGTTCACATGGTAATACAGAATGTAAACATTGTAGTTAGGTTTCTGAGTCAGACTGATGGCTGTTGGTTATAAGAGTGCCATTTGGTCTGGCGTCCATTTGTGAATCTTAGTAATACTGCAGGGAGTTTGACTTTATCCTTCAAATAGCAAGACAATGGCTGCTAAAAGTAAAATTCCTGCTGTGAGAGGCTGGAAGCTGGAAGACTTCATGTGTAGTGCAGAAAGCTCTCCTGGCCTTTGCTCTTGTGCAATAACACTTTCCAGGAAGGCATAATACAACTGCAGAGGAGAAATATCTCCAGGGGTTGAATTTTATTTTAATTTAATATTTCAGCATCAGTTTACTCACTGAGTGTTTTTGTATTTTTATGGAAGATGCTGGAATTGCTGTATTTGTTGCTGTTTTGTTGTTACTATAAATCCGTAGGTGGACCTTTTTTTTTTTTAATACAGTCAGGTCCATAAGTATTTGGACAGTGACACAATTTTGCCTCTATACACCACCACAATGGATTTGAAATGAAGCAAACAAAATATCGCATTAACCGTTTAGGAATTACAGCCTTTTTTTTTTTTTTACAGAGTCCTTCCATTTTCACAGACTCAAAAGTAATTGCACAAATTAACATAACCATAAATATTAGGATTATTTTTAATAATTGGATGCAAATCCTTTGCAGTCAATGACTGCCTGAAGTCTGGAACCCATGGACGTCACCAAATGCTGAGTTTCCTCCCTTGAGATGCCAGGCCTTCACTGCAGCTGCCGTCAGTTGCTGCTTGTTTGTGGGTCTTTCTGCCTTCAGTATTGTCTTTTAAGAACATTGCATTTCTTTGCATTAAGAAGCTCTTGGGTTTGCAGCATGTTTTGGGTCATTATCCATCTGTACTATGAAACACTGTCCTAAAGGTTTTGCAGCATTTGGCTCAATATCTTACAGTATTTGCTGAAGTAAGCTAGCTATTTAGTTTTGGTTAACAAACTCCACTGATGGTCCCTTGTTGTAATGCCATTTAATTAGCTTTTTTAACAATTTTACAAATGTACTTAATAATCACAATGTGCTTAACAAAAACAGTCAAAATTGAATTTTGTGAAAACACAAAAGATCTGACACTGCCAATGTTATGTTGGGGTGTCAGCAAGACATAGACAGTGGTATAACACTAGGTAAAACTGAGCAGTTGTTATTCACCTCCAAGCACATAGAACTGAACAGTGAAATGTATGCCCTCCTGCAGTGAAAAGCCTATACTGTATGTGTGACATTAGTGTATGTATTTTAAAATCTAGCCTGGACATTTTTCATCAGCTGTGCAAGCAAAATGCTCACAATAAACACATACCATCTGGTGTGTATGACATGCTACATGTTGGCGGGCAGCAATTGCTTGATACTAATTAGCCAGCACTAAAATATAATGCTTCAGATGTTTTCTAATTCTCATTGAGACCTCTTGACCTGTCATAGTGTACACCAAGTTAGCAGTTTATTAGGTACAAGTTAGGTGTGTCCATTTAGGATATTCTATACTCCACTAAGGGGTTATATATTTTCTCAACTGAAAAAGAAGAAGGATGTGGATATTGTGTGTTAAAAGAGAAAACCAATCCAAAGGTACAAGACTATGTAACTTACACAGCCTACTCCTGTGGTTGTGATCATGTGAACAGGGTAAAGGAATGATACAACTGGAACCCAATACATTATTATGTTTAACTGGCTAACCAAGGTTTTGATTGATTTCGTCTGCCTGCTAAAGCGTATTGTTAGCTAGCAAGCTTGTACTATTGTAGAGCATATGCCTGTGGAACATGGCGTAATCAGTGCTACAGTCTACAAAGGGTTACAAAACCTGATGTTATCTTCACCACTGGCCAGCTTTTTGAAAACTTGTGCAAAACAAACAAACAGCATTTAAATCACTGTCCTGTTAAAAGTGCAATTCAAATTATTTTTAATGTGTTAAACTTTATTGTAGGCTTATTCATCCTTTTTTCTGGTTAAATTTTTCAGCCTTTTCTCTCTTTTGACCAAAAACCGAAAAATGCCGAATGGCTGAAAATGTTTGGTGACTATATATAGCACCAGCCAGCCAAAACATTACATTATATATAGCACCAGCCAGCCAAAACATTACATTATATATAGCACCAGCCAAAACATTACAAGAGCACCAGCCAAAACATTACTAATGTGAGCTGGGGAAGGGGGTGGGGCTTCCAGTTAATATCAGAGAGCTCAGATCACTTGCAAATTTGCAGTCATTCCAGATTATCAGTTGGTTGCCTAATTTGCCATTTTTATTATGTAAAAGAAGAAACTGGAATATTTTCGAATGATACAGCAATGGCAGGTCTGAGACAGTCGGCAAACCCCACAGTTTGAATACCTCTGCCTTAAACATACTTGCCAAAGTAGCACAGTTTAACTATAAGTATCAATAACAACATTTAGAAATGCATAACACAGAAGCATGTTATCTTGCGCTGTGGTCTCAAACAGACTTGGTCTGTATACTGCTTTGCAGTTATTATTAGCGGGAAATAGTCTGCTTTTGTTCAGCTGGCACAGGTTGTTCCAACGGTAATATTTTAGACATCTTTTTCAACCACAATCTTTTCCTTCCTTTTTCCTGTCCCTTGATGTGAAGAAAATGTAGTCCAGATTTAAATGTGTGAACATGACACTGATAAATGAGAAATGTGTGATCACGTTGAGCTAACAGATGGATTCCTTACCAGCATGTGAATCTGAACTGTATTTTCTGTAACTGATGCTGATGATGTGTAAGGATCTGCTACAGATCAGAGTTAATGGCAGGAAATGACTCATCTAAACACGCTTCACCAAAGATGCATGTGATTAGTCTATGTCATTAGGCTCAAATCAAATGAACATAATGTACCCTTTGTTTAACCAAATATGAATAACCAGTGAAGGAAATATTTTCTGGCTTTATTCTGGAAACACCTTTACTAGCCAATGAATTATACATTATTTTTAGAGATATCGAGTTTCTCATTTGATCTCAAAGCCTCTTAATTGTTTGTATGCAAAGGCTTGTGATTTTTCTTTTTGTATGTCTTGATGGGAAAGGTCTGAAGCTATTAATCAAAAAATCAAAATCTATATTTTCTTGCTTCCATCTTGTGATCTGGTAAACAACATGAGCTGACATTGATATTCATAATCACCCTCTTATCAACAATCGTTTATTTGCCAAGCTTTCAAGAAAGAACAGGCTTTGAATAATTTCACATTTTGCCACCTGGATGCACTTGGTGTCTCAAAATCAATTCTGAGCCTCTTAATCCCTGTAATCAAATTCATTAGAAAACAATAAATCCCTTTTGCTAAGCATTAATCATGTTGAAACCTTTCATTTAATCACATGTTGGATGTCTAAAGGACTTTTGGGTCACTGTGTAATTTCATTGTTCCAGATATTATACCAATTTCAGGTGTGTCTGGTGGCAATTATTGTCACATAATCGATAATTTAATTTGAGGACAGGGGACAATATCTGTCAATGTTATGAGATTCTGAATGCAGTGAAAACCAACTGAGGGAGGTTTTATTTCAGTCAATCACTGTTATAATGGTACATATGCTTAGGTGATGTTGAGACACTAGTTAATCAACTCATGATCAAGTATCTGACACTGACAATTGGTGCAGATCCAATGGTTTCTGGATCTTTTCTCTCCTCTACTCTATAGTGCAACATCACAATATAACTATTTACAACCTATTAGATGCACAGAGCACGCATAAATAACAAAGAATATTTTGGCATCGGCAACAAAACATGGCCATTGGTTTTGGATTAAAGCTACAAGACTGGCAGTTATAGCTCAATGGTTAAGATTCATTACTGGTTACCAAGAGATTGTGTGTTTAAATCCCAGGACTGCTGGAGAGTCATTAATGGGCCATTGAACAAGTCTGTGCTTGGACTGAATTTTGCTTCAGTTGGAAGGCTATTAGGATAAAAGCATCTGACAAATGATTAAAGTTGAGTTACCAGTTTTTATATACTAGATAAGCATAAATGAAAGATAACCACATTACTTTACCCAAAATTAGAAAACTAAACATTGAAATAACCAATTTAAGACAACATAAACAAATTATGTTTTCTATTTAAAAAAAAAAAAAAAAAAAAAAAAGATCTAATACATACAACACCCCCTTGAACTTTTCCACATTTTGAACATTTTTACAACCTGAATCTGAATTGGATTTAAATGGGATTACATACATATCATGAATCTATACAAAATATCTTATAATATTGAAGTATTGAGAAAAATCTGTATAGTTTGCAAAATTATTTACAAATAAAACATGTAAAAGTTGTGATTGCATAAGTATTCACCCCCACTGCTGTGAAACTCACAAATTAGTTCTAAATAACCCCTAAATTAATTAGCTAGTAAATAAATAAATAAAACAGTTGCCAACAGAAGTCACATAATTATTTGGATGGAGTTGACCTGTGTGCAGTTAAATTGTCACATGATCTCAATATAAATGGGTTCCTAGAAGACCAGGAAGGCCAAGGACAGGACAAAGTTCTAGAAAAGTATCAAGGGTTTCGTTATTGAAAAAAAAAAAACATCTGGCAGAGACCATTAAATCCATAACAGTTAAAATCAAGACTGTAATTCCAAAACAGTGTGTTATAATTGACCAAGAGCATTGAAGGGCTAATAACTGAAGGTCCAACAAATAAAGGAGAGTACAGAGTCATTATCTGATGCACGGGAGATTTTGAGTTCCTAAAGCAAAATAGTGTTTTCAAAAACACTAAGTCACCAAACCTAATCGCAATTAAGAAATAGATAATTTGCAGTAGATAGAGATCAGGAGCTAGGCTGAGTTTGGGAAAGATGGATAGAATTGAGGAGAGATTTAAATGATACAGTATTTCTCGCACAGCTAAACAACGGACTGTCTCAGTTGTAAATTCTTTATTCTTTAATAAAATAGATTGTAGCAATAAAGTTAGACTTTTTTTATCCTGACTATATTAATAAGCTTTGCAGATTAATTTCACATGAATCATTGTTTTGAGTGGATTTTAAAGGGAAAACACAGCCTCTTGCATATCATAAGCCCATTCATTTCATCAGCTGTATGAAGGGTCACTGATTCATACATAGAAGAATAATTCTCGAGTGTCATAGATGAAAGATCTTTTGCTTCACAGTGATTTTAGAGGTATGAGTGTGTCATTTTTTCTACTGTTTACCTTCCTTATGACAGAGAATTACAGTGCTGCATAAATGCTTTTCCTTTATCCCTACTTTTCTTCTGTTTGATAGTTCCTGTCAGCTCAGTGATCTTGAAATGTAGTGCAATAAATCAGCTGAACATGGGCTGACAGTATTGGGAGATTGTGTGAATAATGTTTTATTCAGTTAAAACACTAAGGTAATATGACATTTTTCTCTTCTCGTTTGTCAAGGTTAGCGATCCGTCCTACAGTGCAGGTGGGAGGTAATTGGGATTTAATTGACAGTCCTTGAAGACAAACCGGAACCTATGGCACAGCAGCAGTACAATACAGGTAAACATCTAGAGCACTGAGTAATTTCTTTTAATATTGCATTTCTCTAAAACAGTAGTGCAGACTTTTGTTTAGTTTTGGTTTCCCTGATAGGACACCATTTAGCTCATTATCAGTATATTTGTTGGCTGATTTATCAAGTCAAACATTTGTGCTTTCATGTCATCTCAGAGTTATGTTACTTAAGAACTTTCAACATGTAAAATGCTTTCACATCTTCAACAAGCTTGTAATATTCAGTTGGTAAGTCAAAAATTTCTGAAAGCTCTGACTTCAAAGTAAATGGCATCACATTATAACAACCATGACTGAAAAAATGCCAGCAACTTGCAAAATTTTTAATTACTTTTAATTTTTAATTAGTTTCACAGCATTAGATTTTTTTAAAACGGAAAACAAAGAAGAAGAAAAAGGAAACATGATTACTGACTCAGGGGACAGAAAACCTCTATAATAAGATGTTCCTGAACTTACATATACCTGCTTACATACATCAGACTTCATCACACCCCAACTTTAGGCATGGAAGAAGTCAGAATACAAAGTGACATCCAAGAGCCAGCAACCAATCAGGGGATAGAGAGTGAGGGGGAAATGAGAAGAAAATGGATTCAGGCATGATGGAGTTTTAACTGTATTTTAGCCAGCTAGATAGATAGTGGTCTAGCTTGATATCATTTGTTTCAAAATTTTATATCCAGGAGGTCTAAGGTGGATAGGAGTATAATATTAGGATTTAATTCTGTATGTATCTGTTAAACATCCCCTATCATTTTCTATATTAACCACATAATACGTAGTTTAGGTTAGCCTTCCATTCAGATGTTATGTGTGTTTCCAAAGAAATGGCAGAGGAGATGAACAGCTTTGAGCAGAATGTCTAAGCCCTCATGTTTTAATTATAATAATTCCGACATAATGTGAATGCACTATTACATGCTTTCTGGGTTGGAATGTTAGTTTTGGAAATGTATATTCATATATATATATATATATATATATATATATATATATATATATATATATATATATATATATATATATATATATATATATATATATATATATATATATGTGTGTGTGTGTGTGTGTGTGTGTGTGTGTGTGTGTGTGTGTGTGTGTGTGTGTGTGTGTGCATTCCAATTCTTTGATTGTTGCTAATTTAATATAATTTTGGTTACAATGGAAAAAAAATTGCTTGGCAGTACATATACAGTGGGATGAAATATTAACCCATTGTATAAAATCCAGTGACATGTATGATGGAAAAAAATTCTGACAAAAATCAGAGATGTTTGTATCACAATTGTTATAGCCTACTCTTATACCAAATTGGAATGAATTGAAAAATATTTTGATCATTAAGATCATTAAAATAAAGACAGCTAGCTTGTGTTAGATGACTATTGAATAAGCACACTACTGATACACTGAAGGGCTGCCATTGGAGTCTGCTAGCTGAGTATAAGCAGTTTGTTGTTTCCAGGTTTTATAAGCACAAGAAGTTTACAGATTCTACTTCAACACTTCCAACAGAGCAGAATCCCAGCAGTTTTGTTATTTCTAAAAGTCAAACTCCTGAGGTTTCACGAGCACCAAATTCACCCTGCTGTTTAAAACACATCCCTCAGGAATCCATTTACTGAAAGCCTGAGCTTGGCTTTTTTCCTCTGTTTCTGGAAGGTTGCAAGGGATTGTCTGACCCTGATCACTTCAAATCCTGCTGATCTGGAGCCTAAGAAGTCAGGCTGTTAAATGGAGGAAACTGATCCTTTCGTTTGTGCTTTAGAGGTCAGACATCAGCAGGCTAGAGAGCACAGTTGGCTAGCAGAGCCTTAAATATTGGTCTAAAACAAGGATCCAACTATATAGACAGCTAAACTTTACAGGAAGCAGTATTTTCATGCCATGCTAATGAAAATGTTACAGTTTAATCCTAGCAAGTGATAGGTGAAGTCATTAGACATGTACACTTTGAATTCTGATTGCTGTGGAAACTAATTATGTGGTCATTAAGAAAGCACAGTACACTCTCTAATTAGGCTGAGTTTCACCTGTCGGTTTTTAGTGCTGACTTCTGACATAGCCGTAATTAATACCTACTGCAGAGTCTTCAAGCAGTTCAAAGATTTGGTACAAGAAAGGGAAAGGTTATTTAAGCTCCATAAATTAGATATGCAGAGAAAACCCCAGCAATTTAACCAGAGCAGGTGGGGTTTGCAGCCAGCAGGAACTATTTCCAGATAGAATGACAGTATAGAAAAGAAATGCTGAAAAGTAGCAGCATATTTCAGACACAAGTGTGCAGCTGCTGGGTTTTGCTACATGATCATTTGTTTAGAGAAGGTATAGGATAGATAGGAAGGGTCAAAGAAAAAAATTTGTTGAAATGAGATCATATTTCTGACGTATTTCTGCATAAGTTGTTCTAGTTAATCATTTATAAAATGCATACTCTCTGTTCTAAAATGTTATTGGGTTGAAGCAATACTAAAATACATGCAAACCTGTGACCACATCACAATAAGTAAATACTGTTTAAAAGTGACAGGTTGAACTAATAAAATCGTTATATTTAAGTCATCGCTCTGTCCATAGAATACTCCAATCATTGGCCATTATGCTGCTTAGCAACCAAAGCTTACTGTTAACAGACTACTACAGTGGAAGAACTGTTGACTGTGAATGTTATTAATAATAAATTAAATTGTTTATTGAACACTGAATTTTATAATATTGTTTTTGTCACTGCTTTGCATTGTGTCTAAGCACACTCTTAGCCATGATAAATCACTGTAACTCATCATCTTGTGCCTTATTGCTTTAATTTAAGGCAATTTAATTTAATTTAATTTACCTATATCATTTGCTACAGCCAAACCTCAGTCACTCAGTTTCATTCACAATCCGAATCAGTTTTTATTAAAATTTCAAATGTTCCTGAAAATGCAGCGTGTTGAGGAGTGATGAGAAGTTAGTTTTAGTTTAGTTTAGAAACCCTCATAGAATTTGTAATGGTTTTAATGGTTATAATGGGACCTGTACTGGTTTTAATGGAAACTGTAATGGTCCCTTTGGGTCTGTACTGATAATTTGTTGCCGTCTGTTGGTGGCATGTTATGTCTAGTGGATACTGTTAAGGGCCTAGGTCCTTAATACATCTTACTACCTAATGGAAACCATTTGGTAATGGTTTTAATGGTTAACAGCTGGTGGTTTGTAATGGTATTTGTAGTGGAAACCATTAGAATATCTATGATGGTTTCTATTGTTTTGTTTTTTTTCAGCAGGGTTGCAGTGCAGCTTAAAAGCAAGAGACTGTTTAAAATAAAGTTTAGACATTATACATGAATCTGTTTTAATAATAAACATAACTGGTCCAAACACTTTCTCAGTTTAGCCTTTCTCAGTTGAGGGTGTTGGTTTCTCAGAGTGGCATCTCTAATAAATGTTTCCTCTGTGATAAAACATTTGCATTCAGACATTTATAGAAACCTGGTAGATTTCTTCCTTGTTTTTCCCCTTGTCCCCAGCACTTTTTAAAAAAAAGATGGATGGATAAATGGAAAGATGTATACATACATAGAAAAATTTACAACTCACTCAAGATACAGTTAACAAACTAACATTGTACTGTACTTAGTGACATGTATAAAAAGTTCACCTTGATTTTGAATAAAGATGGCAAGAGGAATAGATCGTAGAAACTTATACTCTTAGAGGGTTCACATTATTGTGGTACAGATGGCAGAAGTTTGAGTCAAAAACTGCTCAACTTGCTAATTTTTCAGTAGGAACAGTGACTAAAGTGCCAACTATGGGATAGACATTGGTAGGGTTGAAAATTGTGGTCGAGCACACACTTTCAGTGACTGTGTTGCTCATGAATTAGTGAGATATTTAAAGAATTTCAGGTGACTAAAAGTCAATGAAGGATGACCTCATCCTTCCGCCCGCTAGGACAATAACATTGCAAAACACTTTACTAAGACATCTTCCTTTAATGTTTCACCCATCTGTAAGTAGACCTAATTAAAATGCCTGTCAGGTTCTGGGTAAAATGTAGCTAATTTATATTAAATGAAATGTGGGGGGAAAGAAAGCTTAATCTGATGTGTGGCTTTAACATTGATATAAAGAAACAAGGGGGGAATTAAGGAGCAGGTGGTGTGGTATTGAAGAATGATGTCATCCAAAGTCATTGTCTGCTACTGCTGGATATGACCTTTACTCAAGTAAACAAGTAGCTCTAATGGAAGGATGTGTGATCTTGGACCTTTTATAAGTGACTTTTAAGCCATTCTGACCCTGATGTACTATTTCATGTCCAGTTTTAAGATGAATATGCTCTGAGGTTCCCTTACTTTTTTGATTTTTGAAGGAGGGAGAGAGAGAGAAGAGAAGTGGATAAAAAGCATCAAAAGTGATTCTCCAGAAAATATCATCGGCAAGATGCTGAAGTAATCCACAGCACAATTCCATTAAAGCTTCCCTCTTTAAAAGTAATTGCAGATCGATTTTGTTTTAAAAGAGGGGCATTTAGTGTAATGCAGAAAAAATCACTTACACATGGGTGAAAAAGGATGAGTGTGCACTAAAAGAGTGCATCCACAATCTCTGTTGTTCTAATAATGCTTTCTTGATGATGAATCTGTGGAAAACCTTCAGTGCTTCTTTTTAATTCTAGACAACTGATGGAAATTAGACTGCTGTCAAAGAGTAGTGCTGTTTTCCCATTTACATGATCATTAGTCTCCTTTGTTGACCTCTGGTGCTCAAACTTGATCCATGTGTTCAAGGTCTTTTCCTCTGGACAGGACTTAGGTAGAAACTCAAGCCTCTAAAATTTTAAGCTAAAATTCCCTGTTGGAAAAGTACTTATTGGTAGAATCTGTCTTGTTCATTCAGAACAGGACTCTATCTCATTCAGTGGTTAATAACGTGCACCCATGACCAGAAGATCATCAGTTCCATGAGTTTCCAAGCACCATGAGGTTGACTGATGTGAAATTGAGGTTGAAAGTTTGTCAGTGCCCCACACTTTTCATGGCTGTGCTTTAACCCCTAGCTGCTCTGCTGTGACCAAGAGACTGACTCTGACAATGGAAGGACAAGAGGAACTGCCTCCTCTGGCTTAAGGTTTGGGGTTCCTGAGCTAAAGTTTCTGGGCAGGAACAGTATAGTCATGCCCACAATGTTAGTTTCTCAGAGTAGCATCTGTAGTAAAATGTGTCCTCTATGATAAAACTCTTCCACCCGGACGTCTATAGAAAGCTTAAGCTAAAATTTGAAGGCTAAAATATCTGGGTTATGTCTTTGGACTAAAGATTCTCCATGGAAAAATAACAATCTTGTTTGCTCAAAACTGTTGTTTTGAGTGTGAGTCCCAGGAGGTTGACAAGACTGAGCCTGTAGCTAGATGGATGCCAGTGACACTGACTTGTCCTACTATCGCTGTGTCTCCACTCAGCAGAGAGCTTGTTCACTTTGACTGATGGTACTTAGCCTAACCTTTGTCAGTGCTAATACCAGAACTGCCTGGCTGTACTAAGTCAGCGTGACTGGACTTGTATTATAACCTTGAAGACATTTCTCCGCTCATCCGAGGTTCTTTATCCATTTTGCTGAATAGTAGGATATTTCTCTGTTATTAAATCTCTGTTTTTCGTGTCAGAAATATGATGTAATAGAACTCAATAGAGACCGTTGACGATGATTGGAGTCTGGAGGTATGAACTGATGTGTACAGATAGCATTGTAAATACATGGTGAGAGATATATTAAATCCTCCATAATGACACATGGGTAGATGGATGGATGGATGGATGGATGGATGGATATATAAGCAGATGGGCCTCTTTATTCTGCTTTTAAACTCTCTTTACTGTGTAAACTGTAGACTGTGCCCCTTCCAATTCAAGGTACTGTAGAGCTTTGTCATGATGAATTAACACTTAAACAGTGTTTATAAGCTGGCGAATTTTCCACTGTTTAGCAAAATCATATAGAAACTTCTTAAAGATTTTAACACAGGTCCAGTACCAGTGCCATAATGTACATCACATACATGAAAATCATTAAAAAATTCAAGCAGAGTGTTGAATCAGTGATACCTTTAAAGATGTACTGGATGGCACCTGACCTACTTTTCTTCCATTGATAATCAGGTCATGGGGAAAAGTGTATGATGTGACTGAGAGGAGTTGACTAGCTGAGTCTCAACCTGTGCCTGTTTTATATTCATGTCTCTGGCTTGCTTGTCTCAATGTGGAAAAGACATCATTCCTTCCCTGATCATTGTTTTCTTTTGCACTGCTGTAGAGTCTGAAAGCTTTTTACTTGGAATAATTCTGAATGTGTAATATGAATGCATACTATGAGCACTTTTTTAAGGAATTAAAATTTTCATGAAAATTTTTTTAAAGACTTTGACAGCCCTATGATGTATCAGTATCACTGTATTTATAGCGTCATATTACTGACTATTTAGTGCAGTAAGATGGGGTTTGGGACATAGCCAAACAAATTAGCCTAGCTAGCATTGTTTGCTTGAAATTAAAATACTGCCATTTTGTTGTAAACGTTATAGCTAGCTATAGCAGATAAGCAGAAGTTAAGAATTGAAATACACTGTGCTGTCCTGAAAGTGTCGTTTGCTGGCTCACTTTTGTGTCTGTTCTCCTGCACTGATTCACTCACCATTACAAACTATCGGAAAAGGTACTTTTACCACTAGCCTCTAGCTGGCTGTTTCATCTGCTTAAGGGACAACTGGTTCCTACTATAGCCAAGAATTGAGCACAGATGCTCATCGACAGCCAAAGAATAATATAGAAATGCAGCATTTTCCTATACTCAGCACTCCATTCTTTCTCAGTGCAAGGTTTTACTGAATTGAGGAATTTATTTAAGCATCGGCACTAACTGAAGCCTAAGCAATTTTGTAAAGTTTATGTGTTAGTTTGATTATGAGTTTGGTTCTTCTGTGTGTAATTTGAAAAGCTTTAATTTTTGCCGTCGTCCCTCTTTTTACGCCCAGTCTTCGTCTAAAAGGGATTAGTTTATTTGAAGCCCTGAGCAGAGTGTGTGGGTTTCTTCACTCCTTTCTCCTAGCTACTGTTTTCCTTGGTGCTAAAATGTGCAGTGCTTTCTAATCCTTGCCAATTGTAATTTGAGTCGCCATGCAAGCATTTAAAGGGAGTGGGTGGCAGTACACGGAGGAACACTCGCTCTTCTGCATGTGCTATTCATCCTGGGACAAAAAAGAGTGGGCTTCCCTTATGTATGCTTTTCAAACACACCCACAATCAAACACACTCATGCACACTGTGCTTAATAATAATACATTTGATTTATGTAACACAGTCATTTACAGTTAGTAACCTACATTTCATAACGCGCTCATAAACACCTGAAAGTGGGGCAGTGCTGTCAAGGAAGCAGGACAGCTGTATTGCCTCTAACAAAAAAATAATTCCCTTAAGAAACAAACTTGAAAAAATTGCATTTTCCTTAACTTGCTTTTAAAACCAGTCTCCAGAAAGTTTACTATTGCTTTTGATCCTTTTCTTGGGTCCACATTGAAGAAGATGTTGAGAGAGGCAAAGATGAACCCAAAGGTCACAGTTTTAGAATTGCATAGTTTAATAGATTCTTAGATTTGTCAGTTTTCAAAATGTATTATTTATTAGATGCTACTGCTATTAGATGCTTCACAGGAAAAAGCTGTGTACAAGGGTTGTATGAAAAGGAGCCCTTTTGAGAAAAATCTACAAAAGCAGGTTCTAATCTTCACCAAGCATCATAGGAAACTACAAATCAAACAGTTTGGCTGTGCACGACATAAGCATATTTGATGATAGAAGGCAACTGCATACAAGAAAACCCCCAAACTCCATGAATGTATGTACATGTACTTACTTTCCAGAGTTGACTGTAAACATACGCATACACACATACACACGCAGATGAGTTATGAACAGGGGTAATCTTGGAGTGTCTCACTGTTAGATGCTTCCTCTTATTAGAGCTGTTTATGGTGTCGGATATAATCCCTCATTTATTCTCTATGATCTCCGCTGTACATGTCCACTGTTTGAGAGTCTCTGCAGTACTTAAGCCTCAGGAATTGCTGTGCAGCAGCACATTGCCAAGCATATGCAGAAGAGCTGAGGATAATTATGGATAATTGCTGTGGGAGAGATGGCTCTGCTCATTACTCAGTGGCCGGCAAGGGTGGAAGGACAGCAAATAAGTGAGAGAGAGAGAGAGAGAGAGAGGGAGAGAGAATGAGAGAGAGAGAGAGGGCTTAGAGTTACTGATACACAACAGCGGGAATTTCACTCTGCCTACAAGTTGCCATATGTTCCTCTTCACTGTTGGCTTCCAGGTCTAAGTAACCATGTTTCTAATGTCTGCTAGTGGAAGGCATTAGTGTGTATGCTGACCTAGTAAGTGACCATTTGAATGGATGTTGGATGGAGAATGTAAAGTTATGACTGAGATGTCTGAGATGTGCTGGACTTTCAGTTGGCTTATCATTAGCTTGGCTTATGGTGCTAAAATGTTGATGCATGTCAATCCTGAATTCCCCTAAGATCTCATAACAGCTTTAGTATGAATATACACTCCTGCTTATAAAATTTGAAGCTTTACATGACCTTGCTCTATTTTCTACATCCCTACATTCTCGGGAACTAAGCTTTAAGCTGTCAACAAGTTTCTCTGGGACTGTTCTTCTATTTCCTCCTTTAATAGTCTTCAAAAACACACACACACTTGTTCTTCCTCTTATTAGGGTTTGCCCTCCTTAATGTGTTAGTGGTGTGTATGTATGTATGTATGAATGACATCTGGCTGTCTGTATTTTGCATAATATGGCCTTAGGCACTATGGGCTGTAGAAAGAGTTGTGCAAAGCATGCATAGTGAGGAGTTACCAAATTGTGCACATCAATATTCAGACCTGAGAAATAATTATGGACTTAAGGTAACTCAGACAAATAAACACTGTATAAAAGCACACTCGAACATTCAGTTAAGCATTTCTCAGTGTCGCCTTGTCTCCTAACATACCAAGCCTTAATGTCTATGATTGTTTAGCTGGTTATGATCTTTCTTTGTTCCCTGGTTTCTGAATCTAGTCGTGCCTTGTTTTGCCTGTTTATACCAACTTTGACTTTGCATCACAATTTGGATCTGTTTGACTGTTGTAAAAAAGAGTCTTTTACCTGCACCTGCAGCTGTCTCTGCCCCCTGACAATGTTGCTTTACCAGCCGTCTCTTATTGAAAATTAATGGGGGATGAGTGATTGTCACCTTCCACGTGAAAAGCCCTTAATGCATACAAAATTTTCCATTTAATTAGTGGATTAAATGGATTCCATTTAATTAAAAGAATTAAAATTCCAGTAAAAATTTACTCAAGGGTCAGATCTTGTACACAGGCTTCTAACTGAATAGCCCTGTTCCAGTGTGTGGACACTGCACTTCTGCACTGCACTTAATGCTGACTGCTTTCTCAGTGGAATTGAGCCTTGGAATTGCAATGTGGTTTTATGCGTTATGTCATAGAAAGTGCAGCCCTCATAACTCTTCTTCCTCGCTGAGACAACACAATCACACTTCCCTGACCTCTCCATGCTCTCCCCATCACTCCTACTGCAAACATACTGTCTGCTTTGAAAGTCTGAGACCACTACCGAGTGCTGATTTTTATTAGTTTTATAGTTAATGACACTTGTCAAAGAAACCCCATCACTCTTCACTAATATCACTCCCAAACAATGTGTTCGTATGAAAGTGGAGAAATATAATCTGCGAAACAGTATTACATACAGACTTAGCTAAGGGTGAAGCTAAAATCAAGAAATCGAGCAAGCTTATAAACAAAAGCTCAGTGGATGATAAAACATAAAATAATAACAAGCCAAAAAAAAAAACAGCTAAAAGGCGAATGCTAGCAGGTCTAGTGAGATCATTAATAACTAGGTTGGTGAAGGAAGGATTAGATGATCCTGATTCTCACTGTATGTGCTGTTATGTTTACTATAGAATAGTAGGCCATGCCCAGCCAAACATTTCCCAAACTGATCGCATCGGCATCTTCTGTTGGTGTTTAAAAAGTATTTTATCACTTTCTGTGTTTTTTTCTTTTGTTTATTTATTAAAATTTTGCTTGATGTTTAAAATAGCAGTCAGGTTTTCATATTATAAAGAAATAATATAAAATTTTTAACTGTCATGTCAGCAAGGAAGAAGGTTGACCCATCAAGGCATGGACTCCACAAGACCTGTGAAGGTGTGCTGTGGTATCTGCCACCAAGACCTTAGCAGCAGATCCTTTAAGTCTTGAAAGTTGCGAGGTGAGGTCTCCATGGATTGGACTTTTTTGTCCAGCACATCCCACAGATGCTTGATCGAATTGAGATCTGGGGAATTTGGAGGCCAAATCAACACCCTGAACACTTTGTCATGTTCCTCGAACCATTCCTGCACAATTCTTGCAGTGTGCCAGGGCGCATTATCCTGTGGAAAGAGGCCACTGCCATTAGGGTATACTGTTGCCATGAAGGGGTATACTTGGTCTGCAACAATATGTAGGTGGTACATGTCAAAGTAACATCCACATGATTGCCAGGACCCAGGGTTTCCCAGCAGAACATTGCACAGAGAATCACACTGCCTCTGCCGGCTTGCCTTCTTCCCAAAATGCAGCCTGGTGCCATCTCTTTCCCAGGTAAGCACATGCACCCGGCCATCCATATGATGTAAAAGAAAATGTGACTCTTCTGACCAGGCTGCCTTCTTCCATGGCTCCATGGTCCAGTACTGATGTTCACTTGCCTATTTGTAGGTTCTTTCAGCGGTGGACGGGGTCAGCATGGGCACTCTGACCGGTCTGCGGCTACACAGCCCCATATACTGCAAGCTGCAATCCACTTTGTGTTCTGACAACTTTCTATCATAGCCAGCATTAGCTTTTTCAATAATTTGTGCTACAGTAGCTCTTCTGTGGGATAGGAGCAGACATGCTAGCCTTCACTCCCCACATGCATCAGTGAGCCTTGGGCGCCCATGACCCTGTCCCTGGTTCACCAGTTGTCCTTCCTTGTATCACTTTTGGTAGGTACCAACCACTGCATATTGGGAACACCCCACAAGAACTGCTGTGTTTGAGATGCTCTAGCCATCACAATTTGGCCCTTGTCAAAGTTGCTTAGATCTGTACGCTTGCCCATTTTTCCTGCTTCCAACACACCAACTTCGAGAACTGTTTATTCACTTGCTGCCTAATATATCCTGCCCCTTGACAGGTGCCACTGTAACAAGATAATCACTGTTATTCATGTCAGCTGTCAGTGGTTTTAATGTTATGGCTGATGGGTGTATATTCCTGGGATCTTAACCATTGGGAACTGTTTTCCTTTCCTTGGTGTCTTATTCCGCCTGTTCTCTAAGCTCACAGTTTTCAGCTTTTAAGCATGTTTATTATACTGTTCTTATGCAAACATCAGTTTTTTTATTTGGCAGACTCCAGTGGAGTAATATCACTCTCTGGCAATATCACTGTTGGATTTACTCATGCTCATTACAACAGTATGCTTCTGTTCCCTAATGGTAATTTCTGTATTTCAAAGGATAATAAATCAACTTTTAACTATATGCTGCCATTCTTGAATCCTTTCGCCCTGCTGAACTTCTTGCTGAACATAAAAAACAAGCTTAATGAGCAGCCAGGCATCACAACACACACTGCGAAGTTCATTGATCTTCTCCAGACAAGTAAGTTTTTCTCCCACTTATAACAGCCTTATCTGCTAGTGCAAGCGACCTTGCCAGGATTTAGTGCGCCTTAGGAGTTGATTGTCACTGCGATATCATGTCGATTAGAGCCTCTGGGTAGAAACCCCCCAAATCTCTCGTCTCCAAATGAAAAGGTTATGTAACACTTATCAGATAAGTAAAAATATGTTTTGCCTTTCGTTTTGATAGGTTTTTGGAAAACCCAGCCAGATAAGATCAGTGATTTATCAGTGCTCTGTGAAAACTGCAGGCATCCCATGTGTGAGCACGGTTTTGAAGTTTTATGAAAAAGAAAGACTGAAAGAAGTTCTGCTTATGTGAAGCCTGATCTCATAACATCCTCTGAGAGGGAGCAAGTGCATCATTAATGACACTCATTTGAGAATTTCAACAAAAATATTCCTAGTCAGCTTGCAGGATATATATATAGTCCTACTGTACTGTTGCAGTCATGGTACAGTGTTTTCCCCCCAGAGACTTCTGGACAAAGGCAAAAAGTAGGCAGTCAGGGTTCAGTTCCATTTCCTTGGTTACAGGGATGTCTCTGATTGCTTGAGTATGGTGAGGAAGTCTCAGGAAGTTTATGTGTTATTACTAATAATGACCTTTTTAATGGCCATTATGAATAACATTGTTCCAGGAACCTCACTGAAGAATATGTTTATTGAAGTTATAATATTTTGTGTCCTTTACATAACTTAGCAAAACACATTGGAACAACTAAATTTTTTTTCCACAAGTTGGGCATGTTTCAAATGCTATGTGTGGTGCAAACCTAATACATGCCACACCTAAATTAACCCTTTGGAGTCGAATGTTGTCTGGTCCAGCAGCCTTCCGCGGGTTGACTCTGTGTAGAGTCTTCCTCACATTGGCTGTGGTTAGGCACAGCACCAGGTCATTGGGAGGAGGGGTGGTCTTCCTCGCCGTCACGCCATTCTGTGCCTCGAACCGAGCATAGAACTTGTTCAGCGCATCTGGGAGGGAGGCATCACTGTCACAAGCAGGTGATGTTGTCCTGTAGTTGGTGATGGCCTGGATGCCCTGCCACATGCGCCGCGTGTCTCTGCTGGCCTTGAAGTGGCTGTGGATTCTCTGAGTGTGTGTGCGCTTTGCCTCTCCGATGGCCCGGGACAGTTTGGCCCTTGCTGTTCTTAGGGCCACCTTGTCGCCTGCTCTGAAGGCGGAGTCTTGGGTCCTCAGTAGCACGCGCACCTCTGCAGTCATCCACGGCTTCTGGTTGGAGCATGTGGTGATGGTCTTGGAGACAGTGACGTCATCAATGCATTTGCTGATATAGCTGGTCACTGATGTCGCGTATTCCTCCAAGTTGGTGAAGTTGCTGTCAGTTGCCGCTTCCCTGAACATGTTCCAGTCAGTGTGTTCAAAACAGTCCTGAAGAGCAGAGATGGCTCCTGCTGGCCAGGTTTTCACCCGCTTCAGAACCGGTTTAGAGCATCTGACTAGCGGTCTGTATGCTGGGATTAGCATAACAGAGATGTAGTCTGAGTAGCCGAGGTGGGGGTGGAGTTCCGCACGGTACGTGCCTGGGATGTTTGTGTAAACACGTATCCAGTATGGTGATATAATTATTTTTGGCATATTGAGCCACCTGAATTTTCACCACTGATGATCTTGTGTTGTATTAAGTCGTGTATTAAGTCTTGTATTGTACTGTAGTCTTGTATTAAGAATCCTGGAGTTTTGGAATTAATTTTAACAGCATGCATGCAACCTGCAGTGTGTGTGTCTAGGTGTGTGTGTGTGCGTAAAGGAGCCCTCAAACTTTATATATTTATTCATAGAGGCAGACCAGCAGGTTGATACGACCTTTGTTTCTCTATACCCCTCACCCTCATCACACACACGCACACGCATACAAGTGTCAGTGGGCATTGTTTCCAGGTCTTATCAAAATAACCTTTCTAAAAAAAAAATCAGCAGAAATAATATGAGGTAAAAAGACTGTTAAAGTGTAATATATTGCTCATATTATACTTTTACAGTTATTATTATTATCATTATTATTATTATTATTATTATACACTCCAATGAATATAGGGTCACATGTGGAGCAGTTGATAAAATATTACCTCATTGTGTGTGTGTGTGTGTGTGTGTGTGTGTGTGTGTGTGTGTGTGTGTGTGTGTGCGTGTGCAGTGCATTCTAATCCACTGAAAGTCAGAGGTTGTGTCACCTCTGCATTCATAATTCATCCCTAATTAAAGACTATTAACACTTAAAGAGGGCACTACAGAGGCAACAGGCATGTAGAAGACGAGTGATTTTGAGCAAAAAAAGAGAGAGAAAGAAGACTGTTTTCTTTCACTCAATAACCAAACGAGTTTACTGTCATTGCTGATAAATGAGTGCAGTGTGGCGTGTACACTCCACTCAAGTCATGCAGGCAGCACCACAGTGAAAATACAGACACTGAGCACAGGCGAGCTAATGACCTTGGCTAACAATTTACCTAGCTAGCATGTAGCCATTAAGTCTTTTATATGGGCAGCATAAAGGCAGAGTAACAGTGGAAATGAGACATTTTGAGCATTTTGGGTATTAACATTTTCAGATGTGCTGGTACATGACTCAGTGATTTAGTGTCCATACAGATAAAATTACACATGGTTTCAGTAGATTTAGTATCCAAGTGTATTAGCAGCGACATTTGTGTCATAAACAGCGCAAGGTTTATTGGGGGGTGGGGTGGGGTGGGGGTAGTGGGTTGCTTAGGGTGGCACTGGCCTTCACTGCATGAAATTTTGAAACACGGCCAGACCATAGCCAGAAATATTGTGTCTGAACTATACACTATTACAAGAAAAGTCTGTCCGAACTCCGGCCAACCAGAGGTAGAATAAAACATGTTATTTTTAATAATAGCACATTTTACCTTGTATCTTCAATACAGCCATCCACAGATGAAAAATGAAATTCATAGTCGTCAGACACTCAAATTTATCCATCAGTCAGTGGCTTTCAACAATATCCCAACATTCAAGTGCTTTACCTTTCTCGTACTGTGTAGCCTAATGTAATATGATTTGTGAATAACTAAAATTCTAAATTGTTATAAATTGTTTAAGATAGACATGTAATAACAGTATGAGTAGATAGGAAAACAGGAAAATGATAACTTTTGATTCACAAGAAAATACATGAAATACAGCATAGAAGTAGAATGTGCCAAGTTAAAATTACTTTTTAACACATATAAAATGTCTGCCAAGCTGATCTACTTGCATCTAAATTTTCTAGTTCTACATTTAATTAAATTGTCATTTATAGCCACTGGGAGACACTTAGAAATCCACAATCTTTAGAAGAAGAAGACTTTATTTGTCACATATATATGTTATAGCACAGTGAAATTCTTTTCTTCACATATCCCAGCTTGTTAGGAAGTTGGGGTTAGACCACAGGGTCAGCCATGATATGGTACTCCTAGAGCAGATAGGGTTAAGAGCCTTCCTGAAGGGCCCAACAGCAGCAGCTCGCCAGCGCTGATCTCCTGATCGCTGAAACCCAACCTCCAGATAAGGACCCCATAGCCTTAACCATTAAGCTACCACTGCCCTAAAAGAAAAAAACTGGCTGTGCATTGGGCAGGAATTCAACTCGTCTTGGCATCAGTTGTGTTAGTTGTGACTCAATTTTTAAAGGATCTGTGCTACTGATCAGAAGTTCAAGCCCCGACAACTCCAAGCTGCCACTGTTAACCATCTCTGCCCCAGCAGTGCTGTCTCATGGCTGATTCCGCTCCCTAACACTACATTTTTAACAAGCTTGGTTATGCAAAGAGAAGCATTTCTATGTCTAATACTGTCAGTCTTCATCCTTTTCTTTATCTAACCCAATTATTAACACCACTAAACAAGAATCCCGTTAACCATCAGAAATATGAATCTGTGACATACATAACAGGTAAACTCATGTAAAGCATTGGTGTTGGAAGGGAAAAGTTACAATGAAGCAGAATTTGAGTTCTTTAGGTTTTGTTTAGTAAACAGTGTCATCATATTACTCATTGCTATTGGCGATTCAATATTTTATATTTTCAGTTTGGCTTGGATTTTTATAGATGCTCCCTCTCACGTGTGGGGATGTTGAATGCCCTCCACTAATCCAGTTCTCCTTCAGTTCAGTGACATTTCAGAGCAGCTTAACGCGTCTTACAGCAACTTTTTTCATAGCTCAGATGCTTTATGGGGATTTTTTACATTTTTCTCTTTTAGCACAAAAGTGCTCACTCCCAAGCAGTGATATCAGGCAGCAGAGGAGCATCCTGTGAGATATGCAGCTGAGTGTTTCAAGCCTCTCTTGAAGAGATGAGTTGCTAACGACCCTGCAGTTCTGAGTTCAGGCACACGACTGTGATCTCTGCTGATGACAGAAAGCTTGTGACTACATGTTTTATACATTGGGTAATTTTTGGGAGATACTGAAAGGCGTTGAGGTATGTTATGTCTTTGATGATAATGATGACATAATTATGATGGTTGATATGTCCAGCATTATAATCGTCCTCCTAGGGATAAGTTTATTCAGTTAAATGTATTTACTAATGACAGAATGCTGTCCAGACAGCATGGTGGTGCAGTGGGTTGGGTTACCACCTCCTAGCCCCAGGGTCCCTGGCTCAATCCTGAGCTTGGGCTGCTGTCTATGTGGAATTTCTGTGCATGTTCTCCCTGGGTCTGTGTGGGTTTTCTCTGGGTTTTCCAGTTTTCTCCTTGCAAAAACAAGCCAGTAGGTGGATTGGCTAAAATAAATTGCCTCTAAGTGTGAATGAGTGTGTATATGGGGCCCTGTGATGGACCAGTCTTCCATCCAGGGTGTATTCCCACCTTACACCCAGTGTTCCCAGAATATTCTTTAGATTCACTGCAATGCTGACCAGGATAAAGTGGTTACTGAAAGTGAATGAATGAGAAATTTGCCCCTCTGTTATCTCTTGCTTTCCCTCATCCTCTGTTGTAGCATGAACTGTGTTGTTTTAATTGGCCTACACCACTTGCCACTTAGCCAGTATTGATTTGGTAATTATGATAATCAACCATCCCTGTTTACTGAGAACATGAAGAAAAGTGGAGGTTTTCTGTCTTTATCTCTTGCTTTTTCTTTTTGTACTGTTTGAAAAGCCCAAGCTGGAGATCACAAGGCACATAGAGATGGTCTTTTATATCAGAACCTTTTTAAAATGTATTACAGAACAACACAATTTTTATCAATTTATAGTTACATTTAATATATTGTCACTTTTGTTGTAACAGCTACAAACAGTCGTTCCACACCAGGCACACTTTTTTCACTCTTGAGGTTAATGATAAGAGGAAAAAAAAATCGCAGCTTGTCATGTCTCTCAAGCTTGTGGACAATGAAATAGAGTAGTTTTTTCACTTCTGTTCTTATTTTTAATAAGAAAAACAACCTCAAAGTGGCCACACTATAAAATGATGCGGATTAGCTTCTTCTCACTAACTGGAGAGCAGTACCATTACTTTTTCAAGCTCCTTTTGATCCTGTTCTATCTGCGCCCGATAAAGTGCTCCAAGCCCAGTAGGAGGAGTGTGTGTGTGTGTGTCTGTGTATGTGTGCATGGATATCCACATCCAGGCCTCAAATTAAACGGTCATGGAAGATTTGTCCATTCGCCAAAGCCTCCGTGTCCTTGCCTGTGATTTCTCGGTGATTTATGCTACATGGGTGGCAGGAACTGGCTTGTAGTGGCCTTTCAGCAAATGAACCCATTTAGTCGTGAGGAATTATGGGGTGGCAGGCACTGCGAGTTCTGCTCTAAAGCATCCAAACCCTTTTCTTTTAATGAAACAACCTTATTTATGAAAACACTACACCAAATGATGGGTTTACTTTCATCACCCATAAATTAGCATCTTTCATGACATTCAGTGCGTATCATTGTTGTCACTTCCCCGTGCCTATATACATATTTTTAATCTGTCCTATTTGCAAGACAACACTTGCTTTTCACAATCCCATAATTCTGATCACCAGGCAAAAGCTGTGTGAATGTTTGTCCAGAGCTGTTACTCCAACTGCTGAGTAATCTGAAGTATGATCAACAGCATTGTTTCAATATGGGACTAAACTACTTTGATTTACTGCTTCTGTGAAAATGGTGGCTGGCAAATAGGGAATATTTTCAATATAAAGATGTTTAGCGAAAGAGTACATACCTAGTTTTAAGTAATAAAAGAAAAGTTGAAATCATGACAACAACCTTCCAGGCATCAGGAATTCCTTTGCCTATATCAGGAAAGGCATAGTGCTGGCAGCAACAACAAGGCTGCTGTGGCTAAAACTTTACACAACACACAGCAAACATGCTAGCAAACAACATTCAGAGATGTACCAACTTTTGAAAAGGTAACAGCAACTCTGATCTATTAACTGAAGCCCTGATGTATAGGAATGCAACAATCACTTTCTTTCATTTTTTGAGACAACACAAATATCAGATGTCTTACCACTGGCTGATTCACTCACTGAGCACTTTATTAGGAATACTATACTAATACTGGGTACGGCCTCCCTTTGCTTTCAAAACAACCTCAGTTCTTCATGGCATGGATGGATGCTGGAAAACGTCCTTTGAGATTCTGGTCCATGTTGACATGATTGCATCACACAATTCCTGCAGATTTTTTCAGGTGCACTTTCATGCTGTGAATCTCCCATTCTACCACATCCCAAAGGTGTTCTACTGGATTCAGGTCCTCTGACTGGGAAGCCCACTGAAGAACACTGAACTCATTGTCATGTTCATGAAACCAGTTTGAGATGACTTTTGCTTTGTGACATGGCGCATTTTCATTTCATTTTCAATGCCCTTAGAAGATGGGTAAATTGTGGCCATGAAGGGATACACATTGTCAGCAACAATACTCAAATAGGCTGTGGCATACAAGCGATGATTGATTGGTATTAACAAGCCCAAAGTGTTGCTATTTCCCACACCATTACATTCCCCACACCATTACACCACCTCCACCAGCCTGGACTGTTGAGACAAGGCAGTTTGGGTCCATGGATTCATTCTGTTGGTGCCAAAGTATGACCCTACCATCCTGTGCATGGATCACTCTTTGACTTTATTTAATATATTTCTTCATCCCCTCCCGATATTAATTTCTGCCTAATCTACTGTGTGTGAGACATTTACGTCAGACTACAGGTCAGAAGTTTGTGGGTTCAAATCTCAGCTGCCACTGCTGGGCCCTTGAGCATGACCCATAATCTTCAACTGCTCAGTTGTATAAAATGAGATAAATGTAAGTTTCTCTGGATAAGGGCGTCTGCCAAATGCCATAAATGTAAATGTAAATTTATAACATCACTCACTTATAGCAACTCACATAGTTATAGCATAACTGCCTGGTCATGGTCATGATGGTTTAAATAAGAATAATAGTTTATATTTTTGGAAAAGAACCAAACAAATTTCATTAGAAAATAGTTTATATTTTTGGAATAGAACCATTCCATATTTTCCATTTTCATTAGAAAATATTGCAGGCAGATACAAATAAAAATAATAATTGTACAAGTGGGATTCCAACACACATCTCCTGTTGAGACTGCTACACATCACTATCTGAAGATGAGGAACTGACAGAGCCAGAGTTCACAAAAAAAAAAAAAAAAAAAAAAAAAAAAAAAA
>CM040993.1:9095688-9125714 GCA_022985145.1 Pangasius djambal | reverse complement strand
CACACACACACACACACACACACACACACACACACACACACACACACACACACACACACACACAAAACATTTGTATTTACCTGTTTATAATTACATTTATATCTATAAGTCATATGAACTTATATGATATGGACAAAGCTTTTAAATCAGTCAAATCTAATATATGCATTTATTTACACAGACTGATGCAGAAACAATGCAAAAAAATGATATAGTAGCAAGTAAAAATATCTTATATAGTCAAAATAGAATAAAGTAAAATTATTTCTCATTATGACACTGCAGAGAAATGATGAATAAGCCTATTTCTGGACATTTTAGTAATTTCAAGCAATTTTGCTTATTTCAAGCATGTATTTTTACGAAAATTTAGAAACATGCACACAGAAATATAAATGACTAGGGACTTATACTGTAATCATAATGTTCTTAACTATGTTATTTCTAGCTGTAACCTCCTTAGATATATTGACTGGCTAATGTAGCATTAAGTCCTTCTCCAACTCTAAAGAAAAAAGTTATTGATGTACTACAAGCAATCAGAAGATTGTGAGTTCAAATTCCATGACTGCCAGACAGTCACTATTGGGTCATTAAGCAAGGCCCTTAACCTTCAGCTGCTTAGCTCTGTGCCTGGATTGTATCTCAAACTGTAAGTCATTTTGTGTTAGGAAGATACTTAAGTGCAACTAACACATGAATTTCAAACATGTTTTTTAACTTAAGTAAAGTATTTCTTCTATATGTGCTCATATCTTTTAAAGAATTTGTGGTATATTGGTACTAACACAATCTAGTCATGATGTGCAGGAAAATAATTCAGAAATACCCAGCTAAGCAGTGTAGAAATGGTCCTTGGTCACTGTGAGACAGGAAAAGGGGAAACAGAGATGCACATACTTTTTCTCTCAGTCCTTCCTCTCCTATTTCACTTGTGTGAATCTACCATGGTCACTGTGTTTTCTTTGTGCCAAACCATATAAATGAACATCTGCCACAGAGACCTGCTCCAAAGACAATGCTATCTTGTTCCTCATTAGTTAGTATTGGATAAGATTTTTAATGATGTCTATAGCATTTTAAATTACTAATCATTTTTAAATTCTGTCTTTCTCTTCCTCCTACAGGCCCCTTTTTATGAATCGACCATGGACCGTGTGCTTTGGCAGCTGCTGGTCCTGGTTATGACTGTGGTGGTTGTTCATGCATGTCCCAAATACTGTGTGTGCCAGAATCTGTCTGAGTCCCTTGGGACACTGTGTCCCGCTAAAGGCCTTTTGTTCGTACCAACTGACATCAACCGGCACACGGTAGAGCTCCGTCTAGGTGGAAACTTCATCTTACGCATTACGCAGCAGGACTTTGCCAATATGAGTGAATTAGTGGATCTGACGCTGTCACGCAACAGCATCAGTTCCATCCAGCCATTCTCCTTTGCTGACCTTGAGACACTGCGCTCTCTGCACATGGACAACAACCGGCTGGCTGAATTGGGACCAGATGATCTACGGGGACTTGTAAACCTTCAATACCTAATTCTGAACAATAACCAGCTACGCCGCATCTCTGAACATGCCTTCCAGGACTTGGTGCCAGCAATCGAGGATCTTGATTTGTCATACAACAACCTGCAGATGCTGCCCTGGGATTCAGTGCGTCAGATGGTCAACCTGCACCAGCTGACTCTGGACCACAACCTGCTGGAATACATTCCTGAAGGTACCTTTACTGACCTGGAGAGACTTGCACGTCTAGACCTGACATCCAACCGCCTCCGGAAGCTTCCGCCAGACCCAATTTTTGCTCGGGCACAAGATTCACTGCAGGAATTGGTGCAAGTCTCTACACCATTTGCACCACAGCTTTCACTGAGCATTGGTGGCAATCCACTGCACTGCAACTGCGAGCTGCTGTGGTTTCGAAGGCTGGAGCGTGAAAATGACTTGGAAACTTGCGCCTCCCCTTCAAATTTGAAGGGGCGTTACTTCTGGACCATAAGGGAGGATGAGTTTATATGTGAACAGCCCCTTATCACACAGCACACACACAGGATGTTGGTTTTAGAGGGCCAAACAGCCAGCTTGAGCTGCGAGGCCACTGGAGACCCAACTCCCACAATTCATTGGGTAGCCCCTGATGACCGTCTCCTTGGCAACTCCTCTCGGATTGTGGTGTACAGCAATGGCACACTTGTTATTACCATTACTACATCAAAAGACTTTGGCACATTCACATGTATTGCTGCCAACGTTGCCGGTGAATCCACTGCTTCAGTGGAACTGTCAATCATCCAGCTGCCCCACATAAACAATGGAACAGGACAACCCAAATCCCGCCTGTCTGATATCACAGGAACATCAAAGGCCACGCCCAAGGGCCAACCAGAAAAGGACAAGCCAGTTTGGGTTTCTGAGGTGACCGCAGACTCTGCCCTCATCAGATGGTCTATCAGCAAGGCAGCACCCAAAGTGAAAATGTACCAGCTGCAATACAACTGCTCTGATGACGAAGTGCTCATTTACAGGTACAGTATTACAAATGGTGCAGCATGAGCAGGTTTCAGGACTCAGTGTATTTAATAAAAAAGCAGCAGAGCTGTACGTCTACAGTAAAAGTCAGCAAACAGTACTGAAAGTAGGAAAATAGTGCTTGTTTGCTAAGTACTGATGATTTGATTCATTCGGAGAAGCATGTTTTTCAGGAGGCACTGCCGGCTATGAGATAAGGGATTTCATATTTACTCGATCACCTACATCACCAGCTAAACCAGAAAGTGATGAATTTGCTTAAGGATAAGACTGTAATCTTTGATAGTATAACCTTGTTGCGATCTATCTATCATCCCCTGCTAGGTCCAGTAAGTAGTTAATCAAGCAGCATTTTTATCTTATTTCTCTGACTGCCAATCAGAGAATGTTTTCATCAGGCATCCTTGGTTCAGCAAGACATGAGCTCCTTTCCACTAGCCTTTCTCTTGAATTAAAGTGACAAAATAACAAATAAACATATCAACTTGTTAGCTGAGATCATTTGCAAGCTAGCTAACACTATATTAGTCTGTATTAAGGACTAGTAGCTAGAATCACTATTAGGATAATAAAAGCATAATACTATTCTGCAAATACACCAAGATTCGTGGCCATTACAAATGGACATTACTGCACACGTATGTGCACTTGATCTGGATTGACTAAGCTTACACCTACCTGACTTGGCACCAGGTGAATATTCCCTTGTGTGAGTGGTAGCTCAGTGGTTAAGACATTGGCCCCCTGATTGGAAGGTCATGAGTTCAAATCCTGCTGCCACTACTGGGCCCTTGAGCAAGGCCCTTAACCTGCAACTGCTCAGTTGTATAAATGAGATGATTGTAAGTTGCCCTGGATAAGGGCGTCTGCCATAAATATATAATATATGTCAGTCAATATGCCTTTGTCTATTACTGACACTTTTTTTGTGTGGGTGAAAAACATTGGTTTCTTTTCATGTTTCCTCAACTCTGCTTTTATTTCTTTGCATTTCTCAAATCTCATGAGTAACATTTGAGTCTTTTGGTCCCCAGGCCCATGATAATGATATAAAATGTTTTACAGCATGCACGAATAGTGCTGTAAATCTGAGCAAGAGGAGCAGAAAAACCCAAGCAGAGAGAAAATCCAATTACTTAATGCCATTTAAATCATTTATCCATTACTATCTGGGGAAATGGGTGACAGCGGACTCCCTTCTGCTCAGTCCATTGGCTGGGAATCTGCACTTGCCATGTCTCTTAGGGCATTATGTATGTATCATCTGTGTTGAAATTGGGGTATAATCGTATAAAGTAGGTGTATTCTACTGTGTATAATATCCATGTGGTGTTATTAAGTGGTATCATTGTTACCACTGACACTACTGTTACCACAATGACAAGTGCATAATTTTTTTTTATTCCTGTTAAAATAAAACAGTTTGAGAATCTGGAATTTTTACAATCAGTTTGAAAGTATAAATGTTCATGATTGAAGTTATAGGTGGGTGGATGGAAGGATGGATGGATGGATGGATAAAATGAATGAATTTAAATATTTAGAGAATTTTAAAAATAGATTGTACAGTTGTACTGCATTAATGTGAAGTTAATGTCAAGGTCAATAGAACACAACATTGCTAAGTAGGGAACAGGACAGGATGGTTAAAGACATCTAGCATATTGCCATAGGGCAAATATAAGTGGACTATAGATAGGAAGTGACATGTTAAATGGAAAGCCATACTAATGTTTTAGCTGGATTGCCATAAGGCATCTATGACACTCTTTTATCCCTCAGTGTCCATAATGTCACCCGCTGTGCGATTTAGTGTGCTTGTCTGTCTCTTCTTGTGATATATATTGCCATGCTGTCTGGGGAACTTTGCTTATTAGCTATTCATTGCTCTGGGTCTGTCTGCTTTATTAAAGCCCATGTTTGATTGACAGTAAACAAAGGCAGCTCATCATGTCATTTTATTAAACTCAGTTATAGTGTGTTACAGCATGACTGTTATACAACAAGCGAGAACCTCAAGTGTTATGCCGTGAAAACACTACTAGCAGCTTATGATCTGAGTACTGCTGGGAGGACCTTAATTTAGGGGGTGTATGGTTCCTCAGCTTACAAAGGAATAAATAACATACTCTCATTAACCTTATCTATTTATTGAACTCTATAAGATATCTGTAGCTGTCTAGTGGTGTGTACCTTTCTGATAGATGTTATTTGCTTTGGTTGACCTATTACAGAGTTAATCTGACACCAACACAGAAAGAGCACCTTAAGAGTGCTTAAGGCAGTCTCACTCTGCTTCTCCGTGATTCCTTATTTCTTTTTAATGTGTCCATCCATTAGTGTTATTGTGAAGTGATGTTCATGCTGCATTTGAGATCAGCTCATCGGCCAGGCCAGACAAATGTCAAGACCCATTTATCTCACTCTGCACTCTCTCCATTCTCTCCCTCACTGTTCCAGGCCCGTTTACTATTTTTGCCTGCATAAAGACAATCAAATCTCCTTGCTACCGAGGAATCACTGTTGCAGACGTACATTTGCATGACATTAGTCCAGAAAGAGCCAGGCCAAGGTAATGGGCAAGAAGGAGTGATGTCTGAAACCGGAAGCATCTAGTGAGAAATGAGGGAGTAAAAATGAGCCACGAAATGGTGCGACGATTAGAGAGGGAGGAAAGATATGAGGAAAGAGGAGGGTGGGCAGAACATTTTATTTATTGGTATATAAGTTTTATTTGATCAGGTCAGGGTCAGAGGTCCATAAAGCTCTTTGGGGAAAAGTGGGCCAATATTTGCTCACTGTTATAGTAACTGTTTCCTGATAGCTGCATTTCGTATCTCATTCTCCATGATTAATGTTATGGCCTCACGCAGTCTCGAAAGCAAAACCTCAATCTTACAAAATTGCCTTTCAGTGCCTGGAGCCCTGCTAAAACTTTCATTTCTTCCCATCTTAAACTATCACTTATTGTCCATACTAGTATGATAAGCAGAACCAAACATGTCCCACCAGGGTTGCACTCTGTCTGAGGTTTTGAATTAAACTGAATTAACTGCTGGACAAAATCAATCTGTAATGGGTGCAGGGGAGCATGGGAGTTTGAAATAGCCGGTGATATGTAGGAAATTCTGAGTGTAGGCTACTAGTATACTAGAACTAATCACCGGAAGCCCTTAAATTTCAGCATCTTCACATCCTGTATATACATCTTGCTATGCCATGGAAGCAGAGATGCACTCTCTAATGTGTGCACATATCAGAGAGAACTAGAGGTAGAGGGGTGATGTACAGAGCAGGAATGGCATCCAACACAGTCTAGTAATGCATTCCATTCCAAATATCTGATATCAAATACTCTCAGTGTGAAGTGCATGTCCCAGTGTGAAGTGCATGTCCCAGTGTGAAGGGCATGTCTCAGAGTGAAGGAGCTTTCATTCTGACAGTTGAATGAGTTGCAACTGAGGGGATTGCCATGACGGTCCATTTGTAAGACTATGAAATATTTCAGTCATATAGTGTCATTTTGAGATCATAAAGCAACTAGACCTGTCATTTGATTTTAAAGTTATCTGACCTATTAAAGCCATGTCAGTCTCTCTCCATAGTCCCTCACTTTAGAAATGCACAAGCAGAGTGGAATACAGTTCAAAAATTAGCATCTGTGCCAACACTTTTGTAAGCTACATCTGATGAAATGAAATGCAATGGCACAGGGTTCAGCATTGAGACCTCACAATGCCAAAATCCCAGGTTTGATCCTGAGCTTGGTTTACCGTCTCTGTGGAGGTTCTGTGCATGTTCTCCCTACGTCTGTGTGTTTTCCAAAAACATTCCAGTAGGTGAATTGGCTAAGAAAAATTATAAATTTAAATATTTATAATACCCATAAGTAAATGGGTGTGTGATATTGTGTGTATATGGTGCCCTGCGATAGACTGGCGTCCCGTCCAGGGTGTATTCCACTTAACACCCAGGGTTCCCAGGACAGGCTCCAGATCCACTGCGACCCTGACCAGGATAAAGTGAAAGTGAGAAAGTGAGTGAGTGTACTAAAGTACAATGGCACAGGTGATGTTGTTAGCTAGGATTAGCTATCTAACTATGCAATGCTTGGCAAAATAGTGTAGATAACACATTAATAAGAATACATTATGCCAGAACTTAATAAGCAAAATAAATCACCTTTCAACCAAAACAAAGTGAGCTCAGCATCAGTTTTAAAGTTTGTAAAATCAACCAGGTCTCTCACACTGAAAAGCCAGGCTGTTGTTTTACATTTGCTGATTCTTTTATCCAATGCGACTAACTACTAAGACAATTATTCATACCTCTTCCCATTTGCCTTTGATTCCATTGCACTCTATTTTACCAAGATGTTTCTTTAGATGATTTTTTCCTCAGGCTATTTATTTTAGTGATAGTTAGCAAAGTGTTACTAAAAATGCTTACAGCACATTTAAGGTAATGGATGAATTATGCATAATTCATTATATTCAGTAGGATTAACAAAGTTCCTCAGTTGATGGTGAAACTTTCATCGCATATCCAGTCACCTAGAGTCAATGCTCCATAAAAGCCCATGGTATGGAAGTAATGTTCACCAGCACTCTGTCTTCTGATAAGTGTCCAAATGTACTACTTAAACACTCGTCAGGCTTATTTATTTATTTATCCTGGATAAAATAGGCCGTCTGTTCACTGTGTTGCGGCAGATGGCTTAAAGAGCTAACACCAGTTATCTCAAAAATCATTCTCAGTTGTATGAAAAAAATCTTGTTTCATGTAATGTAGAAATCTTCATAATCACAGTCCAAGCTTGAAACTCTTCCATCCTGTTTTTCAGATACATCCTGCATACTCACCACAGATCAAATTAACAAGGAGGACATTAACAGTAAAGCACTGGAGTAACAAAAACCTTAAAAAACAAAATCATCCTGTCAAGTATTCCTGTATTCTGAGATTTTTTTCCCCACACAAAGAGCAAAATTACAGTAGGTTAAATTTCCAGAGCAGGTTAAGGCACCCTTTTAAGGGCATTATTTTAATGCTATTGTATATTCATTTGAAATCCCATTTAAGTGTTAATGGAAAGATAAGGACCTCTTTGCATAGTTAATGCAACAGTGCTATGCATCCTGGCATACTAATATAACACTCTTTTTGAGAGCATGTGTTATTGCACTGGGTTTGAAAACTGTGTTTCTTTCTTTTAAAGGATGATCCCTGCTTCTAGTAAGGCATTCCTAGTAAACAACTTGGTCTCTGGAACCCGCTATGATTTGTGCATCTTGGCAGCCTGGGATGACTCAGCCACTACGTTGACTGCCACCAGCATTGTGGGTTGCGTTGAGTTCTTCACCAGAGATGAGTACCCACAATGTCATTCTCTGCATGGGCAGCTACTGGGTGGCACCATGATCCTGGTGGTGGGAGGTGTGATCGTGGCTACCTTGCTTGTCTTCATCGTCATTCTAATGGTGCGCTACAAGGCTGGGGAGGGCGGGACATTGACTGCAGTTGGGGCTGAGATTCCTGTTAGCAAGTTAAGCGACATTGGTGATACCTATTCACAGACCAATGATGGGTGTCTGGGCCAGAATGGAGTCTTTATGCCCCCTTCAAATTCTAAAGCCAAACTCAAAGCCAAACCCAAGGTGAGTCTACGAGATGAGGTGGTGGAGTTTAAATGTGGCTCTCTCCAGAGTAGTATGAGCTCTCTATCCTCATCCTCGTCCTCCTCCTCTGCTGGTTCTGTGAATGTCTTGCACTCCTGCAGCCCCAACAGTGCTTTGGCCAATATCTGGAGGTCAGCGTCTCTCAAACCACGAGGAAATCTGGACCATCTGTTGGGAGCCATTAACTCTCTAGAGATTAAAGGCCAGGCACCATTGGGAAACACAAAATCTGGTTGTGCAATGGCATCGCCAGTGCCCCCTAATGATAAGGAGCCTCTGCTGGGCCGGACACTGGACTCCAAGTTCAGACGGAGTCACTCATTTGATGCGGGTGAGTTTGCAACATCAATCAGTGGTGTCTGGACCAAACGTAGCCTATCCATCAATGGTATGTTGCTCAAGGATGACATGGCTAGCAGCAGGGGCACTCTGGAGGGCTCGGAGTGGGTGATGGAGAGTACTGTGTAGATTGTGTACAATACCTTCAAGCTGACATCCTGCCCTTGTGTCAAAGAAAATCAAGGGAATAAAGCCTCTGTTTTCCCATGCATGGAATTACATATCTGTTCATCAAATATTAAAACATATATCCACTATACAATGTGCTGTATTGGACAGGCAGTAAAAAGCTTTATGTTCTGGTGAATAAGTGCATTTGTGTGGGTGTGTGTGGGTGTATTCATGTGTGTGTGACATCACAGAGTATGTGCTGAGCAGCTACTCAGCTCTCATGAATGAGAAAGTTCAGGTCATATACTCTTGGGATTCTGCCATTCATCAAGGTCATTATAGTGTGGCCAGATACATGACTGTTAAATGACAGTTAATGAAAAAACTGCCAACGCTCTCTCTACTCTATCTGTGGTACAAATAATATTTATAAAGTTAATGAAGTTAAATATATATCTTTTATATTTTTATCTCAACAGTGTCATACCACTCTTTCTCAAAGGGAAGAGTTAAATAAGTCACAGAACTTTCATACCTTTTTTGTTTCATTCTCTTTTCTCTTCTTTTTGTCCTAATGGAATCATCTGCAAAGTTTCTGTTGAAAGATTCACACAAATCTTTAATTCGATTTTTTTTTTTTACTTAATATTAAAGTGTAATGTCCCATTACATTTTCTGTCACATAATAAGTATACATTTTTCTCTGTGCCTATATGTACAAAGGAGCTGGAAAATTCACGATAATTTTTGCCATAAGAAGTAATGTCTATGTAAATTAATGAAGTGTTAAGAAGTCCTGGCTTCTGGCCAAGAAACAGACCTCAAGCCCTGGCACAGTACATACATTTTCTGTGATGTCCTGTAAAATAGAATTTCCGCTTATTTCAAACAGTACAATCACACAACTACACAGCTACAAATGATGCTATATCCACCAGAGAAGTCTACATATGTTTGACAAAGCTCTATTTAAAGAATGATCTTGCTTTTGAATTACTGGATAATATTTGTAATATTACGTGTCTTAGAGTTACCTTCAGGAGCCAGTGAGAGATAACTCCAATGCCAATCATCTCAATCTTATTATATGTGTCAGATGGATGTGTGAAAATGTCACAGTCCAACTCTGCTGATAGTGGCAGACACTGGATAGACGTCAAGCAGGAGTGGACTGTGCACCACTTCCTTCAAATGAGCATGCCATGCAAAAATGTATTATGTTGTAATTGCCATGATTCTCAGTCCCAGTACTGAGGACAGGATGCACTGCATATTTTAGTGTAGTTCCTGTCCTAACACATCATTACATTCATGAAGGACGAACAGCTGGGCACAAGTATACCCAACAGATGTACACAATGTTCCCCTTACCCCAAACCTACTCATGTTTAGTCACCAAAGTTTGCTTTTTTAGGTTTGAGGACAAGATAACTAATTAGAAATGGAAGTTGTGGATGCTAATATAGTTCCAAGTCAGACTTAATTTCCCAAATATGGACTTTCTGTGCTATTTTACGAAATAGTCCATGTGCTCCTTTACATGTAGAATAAACCCTATTATCCAGAAACAACATGGGAAATGATTAAGCCAGTATTACAATTATAAGAATGAGACGTAGAAGCATTCGCTGTTCCTTCTGGTTTGGTTTCAAAGGGGTTAAAAATGTTTTTATGGTGCTTGTTTGTTGGATCAAATACTGTATATAAAGTTTTGAGAATGTATGTATGGGAAAGAGGGTGAGTGAGATACCCTTCCATTATTTGTCAGCTACATTGGCGTTGTAGTTCCACTGGAAAACCAGTGAAACCAGTGGACAAATGTCCATCATATAGCACATTTCAGCTGATTGACTACATTCAGTCAGGTGATCATTGTGCAATTTTTTTTTATATTTCTTTAATATTATAAGTTGATGAGTAGCATTAATGTTTACCAGGATGGTTATTGAGAACAACTGTTTTTATTAAAATTAATTGTGAAGTCTGAAAACACACACCAGTCACCTACTTAAGTATTAATAAAACCTGCAGAGCTTGTGTCATGTTTGAGACTCATATATAAGAATTTGCATGGAAATTAATTACCATTAACATTAGCATCTACAGTATAATCCAGTTGAATAAAAAAAAATTGAGCAGATCATTGCTTGTTACTTCTCTGCAAATTTAATTGTTAGTGAAACTGATACATTAAGGTTTCACTGGTTAAGGTTAGAGTGATGGTTGGGGTTAGTACTTGTTGCTCTAGTTCTAACTTTATTCATATGACATACACAGGTGTGCACCTGTTTTTTTGTTGTTGTTGTTGTTGTTGTTTGTTTGTTTTTTGTTTGGGTTTTTTTACAATCGCTGACCATAACCCATCCTCTCAAGGTAAGTGCACCCAATAAATTGGAAATGTGATATGCATGGATCAGTCACACTCAGCAGAATAGAAACTTGGAATGTAACAGAATATTAATATATTATGATGATTGAAGAGATAATGTGTTCTAAACTCACACAAACAGAGATATGAATAGGAGGAGCGCTTGCCAGAAAGGTTCTCAAGGCCTCTGGGTGAGACTAGTAGTGTGCCTTGTGACTGGGATTCTAGGGATGCTAGTTGGTAATTACTTTCATGTGGGCACAAGCAAGCAGTCAGATATGAAGCTTGTGGGATAGTGGTCACAGTGGCTTACCTTCAGCTACTAGTTTGTATATGTTTTTGGGAAATAGAACCAACTAAATTCACTAGAAAATATTACTACTAAGAACTGTGCAAGAACAGTCCTACGCACATCTCTAATTGAGACTAATTATGAACCTGAGTGATGTAGCTGATGTTGAGGAACTGTCAGAGCCAGAATTCACAGAGACCATGCTGACAGTGGTGCCATTTCTACCTAGGGTTCATATTTAAGCCACATTTTAGGCCATGACCACTTTGGGTTTATCCAAATACAGATACAGGTACAGATATTTGTAGCACTAAACAAATGCTGATACAGATACAGTTGTTGCTTTACACCCTCGATTCCTACAAATTCTGTGCTAGACTGGGATGCAGTGGTGTGTTATTTTCTCGTTGAACTAATATGTAGACTTCTCTCATCTTTCAGAGAATTTGCAGTGTTTATCATCCTCTCACACAATTACACAATCATATTCACACGTAATTCAGACTGGTTGCTTGACACTATAAAAAATGGGGGTTTTTTTGTACACTTGGGTGAGAGTGTGTAACGGGAAATTGTACAGTAGCATTTTACTCTCATTGGACACAATATCTAAAGAAAGATATTTTCACTGTGTTGTGTTGCTGTATCTATACAAGTCTTGCTAAATGTGAGACTGTGTTTCCTTGATCAATCAGATCACATTTCGTTTTTGCTAAAAAAAAAAAAAAAAAAAAAAAAAAAGGATAAATATCATTTTATGTAATAATATATTATTTGTCCCAAGCCTTTTTCTCCCCAGGTCATCACATTATCTAATGTTTTGGAACTGAATTATACACTTGAATTCTCTATGAATAAAAAGTACTTATATGATTATAAAATGTTTTGGGGATCATTTCTGTGCTTATAAAAAGTATTTGTTTTTTGTTTGTTTAGATTTTTTTTGGCATTTTGATTTTAGCAGAGAAAAAAGTAGTCTGAACAGCAGAAAATAATATGAAATCTACATTTGTATGAGATTTGATGGTCTCAGGGCTGTTTGGTCAAGCTGTAAGTATTCAAGATTTGTGTTCAAGTGACTCAGTTTGACCAAGCAGATCAGATTTCATTTGTTTGTTTGTTTTTCAGCATTTGGTGTGTAGCATTTCTCCACATCAGATGTTTGTGATAAGAACAAGAAAACCGCCACGAAGACAGGTAAGGGAAGACAGTGAGAAATAAACATAGCTTACACCACCCTCTTCGGACCACCGTCTTGGTCACTGGTGTGAACACTGATCTCATTCAGAAGTGTGACAGAACATCACTCATACTGTATATATTATTCATCACAGTGCTGTTGGACTGAAATCAGATGGAACTGAGTCTTATTGAGTAATATCTGACTGAAAACAATATGTGTTTAAATCCATATAAATGCTAGGGATACCGTCTGTAGGTATTTTACACAAACTGAGCATGTTTCAGAAGCACTGTTCTGTTAAATGTTCTGTGGCCTCAGTAGCTGTAATGTTGTCAAGTTTCTCTGCTGCACTGTCTTTAGTTCTGATATCACTTTGACAAGCAAAGAAACACATACAGTTTCCAAATTATCAGGATATGCTAAGTAAAATTAAGATGTACTAAAGCGAGCCTCAGTTCAGGTTTCAAATTTTAGAACTGGCATGAGTAACTGAAAATTTAAGTATAAATCTCATATTTATTTCAATTCAACTCTACCTGTAAAAGTTGAAGTTGTCTCTCTGGAGGTTATTGGGAGCTGACTTCATACAGCAGGTATGAGTAGTAAAATACTAGGCTACTAGAAATTCAAATAAATGATTTTGAAATGTAACCAGGCATCTCTCCTTTGATGTTAAAATGCATATTTGCTTCTCATAGTGAAGTCCTAAGCATCAGACACTGAGATTATTTTAATGGCACTGTGTGTCTGTGACAATGCTTTATTTTGTTTAGTGAAAATGAAGAGGACAAAACTTATTTAACAGCTACCTACACACACACACACACACACACACACACACACACACACACACACACACACACCATATCTTTTCTGAGGCTGGGGGCACTAGGTACATTCATGGCATATGGCAGAGTGACTTATATTTATCTCATTTTGCTCAAGGGCCCAGTAGGGGCAGCTTGGCAGTGCTGGGATTTGAACTCACAACCTTCTGACCAGTCACCCATCATTTTAACCACTGAACTACAACTGCCACAGGGAATTGCAGGCAGTAAATGTTAGATCAGTAAGTTAAATAGTAATAGAATACTTGTGGGAAAAAAAAATTGGTAAAATAAATTAAAATTGTGGTTTGGGTGAGGGGTGACATTAATTGCTTATATTATTTAAATTGCAAGTCTCTTAAATCCACCAGAAAAAGGGCATTTGACAAAAGTGAAAGCAGCCATTATTCTCACCTCCTACTGACAATTTTATGCCAGTATGGAAGTAACATAAGGCAGAGACATTAATCAGGACATCAGTGCGTCTGATCAATCGATGGTCTGCACTATGTTTAGCTACACCCGTATGTCCTGGCTCGGCCAGCATGCTACCTGGGTAAAAATGGTAATCAAATTTAGCATGGGTACTTAAGTATGGCATGGCTCACTTGGTGCTGGAAATAGCAACAACACAGGGGATTATGGGTAATTTGCTGAGCCATGCCACAATGGCTGGTGGAAAATCACTATTAGAAAACAAGCTCCTGTGTAGTGAGCAGGATGCCACTTTGAAAACTGCCAGAGAGACAGAAAAAGCAAGCTCTTTAAGCTTTGCAGTAGTGTTATTTTGAGACATGGGAGTAAAAAAAAACATGTTGGGGGAAAATACACAGCTCTTTCTTCCTGGTCCTGGGGAGAAACTAAATGATACATCGATACATTTGCTGAGATTTGATGATTTTCTTAGGGATGCTTAGAAGCTGCAGCACTAGGAATCCAAGATACAATGATACATTCTGACTCTACATCTACATGATCATTACGGCCATGACACACTCTTTCATCTTTCATAGTGAGGCCTTTGATCCAAGCAAATCCATGGTGATGTATACTTCATGATGTCCTCAATGGCTTTTATCCACATAGCCTCTAAAGCTGTTGTATAAATACATTCATACATAACCGAAAATCTGACAGTGTGTCCACTGTTATGTCTACTTATATATCTACAGATGTGTGTAATTCAGTGCCTATTAGGAGAGACAAACTCAGAATAGATCATGTTCAGCAGCTTCTTGAGAGCTGAGTAAAAAAACGTGAGAGGAAAGTGGAAAAAGTGTTAATCAAGGATACTCCCCCACTAAGCGTCCTGTACTAGCAAAACTATCAGAACCCTTACTGATAATCTTATACAAGGTTCATAGTAATTTTGGTTAGCAAGACTGATTTAGCTGGATTGCCTACTGGATAGTTACCTACTGATATGCTCAGTTCTCACCCAATCCAAAAATATATATACAGTGGATATAAAAAGTCTACACCCCCCCCCCCCCCCCCCCCCCCCCGTTAAAATTGCAGTTTTTTGTGATGTGAAAAATTAAAGCAATATAAATTATGTCAGTCGTTTTCCACCTTTAAAGTGATGAAGCAATCAACAAAATTCAAGGTAAAAACAAACAGAAAATGTTTAGGGGAAAAAAGAAAAAGAAAAAAAACGTGGTTGCATATGCGTACACACCTTTTTATAATGGATCTGTAAGATTTTCTTGACATCTTGAATTCAGCTATAATTTGGTGTTACATTATGTTCAATAAACTCTTCTGAACCATACATCAGATTTGGACCATACACCGGTTACAGTGAGGGGAAATAGGTATTTGGACAATTTTGGTTTTGTTATTTAATATTCTTCCACTGCATATATCCACTAGAAATTTCCACACATAATGTCTTTTGACTTTGTATTTGTAAATATGAACAAAGAATATTTATTCGAAACCATAAACAAATATAGTCTTAAAAAATTTAATTGATAGGGAGAAAAGTATTCAGACACAAATTACTAACACAAAATACCAACATTAGCACCACTTCAGTGTTGCAAAGCTGTTGTTGGCAGTTACATCCTTGAGAAGTCTATGGTAACTAGTCATTAGCTTTTTGCAGTACTGTAACTCAAATGTTGCCTTGCCTTGCCTCAAGTTTTTCTCCAAATGTGATAAGCTGAAAAGAGATCTATTTTTGCTGTGTCTTTTATTCCAAAGAGTTCCGATTTGTCTACAGTAAATGCTTTTAGATGCACTCCTCTGTGTTTCTTTTTTAGCTGAGGAGATTTGCATAGGATGTAGGAATGGAGATTACTGTGGTGCAGTTCATTGCTTATTGTTCTCTGACTAACTGTTGTTTCTGCTGCTTTCAGGTCATCCTGCAACTCTTTTGAGTGATTTCTGGTTTCTCTCTTACTTTCCTTATCATTAGTCTGAGGGTGCATTTAAATTTTGTGTGGCGCACCTGTTCCGTGAACTTTCCACCTGTATATTATTGAACCAACTGTATTGACTGGGATATTTAAGGTCTTCGCTAAGGCTCAGTAGCGTTTTCCATTCGAGTGTTCTAAGAGCTCCTTTACCTTGATTGTTACTTGTTGCATGAAATCTTCCCACTCAGTGTAAATGACTTTTATAGTGATACAAGGTGCAGTTTGAACAAGAACATGTTTTTTTCAGCATTTATATCTAGAATGTGAGCTATTTTTAGGTAACGTTTACATATATATATATATATATATATATATATATATATATATATATATTTTTTTTATTTTTTTTTTTTTTTTTTTTTTTTTTTTTTTTTTTTTTTTTTTTTTTTTTTTTTTTTTTTTTTTTTTTTTTTTTTTTTTTTTTTTTTTTTTTTTTTTTTTTTTTTTTTTTTTTTTTTTTTTTTTATGTTCCGTCTGACTACTTTTTCCCTATCAATTTCATATTGTTAAATATGTATTTATGCTAATGAATACATACAGTCAGGTCCATAAGTAGCTGGACAGTGACCAAGTTTTCATAATTTTACCTCTGTAAACCACCACAATGGATCTGAAATGAAGCAATAAAGATGTGACTGAAGTGTAGACTTTCAGCTTTAATTCAAGGGGTTTCAAGGACTTTGTAAAAAAGTCTGTAATTCCTCAATGGTTAATGCAATATTTTTGTTAAACCCCTTTATTTAAATAATTGCTTCACTTCAAATCCATTATGGTGGTGTACAGAGGCAAAATTACAAAAATTGTGTCACTATCCAAATATTTATGGACCTGACCGTATTTTGCTCATATTTATTTTAAGTCAAAAGACATAATGTGTGTGAATACTTAATTCCCCTCACTGTAATACCCGCATCACCCTAATCTTTGCCCGTGATATTACATTGTCAATTATACAGGACATGAAAATTCCTATGGATTTTATTTTTTATTTACCTGGAAAATTATTGAATCCTTTTTAGTCTTATTCACTTCACTGGTAAGGGTGATATGTGAGACGTTGTTGCAGCTTCTCATTAAATGTTTCATTAAATGCTTTTACTTGCCTCAGTTATAAATGATCAAAATGCACAGATGATTAACCCTCTGTAACACTTGTTGGCTCTTACAAATTGGTATGAATTTGCAATCATGACACAGAAACCTGTTAGTGGTAGCTCAGTGGTTTATGATAGCAAGATTGTGATCCTCAGCTGCTCTATGCTTGCCTTTGATTTTACCACACCTGTAAATGTCTTTGGATAAAAGCATGTAATGAATAAATGTATGCAAATGTTTGACTGTTCTACTTGTCTGACCTGAAATCCATTTTCAGTGTCACCAAACCATTATGTGAGGATCTAATATTATAATGAGATCACAGTGTGAATCACACATCCTTGATTGGAATTAAGTAAGTATGAAATTGTGTTTTGTTCTTTTAAAATAATGTTTACATAATTACCAGTTGGTGGCAGTAAATCAGACCCAGCAAAGAAAGTGATTAATTATGCAGCTTTTAGTTTATCAGCATGTCCAATCTTTGTACTTTTTTCCAGTGTTAGATAAATACATTATCTAACTAGTAGATAATTTACTTAGCTAAGCGTGTAGTAAGCAATTATCTTGATTAACCTTAATAGCACTTATACTGCAATGATAATTAGAGAGAGAATGTAATGTTAAAAAAACAAACAAAAAAAAACTCACTGATTAGAACACATGGTGGCATTGTGGCACAGCTCCAGGGTCTGTGGTTCAATCATGAGCCTCAGTTACTGACTCTGTAATTCATATGTTTCATATGTTCTCCTTAGGTCCACATGGGTGTTTATGGGTTCTCCACTTTCCTCTAGCTGTCCAAAAACTTGCCAGTAGGTGGACTGACAGCCCTAAATTGCTCTTATAAGATCACTATAAGATACAGTGATTACTCTGTTATATCCACTTTATTGTTATCCACTTCTGTTGGAATAGAACCACAATTTTCTCAAGATAGGACACTTCAAAGCCAAGCATTCTCCAGTCAGGAATCAGCTTTAGTCTTCTCACACTTCCCTCTATAAGGTAAGGCACTTCGGTCTTTTTAAATGCTGCAGTAAAATGAGAAGGTCCTTTGTTACAATTTTGATGTGTTTAAGAGAGTAAATTCTTTAAAGTATTTCTTCTCACTAAGGGTGATTACTCCAATTGTCTATGTATACTGGTATCTCTCTCGCCCTGTCTCTCACATTCTCACAGACTAAGGCAGGAAATCAATGCATTTTGCAAAGCATCTTGCCTGTTGTACTGATAGCACTGTATGGGAACTTCAGTCATGCAGATCTGCACTGAATCTGTGTTAGAAGCATTAGCCTACAATCTAATCTCATGCAAAATTCAGGGATCAAGTGAGTGCAATTCCTAGAAGTTAAATTATGAGGAAAGCTACAGCTAATGGCTTTAGTTGGGGTATATTTAATAGTGGGTTTGCATCACAATGTAGGCATTGCTAAGGCTTAGTGTACAAAGAAAGCCACTCTTTGTCCGGGCTGTTCCAGTCATGAATATCATATGGAACGTTCCCATCCAAATGTTTTTAAGTAAACTTTTCAGTAAACTCTTCTTACATGAAAATCCTGTGGCTTACAAGGAACTGATTGTGATGTAAGAATGAAAAACATGTTTTAATAAAAACACAATTTTAAAATATTTCTAAGAGTTCTCCAGAGATTAATAAATATGTATGTTTATAAATAAAGTGTATGAATAAATGAAGGGAAGAAGGGAGGGAAGGAGAAAAGTTAAAAAAGAGATACATACACTTTAATCACAGAGAACCACTATAATCACAAAAATATTGTAAAGGTCAGCAAAAGAATGTGCAAATTGCTGTGTGTTTTCATGATCTACTGTTCTGCAGAATAGCAGCAAAAAGACAACGTCATCAAAGGAGCAGCAGCCAAACACTCACAGTCGTGGGCTTCATGCAAAGCTGTAACAAAGAAGTTAAAGTACTACTTTTTACTAAATATCGGGTCAAATGGGAGCTTTGACATAAACTTCTACCACTCTTTAGCACTTTCACATTTCTGTCGTTTCCATTCAGGTGTTTTTATTCGCAAATTCAAAATTCACTTTAAAATGATGCAAAACGCAGGTTCTGCTTGTCCAGACAAATGACTTTTTGCTGTAAATGTGACGCAGAAAAGGTAAACAATAAAGAAAGTGCACTGCTGTCCTCTGGTGTCCATGCGAGGTGAAAGACTCAAACCAGCCCATCTGGCAAAGAGTCACCGAGTCACCGAGATCACTTTTCTTTTCATTCTGATGTTTGATGTGAACACTACCTGAAGCTCTTGACCTGAACCATGGCATCTTTGCCATATGGGCTGATTTCTATATTGGTTTGAGTATTTCTATAGATGGGCTGGTTTGAGTATTTCTATAACTGCTGATAGTTATAGAAACTCTAGAGATTACACAGAATGGTGCGAAAAACAAAAAACATCCTGTGTGCAGAGGGTCTGCAGGGTGAAACACCTGTCTCATTCCACATTATCGCTTAGTGAAAAAACAATCAGCAGATAATTGCTTTTTTTTATGAATTAAAAGCTGACTTTGTTCAGAAGTGAATTCTCTCTGCATTCTAGTCATGTCACTGTAAAATACAGTCACTATCCTATCACAGACTTAAAGCCATACTAGGGGTCCTGGCTCTAACCGGACAAAAAGAAAGGAACGTGTCATTATATGTTACCATTTGCATAAAGGAAAGCAGGTTTGGGCTCATTGTTTCTTCATTCTTTCACTGAATCCTCAATCAGAATTACTAAATGATAAACGTGACTAAAAGTCTTACAGCTTACAGCAGGACTTAAAATGTATCCAATTTCTTACTTTTTTGTTTATGTGCTTGTACATGATTTAATTAAAAAAATTATAATGAAAGCTTTCACAAATATACACTTTACTAGGCATGACTTACCTCATTATTGGAGACACAACACTGGGACAGTAACAGAGTAATATCTCCACCTACCGGGTATTGAATTAAGTATATTATTCACAAAATGCTTCAAGTGAGGAGTAGGATCAACATTTATCAATGAAATTCCGGACACCCATCCAGCTGCATGTACATACAGCCAGGACTCCCTGTTCACTGTTTTTCACTGAAGAGATAAAGTGATGTAAATGCTGTACAGTTTCCAGATTAGTGCTCAGGGGAAAACCCATGAAAATCTACTATATGGCCAAACGTTTGTGGACATCTGACTCATATGTCGTACTTCCCCAAACTGTTGCCACAAAGTGTGAAGCACATATTTGCATACGATGTCTTTGTTTGCTGTAGCGTTAAGATTTCTCTTTGTTGGAACTAAGGAGCCCAAGCCTGTTCCAGCATGACAGTGTCCTTGTGGACAAAGCGAGGTCAATGAAGACATGATTTGCCAAAGTTGGAGTGGAAGAATTGGACTGGCCTGCTCAGAGCCCTGACCTCAACCCCACTGAACCCCATTGGGACGCCCGACATCAGTGCCTGATCTCACTAATGCTCTTGTGGCTGAATGAGAAAATCTCCACAGCCATGCTCCAAAATCTAGTGGCAAGCCTTCCCAGGAGAGTGGAGGTTATTATAAATTTGTAAATCTGGAATAGGCTGTTCACCAGGCACAGAGGTCTTTTGGTCATACAGTGTACATGAGATCGGTTTTGTTATAATAAAATGATAAATAAAAGAGTATAAACTTAATGTACAATACACTATTTAATTTATGTAAACAAAATTATTTTAGATGGGACTGAATAGTCTTAGTAAACAGATAACAAGGATCATATTAAAACGCACATGTCCGTTTAAATAGGAACATATTCAGTTTGTTAGAAGCCGAAATAAATATATAGAGTAAATATAACAAGCCCATCTGTTATTTTTATACTTTGCCCGGTAAGTAAATAAATAAATAAAAACTGTTATCGCGAGATTACAAAAGTAGGTCTGTGTGCACTTATTTGTGAAAGATATACTCACTCACTCAATCTGCAAGCTTCTCCTTACGCCTCCTTAAGTCTATATGGATTTTGAGACGGAACAGAAGTCTCCCATTTCCCTCAGATGGCTGATAAACAAAATAAAACGTTATAGGCTAGTAGGCTAAATGTGGCGGCATGCCATCGCCATGGCAACAGGCAAACGCGCTCTCGCACCGGACACTTCCGTGTATGAGGAACGTCGCCTCTGCGCATGCGCACTGATCCGGCACTGCAGCGACATCCTCATCCTCATCATCACTGATAGTGACAGCTGCGCCTGAATGCCGGGAAAGGACTAGTCCACGATGAGGTGATGTTACAGCACGAGAAACACGCTGCATTCATGAGCATCCAGTAATTAGGTATTATGTACATATTAGGTATTAATTACATGTGTTTACATGTATTTATTTGACGAATGAACGTGACTTTTAACACTGACAGCCTAAACGTGTTCTGAGTTCTCCCATAATACCTGGTGTAGCCTGAATAGATGGATGACACATGCAAGGAGCGAAAACTGCTCTCTTTTCTTTTTTACCAAGCTGTGCGGGACCATAAACCTGTGTGGATGTTGGAGGACATGCGCAACATGGAGACATTTCACTGGGAAGAAGGCACCCGGCAACGGACGTACACTCCTTCCGAGGCGCTTCTGTATGCCATCGTGCACGACCACCGAGCTTATGCACAATATTTGCTGAATCAGTTCTCAGACGGTGCTCTTGCCATGCCAGGCAAGAATTTCTGCTGCTGTCCATCTTCTGCTCCACACTTGGCCATGGCTGTCCGCTACGACAGGAAGGACATCATGGCTCTCATCCTTCAGGTGGCACATAGAATGCCCACTCTGCGCTCATACATGAACCGAGGTGGATGCAACCACATAGAAGATGGCAAAACTCCACTCCATCTGGCATGTGAATTATCACACTCAGAGGCTGTCATAATGTTATTGGGTAATGGGGCTTCGCCGCAAGCTGAGGACCACAATGGTATGACACCCCTGGATCTCATCCTCGAACAGCTCTGGACCTCCAAAGAGAACACAGGCGTCAAGAAGCTGTGCCTTGAGAGCCTGCTCATGTTCATGCCTGTGGTGCGGTTCAAAATGAAGAGCTCACTGGAAAAGGATCCGCAATGCTGGTCCAAAGTTCTGGGAGAGGAGAAGTTTAACTATCTAGTCGGGAGAATTCCAGGAACACTCTTTCTCATAGCTATGCAAAGAATCCTGTCTCAACTGCCTCCTCAAGAATTTCCAAAAAGTCTGGACAAACTGCCCATTCCGGCTTCTCTGAAAACCCTCACGCAGCCCTTAACGCAGACCTAACAGTGGCCTAAGTCCTACTGAAACATACTTGGAAACTGCGTGTGTTTTTTTGTTTGTTTTTTGTTTTTCTTTTCATATTTGGCTGGCATGAATTTGACATGTATGTACTGTGTGTGTGTGTGTGGCATGAAATGAATGATGAAAGCTATCACTGTAACTTGGGTAAGCAAAAACGTCTTCCTGTTCTCAGATTAAATAATGGAAACACCTCTTTTTTAAAAATAAATAAATAAATAAAAAGGACAATATTTTTATGTGACTAAAAGTAAATGAAAAAGCAATGTATGTATTTACTAACGGTTTTAATGATTATGCAAACTAATTTCAATTTAATGTTATTTTAATTTTATTCTATCAGGATTTTACTTTTGAGAACATGCTCGTATGTGTCTTACTGGAAAACTGGTTTTTCCTCCTCACTGTTTATCAGCATGGTTTTAAATGCAAAAAAATAGAAACAGTCTAAAGTCAAAAGACTGATCTTGATTAGAAAACCATTATAACATTCTAATGTTTTCTGTATTTGATAGTGTGTCCAACTGAAAGGCAGTAAAAAGACAGATGTCTTCTAAGAGAATTCACTCCCATAATTCTGTTCACTGGACAGCGATATACTTTATATAATTTTTAATTTACAATTTTAAGGTATGTTTTGCACTACATTATCATAATACAATTATGACAATACAACTATTTAAAGAGAGATAATTATTATATGAAAATCTGGGCACGTGCCTACCAACAATATTTAATATGCAAATCTGTAATTGTTTTTTTCTGTGTACTGTCCAGCTGTGACTTAACTGTAACCATTATTATGTCAAGTTATTTACCTATTGTGGACAAAAGAACAAGGGATATATGAATTAAAAAAAATCTTTCTGACCTATTCTGAAATCATGCTGAAGTGTGTCTGTGTGTCTGTGTGCACGTGTCTCCATGTCTGAATGAGTAACTACTAATCTGTGACAAGTTTCTTAATCCTTTCACCTTTCATTTTATTCATTAATTAATTTTCAGCAACCACTTGATCCTCACCAGGGTTGCAGTGGAACTAGTTCCTGTGCTGAGAACACTGGGCATGAGGTGGGAATCTGTCCTGAATGGGACACCACTGCAGGGCACAATACACACACAAATGTACACGCTCACTTTTTTACCAAAGCTAAATATCATGAAACTTATCTTGTATAGTGAGAAATAGTGAAAAGGCCTAAAGTATTGTGCTATAGTTTTTTTTTAACAAGTTAATTGGCCTGTGGTATGACCCAGAAGTTTGCCATGTTTGTAACAAAGGCCCTGCAATTTGCTAGCAGTGGGTAAAATTTTATTAGTGTGTTTTATCAGCTACAATTGCATTGCCAAGGTTCAGATTAAAACACTGCAAAAAAAATAATCTATGAATTAAATAGGAATATGAAATAATCTATGAATTAAATTCTATGAAATATTTTTTTTTTTATAGTAGAGTCTCTGATTCCCCTTTTGTTTATTATGTTAAGTACATTTGTCCTGCTTGAACTTACATTTTTAGATGAAACTTTTCTGGTTAAAGGAAAGAAAAAGTACCTCAAAATAATGGAACAGACCTGAAAAATGCTTATCTAGGTAATAATAATAATAATAATAATAATAATAATAATAATATTAATAATAATAATAATAATAATAATAATAATTATTATTATTATTATTATTATTATTATTATTATTATTATTATTATTTCATACTTCAAAAGGGGTATGTGTCCCCTCACTTTTGTGAGCACATTAAAATAAATTTTTTAAAACCCAAATTATACAGTTCTGGTCCAATCACACAATAGGCGAATCATTTACTTTATTAAGACCAGGCAGAACCAGTACAGAGCTGAAATGAAAAAATTATGAATACGTTTATAAAATGTAATCATTTAGTTATTAACAAAACAATTTTAATCAGAATTTATGTATTATTTTCTTTCCTCTTTTCTTATTTTTTAACTTATTTTATTTTATTTTTTTTAAATTTCCAGTACAAATTGCTAGATTTTTTAGGTAATCATGAATTAAAAAAGATTAGAAAAGCCTGCACATTAAACTTTCCTTGCTTTTTAGAGTTTAAGCTTCACAACAGCACCTTTCTCACTGTCTGTGTGTGTGTGGATAAGGGCCATCCTAAAATGATCAGTGCTGGGGCCTACTCTCTTTAAAGACACGAAAAGGTAATAATGAATAAATGAACTAAGCAGTGGAGACATCTCTGCGTCTACCAGTTACAGTTTACTTCTCTCCTGGAAAAAATAATAGGAAAATCTAATGATGTCCATCATGTAATGAGAATTGGCTTAATGGGTTCCATCAGATTCCATTAGGAATCTCAAACAGGAATTTCAGGTCCTTCTTTCATGGGTGACACTTGCCATCAGAATAAAATTAGATGAGATAAAACTAGATCAGGAACTATACTCACATAAATTAATTAAATTAAAAAATAACTCCTGTTTTAGCCTAATAGTATTCTTAGACCATAGTTTTTTATATTATTGTGAGTATATGTTAGTTATATCAGTTCACTTTTGTAAGTCTCTGGATAAGAATGCCTGATAAATGCTGTAAATGTAAACACATAATGTGTTGCCCTTCAAGTCAGAAGGAGGCAAACATTGAATTCTTACTGGGCCTGTACACCAAATAGCTATCCAGGTAATAATTGCAGCTGGAGTGTTTTTCCCAGGCTCTGATGATGGCATTTGAACCAACCAAACCTTTTCACCTCACCTGCGGTGATTTGCCACACCTTGTTGCCATGAGTTCCATAGCTTGAACACTGGTACATCGTGGAATAGCCCCGCCACTATCATGGGCTGATGTACCATGAAATGGATGAGGCATTTATCAAGCTGTATGAGGTAAAGGATCCAACTTTAATTGCCTAGCCTTAACACTAGCATGTAACATATTCATTGCCATTGCTGTGCTGTTTGATGTCAAGCTACCAGCAGGGCATTTGGCCCATGCCCTCTGCTAGCTCCTTTAATCTGTGTTCCAATGTAGCAAGGGCACTGTCTCCTCTTCCACAGAACTGCTCAAGTGAGTCTTCTGCCTTGCCTAGATGCCATGAAAACTGAGGAAAAGCTGGGATACATTTGGCCCACAATACACTTGCTGTTGCTATAGCTGACCTTGTTGTGTCTGAACCCAACCATCCATTCATTTTCTACTACACAGGATCGCAGGGTCGCCTGGAGCCTATCCCAGGGAACTGGGCATAGGGCAGACGGGGGACCAGCCTTCCGCAGGGCACAATCACACACACATTCACACACTACAGACAATCTGGAAATGCCAATCAGCCTACAACGCATGTCTTTGGGGTGGGGGATGAAGCCGGAGTGCCAGAAGAAACCCCCAAAGCACAGGGATAACATGCAAACTACGCACACACAGAGTGGAGGCGGGATTCAATTGAATTTGTTCCCTCTCTGATTACCCATACCTTATGGCAGTGTTCAGAGTTACAGTCTTTCACATGCAACCATTAAGACTTATTTTCAGGCTGGTGTTGGGTGGGTGATGGGGTGGTGAGGGTGGGGTATGTTATTGTAGCATCATTCAAAGGTATATAATGAAAGGCTAAAACTAATTTATCTATGAAGAAAAGGGTTATAGAGACATTGCTCCTTGCATTCCATGACTATTTTCTACTCTTAATACAGAAATATAACATGGGTCTATTTTTGACAAGTATATGTGAAATACATTGTATAGTACATTGTGTGTGTGTGTTTTAATCTATAACCTGTCTTCCACAAGCCACACAAAAATAAAGTAGTATTTCCTGATCACGAAATATAAGCATCAGAACAAATAATGACGTTGAATAAAAATAAAGCTTTATGTTTTTGTCCAGTAACAGTAGTGGCTCATGGTATGTACTCGAAATAATAAGCTAAGACAAAAGAACCCAAAAAAAAAAAAAATTGTTACTATGCCAAACTTGCATTCAAGCTATCATCATGCAAACAATCTGTCACCTATGCATGTGGTTGTTCTGGTCAGTCAAGTAATATAGCGTACAAAAAACCCCTTCGTAAATGAACTGAATGTACGGCATGCAAATTGAGTGCATGATAAATGTAATACTGAGATATGAGTTTGACACATATACACCTATGCCGTGAAAGTCACATTACACAAGTCGCCGTTCGGTCGAGTACCATGTACATTTTCTAAAACTTTAACTGTGGAATGCATTCAGACTTAACCTATTGTATTCCAAATTATATTTTTGGCATGGTGACAAGATTTTGTCACTTGTGAAATCCATATCAAAACAATTTTTTTGTGAAACTCAAAAAGCCTTTTAAGTTTGAGGTCTACAAAAAGATTTTAGTTCAGATGTGTTAAAAAGTCAATCAGATCCACAATGCCATTGCAAGATGTGGTATCACATTTTATTGTGTGTGTGTGTCTGTCTGTCTGTCTATCTGTCTTTTGCAGTTATGTTTGGCAATTAGGTAACAATACAGTATTCATTCTTTCTTTCTTTCTTTCTTCATCAGTAACTGCTTTATCCTGGTCAGGGATAAATCATGAGGTGGGAATACACACACTGGGACTCAACTCTATTGCAAGGCACCATGCACACAGCCATTCAGATCTAGTGGGAATTTAAAGTAGCCAGTCCACCTACCAGCATGTTTTTAGGAGGTCGGAGGAAATGCTCTTTCCTATCTCACATTTTTTAATATTTGAGGCCATTTTGATATATTTAGAAGTAATGTAAAAAAAAAAAATAAAAAAAAAGCCTTTTAGTTACAGTGTAATACATTTTACAGTAATATACATTTTTAAACATAAATCTAAATGTTACATGTACAGAAAAATCTAAATGTTTAATGTAAGTGTGAAATGTGAATATTAAATGTTAACTATAAATCTAAATGTTAAATGTAGCCATTTGCAGGTGTAAAAAAGCAAATCCATGAGTGGTGGGTTTTTTTTGTGTGTGTATGGTTCATGGTTCAGAATGCTCGTTTGGGATGGGGTGTCATCACTACAACTGATAAATCCTGTAATTAGTCTCTGCTATGAAATTACAAACAGAGAAGTAGAGAAGTAGGTATACAATGCATGTAGCAGTACCTAAGCTGGCTACCTACTTGAGTGTGTTTGAAAGTGAAACTATAACCTCTCTAAGTCAAACAAAAATAAAGTTGTATTTCCTGATCAAGAAATATAAGCATCAGAACAAATAATGATGTTTAATTAAAATAAAGCTTTATGCTGTTTCCATTAACAGTAGTGGATCATGGTATGTATAATAAGCTAAACAAAATTAACCTAAACTAAAAAAAGAACCCAGAAAATTTTTTAAAATCTTATTACTGTGCCAAACTTACACCCAATCTATTATCATGCACTCAATCTACCACCTATGAATGTAGTTGTTCTGGTCGGTCAAGTAATACAGTGTACAAAAAAAACGCTTCATATATGAACTGAAAGTACACTGTGCGGAATGAGTGCATGATAAAAGTAACACTGAGATATGAGTTTGTCACATTTTCCGTGAAAATCACGTTACACAAGTCTCATCTCAGTCAAGTACCACATACATTTTCTAAAACATTAACTGTGGCATGCATTCAGGCTTAACCTATTGTATTCCACAATTATATTTTTTGGCACGGTGACAAGATTTTGTCACTTGTCAAATCCATAACTCCCATAATCCATCCAAATCCCAACAAGTGTATGAATCAATCTTTATATATATTCAGATACACAAGTTTTTGGACATTGACACAGTTTTCGTTATTTTGCTTATATACACCACCACAATGGATTTGAAATTAAGCAATCAAGATGTGATTGAAGTGTAGACTTCAAGGGGTTTAACAAAAATATTGCATTAACTGTTTAGGAATTACAGCCGTTTTTTTGAGTCCCTCCATTTTCACAGGCTCAAAAGTAATTGGACAATTGACTGATAAGCACTCTCATGGCCAGGTGTGGCCTGTTTCCTCATTATTTCATAACAAATTAAGGAGAAAAAAGGTCTGGAGTTGATTCCAAGCTTTGAATTTGCATTTGGTGGCTGTTCATGGGAACTCAATATGGGGTCAATGTAAGCGAAGGAGGCCATCATTAGGCTGAAAAAAACTAAACAGATCTATCAGAGAGATAGCAGAAACTTTATGAGTGGCCAAATCAACAACTTTGCACATTCTTAAAAAGAAGGAATGCAATGGCGAGTTCAGCAACACGAAAAGGTCTGGAAGACCACAGGAGACAACTAAAGTGGATGAATGCAGAATTCTTTCCTGAAGAAAAACCCTTTTGCAACATCTAGCCAAGTCAAGAACACTCTGGAGGAGGTATCTTTGTCAAAGTCCACAATCAAAAGACACCTACATGTATGTAAATACAGACGGGTTACCGATTTTCTATCTTAAAATAGAAATGTTCTGTAAATCATAGAAAGGCGTACACCGTCTGCAGTCAATTCTAATCTTTGTTAGTAAAAAAAAAACTTTATCATTACATTATTATTATCATTAATATTATCAGTAAAAAATAATACTTTGTAAAATACTTGTTATTTGCTTTAAGATAAGATCTTGGTGGCCACAATTTTTTTTAAACCAATGTTTAAAAACCAATGTTTTTTTTTGTTTTGTTTTGTTTTTTACATGAATCACTATCTAAATGTATCAGTATAGAACAGTGATGTTCAAAAATGGCATAAAGAAAAGAGTGTTCAAATTTTTATATTTGGTGCCTCACAGAAAACATGCTCAGAGACAGAAACTCGAGCTCAGAATTCAAATCTCAGCTTAAAACATATTTATCTGAAATGTATTTTCAGTGACTCGTATGTTTAATTGTACTGTATTGATGTATTGTATTGTATTGTATTGTGTTGATGTAAATCTGTTAAGCGTCCTTGAGCTTGTGGAAAGGCGCTATACAAATAAAACTTCTTCTTCTTCTTGTTATAACTTTTATATTGAACCATATTGCGCATGTACATATACAAATAGAACTCTAGCATGTGTACATACACAAAGACCATTTCTATTATATAGGTATTTATGGAATTTTTTTTTTCCTTTTGTTTCATGTTACTCCTCCTACTTGTTGACTGCTGTATCAACTTGAATTTCCCCTACAGTTTCCCTCTACAGGGGATCTTGTCTTATCTTATTGTAACTTTTATAATGAACCATAATGTAATCTTACATCTTTCTATTGTCTGATGATGCTACAGTATTTTAATGCCCATTTTACAATAAATGACTGTAAAGCACAGTAAGGGTTAACAGTGCGTCACTGGCTGTTGTACCTGTTCTACCACCTTTCATCCAAATTACAGGAAGACGCATATTTCAGGGGGTGTTTATCTCTGAAAATTTAAAGTTCAGATTTCTTTTTCATTCCACCAGTGTGAGACAGAAAGGTTTTCACAACATGACAACCTGTGTTCCTCGTCTGTGTCTTTATGTGCTGGGGGTAACTATGATGCTAGGATTGGTGGCACATTGTGATTTTAATCAGTCTCATTTTGGAGCTTATTTACATGGAGACATTGTCATTGGAATTCTGGATTCAGTTCATTCTAATATAAAAGACCTTCAGGATCGGATTTGCCCAGAAATGTATACTTGCACAGAGTGAGTATAGAGGAGAATTTAATGTTCTTATTATTTAAAAGAAATATATATATACACTGCCCTCCAAAAGTTTGGAAACGCCTGAACAAAATAGGGTTTTTGGGCAATATCAGCATAAATCCTCTTTAGTTAGTGACCATTTTGCATTGATAATAAGGGACAACACAAACTATGAAAACATATTTTATTAAATAAAAAGTTTATGAACATAAACATGAACATAACATAGAAAAATACTCA
>CM040993.1:9073055-9095588 GCA_022985145.1 Pangasius djambal | reverse complement strand
ATCCAAAATTTGAGTATTTTTCTATGTTATGTTCATGTTTATGTTCAAAAACTTTTTATTTAATAAAATATGTTTTCATAGTTTGTGTTGTCCCTTATTATCAATGCAAAATGGTCACTAACTAAAGAGGATTTATGCTGATATTGCCCAAAAACCCTATTTTGTTCAGGCGTTTCCAAACTTTTGGAGGGCAGTGTATTAAAGCTGCTTTACAATGTGTCTTCTCTGTGAGTTGTGTATATTGAAATAAATGCTGTACGTATACCCTAGTTCCAAAGTCTCTTCATTCCCCACCAACCCAGCTTTTCATCATCTATCTCCAGCTCATGTTACTAAGCCTGCATTATTCCCCTAGGCCAGAGCATGAACTTAGCGTGGATGTAACATGGGTGAATGGATATGAAGCTCGCAGGACAAAGGAATTTAAGTGTATTGGATATGGCACAGTGGATATGACAGCGTGTCTTGGGGTTCGCAAATTTTTTCCAATGCTTCATTCGGAAATTTAGCACCCTGGCGGCTCCCCTCAATGCACTGACCAAGAAGTCCCTGGCCGGTTTTAAGTGGATGAGGGAGGCACAGCAGGCATTTGAAACCTTGAAGAGATGGTTGACATCAGCTCCTGAGGTTCAGTTCATAGTGGAGGTCAAAGCCTTGGATATAGGAGTAGGTGCAGTCTTCTCAAAATGTTCAGAGCTAGAAATGTGCATACTTTTCCCACCATCTGACTCGGCCTGAAAGGAATTATGACACTGGGGACCATAAACTCCTGGCCGTAAAGTTGGCATTGCAGGAGTGGAGGCACTGGCTGGAGGGTGCCAAGCACCAGTTTATTATTTAGACAGACCATAAAAACTTGGCCTACATTCAGGAGGCCAAGCGCCTGAACTCCCGGCAGGCCAGGTGGTCTTTGTTTTTTGCGTGCTTTTGTCTTATAGGCCAGGCACCAAAAATCTCAACCCAGATGTGCTCTCTAGACAGTGGGACCTACACTCATGGGAACCCACCCACTAGCCTATAATTCCCTCCCCCTGTAGCTGTGGCTCCTTTGCACTGGGGCCTGGAGGAAGCCATCTGCAATGCTCTCCGTCAGAAGCCAGACCCTGTCCTGTTGACTGTACGACCTCAGGCTCAACACTTTTAGTGGCCCAATATGGATAAGGATGTCCGGGCCTATGTGGCAACCTATCAGGTCTGTGCCTAAAGCAAGGAGCCCCACACACGCCCACCTGACATGCTTCATCCCCTGCCCATACCCTCTCGCCCATGGTCCCATCTTACGTTGGACGTTGTTACAGGTCTGCCCGCATCCCAGGGGATGGCAGTTATACTGGCCATTGTGGATCAGTTCTTGAAGGCTTGAATGGCTTACCGATGGACCTGGCCGCGCCTCTTTATAAGCCCTCCGAATGCCTCACTACGTGTGCAGACATAGATCTGTGCCAGGTAACAGAGCAGCTTCATGCTATTCTGGTTGGTAATTTGAGGTTTAGAAGTAGAGAAGAGAATATTGAGGTTTAGAAAGAAAAGGAATTGCTCCTTTATCATTTGGTGCCTTTAAGTTCGGCCAATGATAAGGCCATTTTGAGTTGTTGTTCCCTGCCTCACTGCTGTGCTTTTGTGTTGAGCCATAGGGTCTGGGGCTGCCAAATTTCTGATCCCTCACAGTGTCGCATAAACACTACTACCCTCACGTCCCTGGATGTAGCCTGGTGGCTAGCGCTACAGTGTGCACAACCTAACTGGTTCACGCCCTGAGTGAGGCGCTCATTTTTGGCGGAGCTGTTTGGTGGCCAGCGTGCTCTTACTTGTCTACCCTGCTCCTGCACTTGTTTCCACTAAGCGTTACATATTTTCCCCTTGGACAACGGTCCCTATACAGTGCTTTTGTACACACAAAGTACTGTGCCCCGTAACACCCGATTTAGACAAGTTTTCTGTATTATATGTGAAGACTAAAGTCACAAAGCAATACCGATAAATGATACACAGTGATACACAATTGTGACAGACATTTCTACATGATTCAAAATTTCATAAAAATATACAACTGCATTATCTTAACAAGGAAACAAAACATTTGAAATTTCTAAGAATTTTGCAGTAACAAGTTACTGCAACACATTTTAGTACCTACATCATGATGTATTTGAATTATTCAACTAAAAATAACTACTAATATTTAGATAAATATTTTAATGTAACTAAAGGAAAATATCACAAGGTCAAAAAAAGTTTAAAATATAAACAATAGCAATTTATATACAGTATGTATAGTTTAATTGTTAGCAAAATTTATATTTAATTCTGGACAGTGTTTCACCTGTAAACTGTCTCCAGATTAATTTAGAAATATTTTCCAGTGTCACCTCTCACAATTAGCTCTCTTCTGAAGAGAGGTTACAAAAAAAAAGAAAATGCTTTAATCCCTTTTATCCATAATGTTGGCCTCAGCCTCCTGTGGACCAAACACTGAGCAGCTCACTGGGATTTCCTGCTTCGAGCACTGGGCTGTTTCAGCTACATATTCTTTCCTGGAAGAGAGCAGAGACAGTAGTGGGACTGGAATTTTGAGATATGTGGTGCTGATATATATCAGTAGTAAATCAAGGCAACTATATTTGTGATATAATTTTGAAGAAGTTTCTCCACTCATTCCAAATGCTTCATCACTTGTACAGATTCTCTGTTATAGGTGTGGGTCAAGCACACAGACAAAGTTCCCACCATTTACAGACAAACACCAGTCTAGCTTCCTTGATTTAGTAGTACCACTAATTTTGAAATAACAATCTTCACAGACATTCAGAGCCATAAGGCTGCTGATATACATCCAAATTGTTTCAGAAATTTTTTATCATTTCAGTTTTTATTTATTTATTTATTTATTAAAATTTTTTAAAAACAAGATTGTGAGCGTCTCAGTTGCACTGTCTTGCCAATTTAAGAATGCAATACATTATTATAGGTGATCAGGAAAGAAAACAGACCAATGGTTCAGCAATGAGAGAGAGAGAGAGAGAGAGAGAGAGAGAGAGAGATCTTAATCTAGTGGAATTAGACTGAACTGCACTAATCTTATTAATAGCATTAAGATAATGTCAAGGGGGAGTTTTGTTGCTCCACTGCTGTGCATCTATACTGTATGTTCAGTTAGCAAGTTCAAAACTGTTTACCAGCAATTTTGAAAGTACCTCAGAGCATTGTGTCTATAAAAGGTTTCAGTTATGCAGAGAATTTTAGTAACTGAAAATGTCTTGATTTTTGTATAATCAAAATATGAAAGGAAAATATCTGCTGTTATCATCATGTAATTATGAATTACTTTTTCATATTCATCTCTTATAATGTGTATGAATCTCACAAAACTATCTTAATTATGTCATCTTTTGATAGATAATTTAGTTGTTACTAGGTTACCGTTTGAAGCTATTACGCTACACCACTTAGTATGAATACCAGACAGCCTGCTCAGCTGTAGCTTTTCTTTCTTTCTTTCTTTTTTTTAAATAAGCTTTCAGGTGTGTCACATAATGGCAAGGAGGTTGACCAAGATCCTGCACAGGGTGCCATGACTTCAACATAATTTATTTGTCTGCAAGGGGTGTCTCTCTCTGTCTGAAGATCAGGAAAAGAAGCCCTTTTTCATTTATGATAATGATAGTACTTTACTAGCGGTCTCTAGTACATGACACATAACAGCAAGTAATAATACTGTAAGTAGTATGCAAATCCAATCTCATAATTTGTTTATGGAAATAAAGTAAATAGATTGCTTTCATTTTAATTATTCATTTAAAATTATTCATTTAAATTATTCATTTAAATTATTGATATAAAACTCTTATGAACACCTGTGAGCTGCCTAAATATTAAGTAAAAATAAAATATAAATATTAAAACTTAGTTCATTTTTTGCACTTGTCTCACACTGTCATGTATCTGTACTATTATGTAGTTCTGTGCAATGTGCTATTGCACTTTTATGTGTTGCACCATGGTATAATATGTATGATATGCCGTCAAGATACAGCTAACAGAGAGCTAGAATTTGTGTGATCATATAATGTTTCATTTGCATTTTTGTAGGTAATTCGATATCATGCACATTCTATCACACAAATAATTACAGTTCACACTGTCTCTTACTGAAACATTAAAAGCTAGTAGTAAGTGAGGCATTTACCTCTTGTTGTTTAAAGTGGTAGATTCACTGTCCTTGTAGTGGGGCTCTGTGACACTAGGTAACAATAGTTGGTGGTCAGTAAGAGTAGGCCTGTAAGGGATGCTTCTTATGAAAGTCTGGGGCAGGCAAGTAGCTTGGAGTCTCTCTTTGGAGAGCTTTGGCACTCCCCATGGTCTTGGTAGTGTGGATCTACAGGAAGGCTTGACAGACAGGGAGGCTGATTGGTTCTCTTGACAAAACACAGAGCGAGCATCATAAAATGACATTGAACTAGAGGCAGTCATGAATCCATTTGCATCATCACTGTATCTCCTGGTCGATCTCTGGATTTGAGAAGTAAGTGAAGCTGTGGATGTTTCTCCCTGACCAATGACAGGACAGGTAGGGGATGGAGGTAAAGCAGTAGGACTTGGAACTCTATGGCATGTAGAATAACTTGAGGGTGGAATTCGAGCTCTGGAGACTGGTGGAGTAATTGGAAGGTGGCTGTTAGCATAAAGGGTTGATGCTTCTCCTTCACTTGAGTCCCTGTTTCCCAGTTTTACTCTTTGTCCCACCTTCTCAGATATAGACTTGATATTACTCTCATCCCCTGGACCTAAATTTGCTAAAATGCCAGTGGAATGACACAAACGATTGATTGTTTGAGAGTGCTGGAAAAGGCCAATTGCTTCATCTTGGTCTTTATCCCCAATTGGCTGGTCACTGTCCTGCTCTGGGTGGCTTTCATCCACAAAATCCTGTCCATTAAGAAAGGTTTCTGAGATATTCAGGGAGCCCCTTGAAATACTATCCTGGCTGGGGAGTAAAGATGCTGTTTGCATTGATGCTCGTGGACACTGAGAAACACAAGACTTCTGTCTTTGTGTTGAGCACCTCTGATTTTGAGTTTCACTTCCATATTTATCACCAGTAGGACCTTCATTTTTCTCAAAGGAGTTGTCCATTAGTATTTCCGGAGGAGGAGGTGGAAGGCTGTTCACATCTATATCATCACGTCTCTCTGAGAATTGATGGTCAAGTGGATTTCTGTTGGTATTATTGTTGCCATTGGTGGAAACAACTGACCCACAATTGGTTATTATAGGCAAAAAGCACCTTTTCCTTCCTCTAAATCTTGTGGGCCCATTAAGGGGTTTTTGGTTGGAACTGTGACAAACCCCTTGGCTAAATGTATTAATGAGTCGTCTGACGGCATTTTTGCCAGGGGGTACAGGTGTAAAGGCAGGTGTTAACTTCGGTATTAGCCCAGGCTTAAATGGCCCATTGTTCCCATCTTGGAGACAATAAAATTGGGATGGATTCTGTCTTTTAGTAATCCATTCAGGTTTTTGGTTATCATTTGGGAATCTATTCTGCCCTCGTACCATATAGTCATTCACTTTTATACATAAAAAATCTGCTGATCGTGACCGCTTTGCACCCCATAAATGAAAATGTCTGTGTTTTCTTTGACAAGACACTGACAAATCATCTGCAGTTTTGGGCTGTCTGATGTTTCTCTTTTTTTGATCACTACATTCAAAGGTATAATTGGTTGGCCTCTTGTTCTGCAGATTGACTTGGACTGGATACTGACTAGGGTCTGCCTGAGACCAATTAGATATCTTTCTGCCTGTCATATCAGTTTTGCTCCCCTGCTCATGTTTTAGCTCTTCATCATCATTGCTATCTTCAGCATCAGTATCTTTGTCAACATCATCATCACTTTCATCCTCATTAACATAGCGCTGATCTGGTAAACTGCCCTCAGGACAACTATATGATGACTGAGTTCTAGCTCCTGATCCAGAGCTCTCCTGGTGGCTGCAATAACCCACTGAACCATTGTGGCACTCATTCTCTACACCAATGCCACTGTCCTCACTGTGCAGAGCAGAGTCTTCTGAATTCAGCTTTCTCAAGGCATATGATTCCACACAAGCCAATACCTGTTTCAAACGCAACTCCGCTGCTCTCTTTGCCCCCAGCTTTTCTGCCAGCAATTGAGATAGTGAGCCAAAGTAGTCACCTGTTTCTTCTAAGGATGTGTCCCCCAGCCCTTTTACAGAATCTCCTACTAACCTCATTTTTTTAATCGAGTGATGAAGCATATGCTGCAGCAGGTCTGGAGAACCTTCAGTTGAGTTCCTCTCAGCTTCTGGTATGTCTGGGTTTAGCAGAACATCATTTTGTGCAGCTGGCAAGGCCATACAGTTTCCATGCATTTCTAGCATCTGCTCTCCCTCAGTTGCAATTTCATCTAAGGCCTGATTTATCTCCTCATACTGTAATGCTAATAAGGTGACCATAGGCTGCAAAGAAAGTTGGGTCTGTGTTGTGTTTTCCAAGAGCCCTAAGAGGGACTCATATTTAGGTATATTATGGTTCAGATAAGCATAGGCTGCCTCGTGAGCTTTTACCATGGCTTGTGGAAGATCTAAGTTTGACTGCATGTACACAGTTTCCTGCTGTCTCTCTCTGTGCCTGCTTCTTTTGCATCCATTATTTTTCATCTTTCTGTCATCCTTTCTGTCTGTATTTTCTTTTGTCAGTAATTCCCCTTGCATCTCTCCTATATCAACACTTGTCCTAACTATATCACAAACTGTGGGTCTGTTACCTTGGAGTTGTACAGCAGTGTGCTCTTCTTGTAATAAACTTAGTCCACTGGAAACTATTTCTGTCTGTGTTTGGCTCTTAATTTCTGTCCCACCAGAGAAGTGATGATTGTTGCTTTCATATGATCCAAACTGGAGAGCTTTGTCTTGGTGGTTATAGATTCCAGCAAAGAGTTGACCTCTGGAAGGTGAGCAGCCCATTACGATGACCAGAATGTTATCCTTATGTTGATTATGTAGTGCTCAGCGTAGTCAATGATGTTCTCTAGAACAAAAATAGCAAGTCCTTAATAATGTTTATGCTTTCTCCACCATGCCCACTGATGCTGTCTTCTTGCTGTTATTGGATTTTATCCTTTGAAAAAAGACGATGCTCCTTTAAATTATTTAAATCTGCCAAAATCCCTATGCCTTAGGCTGTGATTTTAGTCTGGGTATTCTTTATTAAGATTTTTTTTCCAGTTTGTATTCACCTAAGAATAGAACCAGTGCATTCTCATCTATGCTGTGCCTTCGAATAGACAAGTGATTGAGAGGATAAAGGAGGATTGGAGATCCTTGGTCTTAGGATGTACAGATGGCCGCACTAAAAGAATAAAGCGCACATGTAAGAGCCTAATCTCATGAAAAAACAAGGTGGCTGTTGGTTTACATTCTTCATCCTAATTACTACTAGTATGTAATACAAGTAATAACTAATGCATATACTAATACACACTCACCGTCCACTTTATCAGGAACACCTGTACACCTGCACATTCATGCAGTTATCTAATCAGCCAATCATGTGGCAGCAGCACAATGCAAAAAAATCATGCAGATACAGGTCAAGAGGTTCAGTTAATGTTCACATCACACATCAGAATGAAGAAAAAGTGTGATCCCTGTGACTTTTATCATGGCATGCTTGTTGGTACCAGATGGGCTGGTTTGAGTATTTCAGAAACTACTGATCTTCTGGGATTTTCACACACATCAGTCTCTAGAGTTTACATAGAGTGGTGTGAAATACAAAAAACACTGAGTGAGTGACAGTTCTGTTGACCTTTGGAAACACCTTGTTGATAAAAGAGTTCAGAGGAAAATCGCCAGATTGGTTTGAGCTGCCAGGTAGGATATAACTCAAATAATCACTCTTTCCAACCGTGATGAGCAGAAAAGCATCTCAGCATGCACAAAACATTTAACCTTGAGTTGGATGGGCTACAACAGCAGATGACCACACTGGGTTTCCACTCCTGTCAGCCAAGAACAGGAATCTGAGACTACAGTGGACACAGGCTCATAGAAACTGGACAGTTGAAGATTAGAAAATAAATCACCTGGTCACCTTAGTGACCTAAGTGACCTAGTTAGTCTTAACACATCTAGATGAAAATATCAGGAAATGAAAGCTGAAAGTCTATCATCTCATATTCCTCTTTTGATCTCAAACCCAAATGTCTACAACGTATAGCAAAAACAAAATGATTGGCCTTGCCATTCCAATACTTTTGGAGGGAACTGTATACTTCTTGAACAGAAATTAATACCCATATGCAAACACTGGTATTTTTTTTTCTTTTGACTGAGACAGTCCTTTTAAATCTACTCCCATTCCCATCCTATGATTTCATCAACTTCCTGATTTGATTGACATCCTGGTGTAAGTGGGAAAGTGAGGCCAGACCTTTTTTGTGACTATGATGGGACATTTGCTGAAACATCTTATCAGCCTTACAATGTGGGTTGAGATCCCATCAGATCAAAACCCACTTGTCCAGCAGATTCTGTAATTTCTTACTGTATGTAGTAGACAACCAGGTGCTGGGACCTGGTTGCAGAATACCATGATGTGCAACGTGCTTGAAAAAACCTGAGAGTGAATGTATTTGTGTGTATTTTGTAATCTCCCTTGGGAGTGGCCAGTCTGTAGCACAAAATAAAAAAATAGCAGAACAGATCCAAGCAAAAGTACAGTATGAAAAAGACAAGTAAATGACAAATCTTCCAAACATAACAAAAGGCTAGGAGACCCCAGACTGAGCCAGGAACTGAACACAAAACAGGGTTTAAATAGGCAGAACACAGGTAAACACAAAGACTATTTAATACGGGTGAAGATAGTTAACACAGAGGGGTAGAAAATACACACAAAACAAAGAAATTCAGGCTGAGCACTACAGTATTGGCTAAAATGTCAGACACAAATGAATAATTTTTGAGAGTGCTGGAAAAGGCCAATTGCTTCATCTTTCTCTTTATCTTTTTTCTGCAATTAGCTAGTCATTGTTCTGCTCTGGGTGGCTTTTATTCAAAAAATCCTATTAGGACAGGTTTCTAAGACATTCAGGGAGTCCCTTGAAATATTATCCCAGCTGGGGAGTAAAAATACTGTCTGCATTGATGCTTCAGGACACTGAGAAACAAAGGACTTCTGTCTTGTGTCAAACACCTCTGAGCAGCTGACATTTGCGACATGCCACACACTGCCAGTGAACATCACCGCTAATACCCAGCCGATAGAAACGGACCATGAGTCGGTTCAGTGTTTTGTCCTCCCCTAAGTGCCCCACCATTGGATTAACTTGTTAACTTCCCTGCCTGGAATAACATTTCCTGATAGCTCTTTGGGACTGATAACTGGGTAGTGTCTTCTTATGTTTGAGTGTCATGCTTCACTTGGAATAACCTATCTTCAATAATCATGAAATAGTGAAAGGAGAGTGCAACGTTGGGCTGAACTTGCTGACCATCATTTACTTTCACTTGGTTGAAGGCATGCCTGAGGGTTACATCTCTTGTCTGCTCCAGATGGAAATCCCCAAGGGGAATTCACCCGATGGGCTGTGGACAGGGCCCTCCCCATCCTCTGTGTCATCCTGAGGCAGAGCTGATGTTGACAGCCCAGGCAACGCCTCCCCACCCAATGCTGCACACATCCCATACCATGTTACACTGCTGCAGGACCCATCCTCTCATCTGACCCATCCTCAATCTGACCCATCACCCATTCCCCTCAACAACATCTGAAATGCTGGCCAATTTGTCCCTAAATTCAGTGAATGTGTTAGGTGGGGACTAACCACCACCTGTATTCGATGCTTTTGTCAGGAGCCACTTTCCACAGGTGTCTCTGAGTTGTTGGGTGAATGCGAACAGGTAGACAAGCTCGCTGTCAGCGAGCGGAAGGCCGACCTCTTGAAATATAGCCCACTTTAGGTCAGGGTACTCCAGGAGGTTGGCAACCGGAAACTGTTGGGCCGCAAACTGACCTTCCCCCAACAGTAGCAGCAGCAAGCAGACCCACATACGGTGATGGTCAGGTGTCCACATACATTTGGCCACGTATATATATATGTGGGTGTAACATTTCTCTTCGGTTAACAGTGAAATGAGGAGATGGGAGGCAGGCTTGGGACAAATAAAAAAAGGGGTTATTTATTTTCCTTCACTACTTTGGTAGCTTTTCAATGATTTTATTTCAATCATTTCAATGATTTTATTGCACACATATCCACACATGAGCACATACACATCTCTGTGCAGCTCAGATCTCTCTCCCGCGGCTCTCGTCTCTCTCAACTTTATCCTTGCTGCCATTCACTGAAACACGAAACACGTTAGAGCACAGTCCTGCACAGGTGTGGATCCATTCACAAACCGGCACTCGACTATGCACCCACCTTCTTAATACATTTTTCCTCTCTGCTCCAATAATAAACATGCTGATTATCTTCTTGTGTGCAGATGTCTTTTAGTTTAAATTCTATTGGTATTGCTCATAACAACATCACCAAAGCTAGTATTTCAAGAGGTTTTCCTCTGCTAAAGTTTTGCATTGAATGCCAGATGTCTGTGTTATCTGTGTTCATCACCAAGATGAACTGAAATGATTGTAAATGTAAATTATGGATGTTTCATATTTTAATAAAAATTGTTTTTTAACTTCAGCAGCTTAATCTATTCATGTGAAATGGATAAATAAAAAATATTTTACAAAAAAGAAAAATATGATTTTACAACTGTTTATTTATGTGATATGCGTACATTTCCAAATAATTAAAATTTTAAACCACAGAAAAAAGAATTTTCAATAATATCCAAAATAATTTGAACAAACTTTAATTAAACAATAACTGTTTCATACGATAAATACAATAATTGTTTTCAAAAGTACTGCAATTTATGTAAAATGAAAAATACCACAATTATTGGCACCATTCATGAAAAGTATAATACAAAAAGAGTAATGACTCATATTGTCAGATTAGGTACAATGGAATGCTGTAGAGTGTTATTGTAAACCTCTCTTCTTATAGTTTCTAACAAGGTTGATGAGAGATCTTAGACATTCCTCTATGCACAGCATTTCAAGAGGCTTTACATATTCTTATGTGTGTGCATGCAGATGTTTGTCCAGTCCTTTTCAATTCAGAGCAAACATTTTCAACAGAGCTAAAATCCTTGCAATGATATGGCCTTTGGGAAATGTTGTTTTTGTGCCCTGCAACTATTTCTGTATTGACTTACATAATCCATGCTTTGGTAATAATACCAGCTACATGCATGAAAATATCCTTTACCTCTCTTAGCGCAACTGGAGATACAATGAGTGTGCCTGGAAAAATATATTCTGTTTTAAGATCATTTACATCTTTTGAATATTGTAACATGTTCAGCTTTGTTTTTGTTTGGTCTAAATGTTTTGCCTATTGGAAACAGTAATGACTTCTGACCATCTGCCTGTCAAGAGTCAGGAGGGTTAAGATGGGTTTATGAGGTTGTTCTATCTGTTGATTTGCTGTTGTAATTCCTCTTCAGTATATAAATCCACTTGTGGGGATTTAGCTCACTTCTCTGCAACTTCTGATAATATCCTGTACCATTTTGGAGTGAAGTGGCAGAAGATGACTCCATAGTTGGAGACCATAATGGCAGAGAGCTGGATAATGGGCCGCTGTTCGTTTTGTGTGACAAAGAGTGGAATAAAACAAAGCCAGGCAAACAAATGAAAGAGCATGCTGAAGACTATAGGCTCAGTCTCTTTCTCTCTGCCTTTGAAGGCCAACACAAAACAAATCACAGCTAGAACAGCAATGTATATATGCATCATGGCAAAGCCAACATTTATAGACCCTTGAGTACACAGACGGTTCATGGTAAGAGGATCTTTTTCAGATGGCCTTTCGTCAACTTTAAGAGGATCAAATATAAACCAGAAGAGGCAAATGAGACCTTGAATACCAGTGAGGAGGCCTATGTTGACAAAAGTCTTATTAAACTTGCTTAAGTAAAGCTGTCTATTTGGGTCATAGGACATGAAGGCTAAGAATGAGCCAAAGGCATTAACCAGAATGCATGATACAGAGAGAGTGAATCCAAGACCATACATGGCCTGTTGTACCATGCACTGATGGGAGCTTGGATCGCCTAAAAAAGCTATTACACTTCCAAAACTTACAATCAGGCCTACCTGCATGATGCATAATAAACTGAAGTTTTTCTTTACTAATTCATGGTCTCTGTATTTAATGAAAAACATAATTGAGAACACCAACAGTAGTATGCCTATTACTGTTCCAATCATGACCACAATAGAATGCACTGCAGACCAGGCCAAAATCCCCAACTTCCATTTCTCACATTTTGTTGAAGCAGGAAGAGAAGTTCCATTTAGACACTTGGTACAGGTTGATTGATCTGCATGGAGAAAAAGTGGAACATCATAACTATAAATGCAGGAGGATTAGGGCTACAAATTATTATTATTATTTACAAATTTTGAAATCTATCTATCTATACATAAATCGCCTGGTTTATCAGCCAGCCTTTCCCCTGTACCTCCTAAGCTGGCTGCCACAGTGAACCAAACTGAACAAAATAATATATAATCAAAATAAAACTGCTTGTTTCTGAGTGAACCATAATTAACTGAACATGTATAAATAATTACCAAAAAAAGCATACATAGTTTTATATTTTTTCCACAGAAAATGTGTGAACAGCTTGTAATCAGTTCTAGGAAGAGGCTACCACAAGCAAGATTATACTGGATGAGCTATCATTCTTAAACCTGATACATATTTGTATGTAGTTATCCTCATTCATATCCTTATGTCTTGACATCCATTTAGGAAATTAATTTTTATTTTATTTTATTTATTTATTTTTTTTACGAATACTAACATCTCTTCATGAACTAAGAGCATTATCTTGTGATAGGCAAATGATAACCAAAGCCTGATAAAAACCAAAATTTTGATGAGAGTGGTGTGCGGTCCTTGCCTCTAGGGAAAAACAGCATTAACACCAAAAAACAGATGGTGTTAACAGACCACATATAAAACAAAACAGGGACATGGGAAAGATGGGTGTTTTGGAGTTTGATTTGATTTCATTCTTACTTTTCATATAAATCAATGCATGATATAATTCTTAGCCATGTTCAACTATTATTGTTTACAAGGGAAATCATGTCTCTTTTGGGCAAGCTACGCTTAGGTTAGCTCCCTGAGAATACAAAGAAACCTGATTCATAGCCTTTTCTGAAGTCTTAACCTTAAGAAAAAAACTCTGCTAACCTTAAAATGTTACTAGGTTACTTAGGAATGTTTTTATCCGCATTTAATTGTACTCACCCTCCTGGTCAGAATAATCTCCAGCACTGCAGTTGACACAGGTATAGCAGCAGGTTATATTTAATATGTGCTTGTGTGTACCTGGTGGACAACGCTTTGAACACCTGGACTCAGGAACCTTGATGCGAAGAGAGCAGTGTACCTTCGTTAAAATCCAATTCTTAACTATATAGCTGTGCTAATTATATTTATACATGCACATACATAAACAATTTTTTTCTCTCACCATGTTGTTAAACCATGAGATTTTGTGCTCATAGACATCAACATCGTTACTGCTTATAAGGAATTTCCCCACCACATCAAGTACTCTTTCATCACCGTCCTTCTTCCACATGATAAGATCATAACCATTTTCAAAATCACCATTTTTATTAAAGAAATATGTCTGGTTGTCCAAGGTGAAGTGCATCTTACGAAGAATGCTTATAAGCTAAACATAAAAAGGATGGAAATATTTTTCAAACATAAACAAGATGGTTTTGAGTACTGTATTTAATGAACATATTTGTGTTAGTTAAATGAATGTAGAATATTTTCATTTGTAGTCCAGTAACATAATCTGTAGAGTGTTAGCATAGTGTTTACTTTACTTCACTTATTGTACCTATTTCACTTTTCCTGTTTTTTGGCTTGTGGTTAAAGACTTGCCTGTGTTAGCCCTATGAACTTTTGATCTATTTGGTATTAATAATGGACTCTTACCTTCCAAGGCAGGAAGTTTGTGTCTCCAGAGCAGGAAATGTTGTCACATTTTAAAAGCTTCTTGATGGCATTAGCAATGGCATAGACTGCCACTCTTTGACTGTAAGCCTCTGTCAGATCCACATTTTGAAGAAGGTAGCTATTGCAATTCAAAAGAAATGAGTTCTCTGATTGCTGACTCTGGGTGCAGTTGGACCACATTTGTTTGTACTCACTGATGAAATCATTCCTTGCCCCTGGACTTGGTCTAAGGTTCTGCAGGTAGCCTTCAAAACCTGGAATTTCCCCAGTGATAAAGGTAAAACCAAATACGTCTCCCACTTTGTTAATGTCTTTCATCTTCATTAAGAAGCGTGTTGTAGACCAGGCATCACTAGCAATCCAGACCCGACTAATATTTCTCTTAATTATCTCCGTAAAGAGCATCTGCACAAGTTCTGGTCTTAGAATAAGCAGAATAACTGTGGCATTCGAGGATTCAATACGATCAGCTACCATCTTTATCTCCTCTTCCATATGTATAAAACCTAGGTAATTTGGTAACACTTCCTGGAACTGGAGACACACATGTTCTTCCTGTGCATCCTGCACAAAGTTCTCAAGGACTGCTCTGCCATAGTCATCATCAAGAGTAACCACCCCAACCCAGTTCCAGGAATAATGTCTCAAGAGCTTTGCCAGTGCCTGAGTCTGGTACACATCACTTGGGATAACGCGAAAGAAGGAAGCGTAGCGTAATTTGTCACTCAGTGCTGGTGCAGTAGAAGTGCAACTAATCTGTTGAAATAAAAAAAAATTGTAATATACAGCAAAAAAGAAAAGAGAAACCAGTTAATTTTAAATCGAATTGCTGAATATGTTAATTGAGTTAAAATGTCTTGTCACACTAATTACAAATTATTATTTTTTGATAATACACAAGCAGTTCAAATATACACTTACCATCCACTTTAATAGGAACACTTGTACATCTGCTCATTTATGCAGTTATTCAATCAGCCAATTATGTAGCATCAGCACAATGCATAGAATCATGCAGCTACAGGTCAAGAGCTTCAGCTAATGTTCACATCAAACATCAGTATGAAGAAAAGAGATCACCTCTGTGTCTTTAACTGTGGCACGGACGTTGGTGCCAGATGGGCTGGTTTGAGTATTTCAGAAACTGCTGATCTCCTGGAATTTTCAGACACAACAGTCTCTAGAATCTACAGAGAATGGTGTGAAAAACAAAAAAAAAACACTGAGTGAGTGACAGTTCTGTGGGTAGAAATGCCTTGCTAATAAGAGATGTCAGAGGAAAATGGCCAGATTGGTTCAAGCTGCCAGGAAGCACTCTTTACAACTAAGGTAAGTAGAAATGCATATCAGCATGCACAACACATCAACCCTTGACATGGATGGGCTACAACAGCAGAAGACCACATTGGGTTCCACTCCTGTCAACCAAGAATGGAATTTGATGCTTTCATGGGCATAGGCTCATCGAAACTGGACAGTTGAAGATTACAAAAAAAATCACCTGGTCTTTTTCCAGTTTTCAGCTGTACAGTTTCAGTGAGTCTGTGCCAATGATAACCTCAGATTCTTGTTTTTGGCTGACAGGAGTGGAACCTGATGTGGTTTTCTGCTGTTGTATCTAATCCACATCAAGGTTTGATGTGTTGCAGGTTTTGTGATGCTTTTCTGCTCCCAAAAGAGTGCTTATTTGAGTTACTATAGACTTCCTATCAGCTCAGACCACTCTGGTCATTCTCCTCTGATCTTACTCAACAATGTGTTTCAGCCTCCAGACCCTCTGCTCACAGGATGTTTTTTTTGTTTTTCACACCATTCTGTCTAAACTCTAGAGACTGTTGTGTGTGAAAATCCCAGGAAAAGAGCAGTTTCTGAAATACTCAAACCAGCCCATCTGACACCAACAATCATACCACAGTTAAAGTCACAGACATCACACTTTTCCCGATTCTGATGTTTGATGTGAACATTAACTTAAGCTCTTGACCTGTGTCTGCATGATTCTATGCATTGTGCTGATGCCACATGATTGGCTGATTGAATGACTGCATAAATTAGCAGGTGTACAGGTTCCTATTTAAGTAAATGGTGAATGTACTTGAAAGTCACTGATGAGGTCAACTTTGTGCAGACTGAATCTTGTGAAAGTCTGAATTACCAGGATATAAAAAAATATTTATTTATTAATTATTATATTATACCAATTTTTATTCAGGTGCATAAATAAAGAAACAAGCCCTGAGAGGTAAATACTTTTCTCTAAATGCATAATTAAAATGGATACAATCCTAGGATATTATTCTCAACAGTCTGTGACATGTGGGTTCATTAAAGAATCTTCATCAAATAGTAAGAACTTTCAAAATTTTTCAGTTAAATGTACTGAGTAAAAGTCTTAAAAATCTGCAAGCTTTTTGCCACCTGTCAAGGAAATGCTCGAACATTTTACAATAAATATATAATAATAAAAAGAGCTATGTAAAACTGCATTTCTGTTGATATTATTTCTTTTCATACTGGACCGAGTACCTATTTTTTCCCCCAATGTTCTTTTAGACGTAAACCATAAAAATTATGTGTGTTATCCCTTAACTAAAAGATATCTGTACCAATCAGTCATAACATAACATTAAAACCACCTGCCTAATAGTGTGTAGGTCCCTCTTTGTGCCGCCATAACAGCTTTGACTTGGCATGGACTCCACAAGACCTCTGAAGGTGTGCTGTGGTATCTCGCACCAAGACGTTAGCAGCAGATCCTTTGAGTCCTGTAAGTTGCGAGGTGGGGCCTCCATGGATAAGACTTGTTTGTCCAGCACATCCCACAGATGCTCGATCAGATTGAGATCTGGGGAATTTGGAGGCCAAGTCAACACCTTGAACTCTTTGTCATGTTCCTCAAACTATTCCTGAACAATTTTTGCATTGTGGCAGCATTATCCTGCTGAAAGAGGTCACTGCCATTAGGGAACACTGTTGCCATGAAGGGGTGTACTTGGTCTGCAGCAATGTTTAAGTAGGTGGTACATATCAAAGTAACATCCACATGAATGCCAGGACCCAAGGTTTCCCAGCAGAACATTGCACAGAGAATCACAATGCCTCTGCCAGCTTGCCTTCTTCCCATAATGCATCCTGGTGCCATCTCTTCCCCAGGAAAGTGAAGAATGTGCACCCAGCCATCCACATGATGTAAAATAAAATGTTTCTCAGACCAGGCCACCTTCTTCCATTGCTCCATGGTCCAGTTCTGATGCTCACATGCCCATTGTAGATGCTTTCGGCAGGGGACAGGGGTCAGCGTGGCCTCTCTGACCAGTCTGCTGCTACACAGCCACATATGCAGCAAGCTGTGATGCACAGTGTGTTCTGACACCTTTCTATCATAGCCAGCATTAACTTTTTCTCTGATTTGTGCTGCGGTAGCTCTTCTGTGTTTTCAGATCAGACAGGCTAGCCTTCACTCCCCACACACATCAGTGAGCCTGGGGCACCCATAACCCTGTCGCCTTTTGGTAGGTACTAACCACTGCGTACCGGGAACACCCCACAAGACCTGCCGTTTTGGACATGCTCTGATGCAGTCATTTAGCCATCATAATTTGGCCCTTGTCAGTATTGCTCAGATCCTTACACTTGCCCAATTTTCCTGCTTCCAACACATCAACTTCGAGAACTGACTGGTCACTTGCTGCCTAATATATCTCACCCCTTTTTCAGGTGCCATTGTAACAAGATAATCAATGTTAGTGGTTTTAATGTTATGTCTAATCAGGGTGCATTCATTGATTTTAAGCAATCGCAGTGTATTTTCAGAATTGCAAATTTGTATGAACCATTCTTGGAAAATAGAAATTAAACTACTGCACAATTTGTGAATACATGTAAACAATTTTCACAAACATTAAGTCAGGTCAGGTTATAAGATGGAACCAACACTACAGAAAAGCTGATAAGAACAATGTTTCAGTCTTTTTACCTGGGGAATCATGTAGAGACTGAGTAATTTTGCAACAGGAATAGACAATTCTGAGTATCTTTCACCCAAGAATGCTTTTATGGGTGAAGTGAAGTTTGAGTAGTGAGAGTGGACTGTAGGTGGCCCATTAACAGCAAGCATGCGCTCCACACAGTCTAAAGCTTTGGTACCATATGCACAAGGATCACACATCAGATATCCAAGCTTAATGCCAGGAAGGAAGCCAGAGTTATTGATCTCTTCAATTGTGTGAATAGCAGCTAAAGATGCCACAAATGCCATTTGATCAAAGCTAGAAATGAAAAGAAAAAACAAGAAGACCTTAAAATGAGACATAATTAAAAGCAGCATGGTTGATATATATATATATATATATATATATATATATATATATATATATATATATATATATATATATATATATATATATATATATATATATATATATTAAAAATAATAAGAACATTAAATTCTCCTCTATACTCACTCTGTGCAAGTATACATTTCTGGGCAAATCCGATCCTGAAGGTCTTTTACATTAGAATGAATTGATTCCAGGATTCCAATGACAATGTCTCCATGTAAATAAGCTCCAAAATGAGACTGATTAAAATCACAATGTGCCACCAATCCTAGCATCATAGTTACCCCCAGCACATAAAGACACAGACGAGGAACACAGGTTGTCATGTTGTGAAAACCTTTCTGTCTCACACTGGTGGAATGAAAAAGAAATCTGAACTTTAAAATTGCAGAGATTAACACACCCTGAAATATGCTTTCTCCTATAATTTGGTGGAAAGGTGGTAGAACAGGTACAACAGCCAGTGACACACTGTTAACCCTTACTGTGCTGAATACAGTCACTTATTGTAAAATGGGCATTAAAATACTGTAGCATCATCATACAATAGAAGAAGAAGAAGAAGATGTAAGATGTGTTACATTATGGGAATTTTATGTGATGTCAGTAAATTACATGATGGTTCATAAAAGTTTCAATATGATTCAGTATGAAAGTTATAGAAGCTCCAGGATCCCCAATTTGATTCTGAGCTTGAGTTCCTGTCTCTGAGGATTTTTGCATGTTTTCTATGAGGCACCAAATATAAAATTTACTCTTTTCTATATATATATATATTTTTTTTTTGAACATCTATGTTCTATCCTGATACATTTAGATAGTGATTCATGTAAAAAAACACTTTAAGACATTATTATTTTTAAAAAATGTTCCTTCAGAAATATGCTATGGCAAACAAAGATAGGAATTAACTGCAGACAGTTTAGGCCTGTCTATGATTTACAATATCTATTTAAGATATATTGCGAAAAATCGATTCAGGACACTTGTTTGGGACTAGCACTATAACTGGTAATTCCTGAAATTAATCTCTGCTATGAAATGTACAGACATATAGAAATACAGAGCGAAGTAAATGTATATAATGGCAGTTATTCAAGCTACCGCTACATCCACTGTATACCTACTTCTCCACTTCTGTATGTTTGTAATTTCATAGCAGAGACTAATTACAGGATTTACCAGTTGTAGTGATGACACTGCTGTCTCAAACAAGTCTCCCAAAAAAACACCACCCATGGACTTGCTTTTTACACCTGCAAACTTCTAATTTAACATTTAGATTTTTTTTGTACATTTAACATTTAGATCTATGTTTAAAATTTATTAATTATTGTCACACTGAAACTAAAAACTGCTGTTTTCTAAATGTAACAAAATTGATCAGCATCCATTCCTACATAGCAGATGATTAGATAAATGAAAAATGGTTGAGTTCAGGCGCAATAACATATGTTGCTATAGCAACAGCTATAGCAACAGCAAGTGTATTGTGGACCAAATGTAACCCAGCTGTTCTTAGGTTTTCTTGGCATCTAGGCAAGGCAGAAGACTCACTTGACCAATTCTATGGAAGAGGAGACAGTGCCCTTGCTACATTGGAACACAGATTAAAGGAGCTAGCAGAAGGCATGGGCCAAATGCCTTGCTGCTAGCTTGACATCAAAATGCACTGTAGATCGAAGGGTAAAACAGGAGCACAGCACAACAATGGCAATGAATACATTACATGCTGGTGTTAAGGCTCAGAAAAATTAAAGTTGGATCCTCTACCTCATATGGCTGGACAAGTATCTAATACAAAAAACACTCCAGCTGCAATTATTACCTGGATAGCTATTTGGTGCACAGGCCCAGTAAGCATTCAATGATTGCCTCCTTCTGACTTGAAGGGCAACACATTATGTATTTACCTTTACAGCATTTAGCAGGCATTCTTATCAAGAGACTTAAAAAAGTGAAACCATTAAGCCAATTCTCATTACATGATGGAAACCATTCAATTTTCCTATTTTTTTTCCAGAAGGGAAGTTGGTAGATGCAGAGATGTCTTTACTTCTTAGTTCATTTGTTCATTATTACCTTTCCATTCTTTGGAGAGAAATGCCTTTAAAGAGATTAGGCCCCAGCACTGTTTAGGATGGCCTGTATCCATGTGCAGGTTTAATGTGCAGGTTTTTCATTTTCATTCAATTGCAATTTGTTTGCATGTATTATCATTATATCAATTCATGACTGCCTAAAAAAACTAGCAATTTATACTGGAAAAAATGATTAAAGAAAATAACAAGTTAAAAAACAGAAAAGCTAAAAAAACAGAGAAACAGAACAACAAGTTAAGAAAACAGGAAAGTAATAACTAAATAATTACATTTTATAAATATATTCATGATTTTTCATTACAAGGAGCTCTGTACTGTTTCTGTCTGGTCTTAATAAAGTCAATGATTTGCCTATCGAGTGATTGAACCCGAACTTTATAACTTTGGTTTTAAAAAAGTTATTTTAGTGTACTGAACGTGAGGGGACACATACCCTTAGTTTGAAGTATGAAATTATTTATTATTATTATTATTTTATTATTATTATTGTTGTTGTTGTTGTTGCTACCTAGATAAGCATTTTTCAGGTCTGTTCCATTGTTTTGAGGTACTTTTGCCCTCCTTTAATCAGAAAAGTTTCATCTAAAAATGTAAGCTCAAACAGGACAGATGTACTCAACAAAAGTATATGATGATACTTTAGGCCTTTTCACAATTTCTCATTATACAAGATAGGTTTCATGATATTTAGCCTTGCTAAAAAAGTGAACGTGTACATTCATAATATCAATTCAAATAATCAATTTTTTACAACCGTGGTGAGCAGAAAAGCATCACAGCATGTACAACACATCGAACAATGAGTTCCTCTCCTGTCAGAACAGGAATCTGAGTCTACCACGGGTACAGGCTCATTGAAACTGGACAGTTGAAGATTAGAAAAAAAATCACCTGGTCTTTTTCCAGTCTTCAACAGTTTCAGTGAGTCTGTGCCCATGATAGCCTCAGATTCTTGTTTTTGGTTGACAGGAGTGGAACCTGATGTGGTCTGCTGCTGTTGTAGCCCATCCACCTCAAGGTTTGATGTGTTGTGCATCCTGAGACGCTTTTCTGTTCACCACGGTTGTACATGCTTATTTGAGTTATAGACTATAATAACTCAAATAAGACTCAAAGACTATATATAGACTTCCTGTCAGCTCAAACCAGTCTGGTCATTCTCCTCTGATCTCTCTCATTAACAATGTGTTTCAGCCTGCAGAACACTCTCCACACACAGGATGATTTTTGTTTTTTGCACCATTCTGTGTAAATTCTAGAGACTGTTGTGTGTGAAATTCCCAAGAGATAAGCAGTTTATGAAATACTCAATACAGCCCATCTTGTACCAACATCCATGCCACGGTCAAAGTCACAGAGATTACATTTTTTCTTCATTCTGATGTGTGATATGAACATTAACTGAAGCTCTTGACCTGTATCTGCATAATTTTATGCATTCCACTGCTGCCACATGATTGGTTGATTGGATAACTGCATAAGTGAGCAGGTGTACATGTGGATGGGGATTGGGGAGTGTGTGTGTGTGTGTGTATATATATATATATATATATATATATATATATATATATATATATATATATATATATATATATATATATATACACACAGTCAGGTCCATAAATATTGGGACATCGACACAATTCTAACATTTTTGGCTCTATACACCACCACAATGGATTTCAAATGAAATGAACAAGATGTGCTTTAACTGCAGACTGCTTTAATTTGAGGGTATTTACATCCAAATCAGGTGAACGGTGTAGGAATTACAACAGTTTGCATATGTGCCTCCCACTTGTTAAGGGACCAAAAGTAATGGGACAGAATAATAATCATAAATCAAACTTTCACTTTTTTAATATTTGGTTGCAAATCCTTTGCAGTCAATTACAGCCTGAAGTCTGGAACGCATAGACATCACCAGACGCTGGGTTTCATCCCTGGTGATGCTCTGCC
>CM040993.1:9062163-9072955 GCA_022985145.1 Pangasius djambal | reverse complement strand
TCAGCAGTCACATCATCAATAAATACAAGAGAACCAGTTCCATTGGCAGCCATTGCTATCAAAACTCAGTCTCTTTGTATTGGAGCACCTCAAGGTTGATGTCGTATCCATTAAGGACACTTTTCCCCCATCCTCCCCAGCGTGCCCCCTTTCTGACTCTTCCTTGACTATCACACACTTCCTATTCACCAGCTACTGTATATAAAGCACATGGTTCATTATGTTAATTGCCTTGCTGATAGTTCTCTCACATGAGCCTTTGGTATTGTTATTGCCTTATTATGTTTGTTCCCTGGTTTGCCCTCTCATCTTGGAAATGTGTATTGTGTATTGACCTTGGGCTGTTTCATGTTGTGTTTCTCCACGTCATGTTTCTCCACATCATGTTCGTTACACTTGTGTATTGCGCCTTCTTTTCTATTTGCTATATAATAATAACTGTGATTTAAACTCTACCATTGTTAGGCATTGCAGGTAATATTTCATTAAAAAGGGATGACAACACTAGTGCTGTTATGTCTAAAGACTACTCAAAGACTATATTTCCTAAGGCAAGGGAAGATGTTTGGGGTGTCAAAATGCATGTACAAATAGCTGTTAGCTGGTACGCACAAGAAAGGAGACAACTGAAATGAAAGAATGGCATCTTTCTCAGCCACTGTTGCCTTCCTCCAGGTTCTTCAAAATAGTATTGGAAAGTGTTGGAAAGGCAACGCCAATTCTTTTATTTTTGCTATACACTGGTGTTCATTTGGGTTTCAGTTTCCTTTCCTATATTTACTTTTAGAGGTGTTAAACAACTTAGAACATGATACCATGGTAACACGGCAGACCACCCAATTTGTAGGTGAGCAAATATATAGGAACAGATAGTCTTACAGTAAATTAAAGTAAATGACACTTTATATTTGGATGCATATCCCTTGCTTGCCATAACTGTATGAAGCTGGCGAGCCACTGCCATCACCAAGCTGTTGCATTCTTCTTTTGTGATGCTTTTCCAAGCTTGTACCACAGCTTCTTTCAGTTGTTGTTTGTTTTGGGGGGTTTCTCCCTTCAGTCCTCTTCAGGAAGTGAAATCCACACTCAATTGGGTTAAGGTTTGGTGACTGACTTGGTCAGTTTAAGTCCTTTGTTGTGTTGGCAGTGTGTTTTGGGTCATTGTCTTGCAGCATGATGAAGTAGCTCCCAATTAGATTAGATGCATTCCTCTGTAAATTGGCAGACAGAATGTTTCATTCAAAATGAATTCATTCTGCTGCTACCGTCATGAGTTACTTCATCAGTAAAGATTAGTGAGCCCATTACAGAAGCAGCCATGCAAGTCCAAGCTATGACACTACCTACACCCTGCTTGACCAATGAGCTTGTATGTTTCAGATTATTAAACAAATCTTTTCTTGATCCACACTTTGGCCTTTCCATCACTTTGGTAGAGGTTGATCTTGGTTCCAGAACTTTCATGGTTCATCTCTGCATTTCTTTGCAAATTCCAATCTGGTTTTCCGATTCTTACTGCTGATGAGTGTTTAGCATCTTATGGTCTTCTTCAGACAGTGGCTTGTGACTTCACCCCTGCCCTGTGGAGGTTGTTGGGGATGTGACTGATTGCTGTTTTGGGGTTTTTCTTCACAGCTCTCGCAATGTTTCTGTCATCAGCTATTTTCCTTAGCTAACCTGTTCAAAATAAAAGTCAACTGCACAGAGATTTGTAACCTATAATATTTTTTCTTTTTTTTTCAATTTCTTTTGAGGCATCTGAAAAGGGGTGTCTAACAAAAAAATGTTTTACTGATGTTCCTTCATTATCACTAGTAACACAAATGGTGTAAAAATATTGATAATGGACATTTCTAAATTTCTAAAGACCTTATACTTTTGTTGTTATTTTTCTTCCACACTTTCCGGTCAATATTTGTGGCCATGTTCATTTATTTATTTATTATGATATGATTTATTTGCGCTCTGAGAGTGTTATGCTGCCCTTTGATATTGCATGAGCAGATGATCGAAAAGATGCGGTCTGCTAGCTTCACGTGTCTCGGAGGAAGCATGTGATAGCCTTTGTTCTCCTTGGAAAGGTTTATAGTTAAAATAAATATGATGAAGTGGTAGGGGAATAAACAGCTCTGTGCAGTATACTGTGATGTGCAATGTGCCTCAGAAAACCTGACAGCAAATGTATTTGTGTGCAGGTATCTTAAAGTAATTGTGTGAGTACAAGGTCCTGATGGCTTGTGGGAAGAAGCTCCTTCTGATCCTTTCTGTATTGGCCATTGCCAATACACAATGAAGATGGTGTCAAGAAGGTTTATGATGACATCTGTTGTCACCTGTGATGCAAAGGCTACTACTGGCCACTTGCTGTAGTAGTCTACCAGGGTTATGGCTTGGCGGCAATCCCACGTGGCAGACACAAATGGTCCCAGGATGTCGATGGCTTTCTTTTCCCATGGGTTTTTTTTTTTATAGTGGGGGTTTCTTTCCCCACTATTTATGTCACTACAATTGGGGATACCCATGGAGATGCATCAACACGTTCAATTATGTCATGTTCCAGCAGGGTTTTGAATTAATCTGAAACAGCCAGCCTAAATGACAAAGGCAGTCTCCACAATTTTGCCTGAACAGATACGACATCCTCTTTCACTCTTTCTTTATGTGTGAATCCGCTTGCACAGCCTACAGTACACACTGGCAGCGTTACAGGGTTCTCATTTGTAATCACCCATCACCTTCAATATGGCAGTGAATTGCTTTCATCAGTTCCATTCCTAGCAAGGGTCGGCCTGACTTGACTATGTAAAATGTACCCACTGCAGATTTACTGTCATGAAAGACATCTGTGGAGAAACAGCCCAGCACCGGAATAGACTCTTTAGAGTACGAAACTAGTTTTACTTTTGCTGGATTGAGGGTACATGAAGGTGAGGTTGAGGGTACTCTCGAACAGTATGGATACCGATGAGCTCGTGTCTATAATTAACTCCAATGGCTGACAATGTCCATTGTTTAATTCGCACGCAACAGAGAATTTTGTCTTTCACAGTCATAGGTTCATTCATATATAATACAGTGAGCTCCAGTATGACAATCTCACGACCCTGTTCCTGTGATGATGAACTTTAGCAAAATGTCCTATTTTCCCACAGGAATTGCATACTGTTTTAGTCTCTGGACACGAAGGCTTATTAGCTAGATGGCTGTTGGATCTGCAACGGTAACTTGAATGCCGTTCTCCTGAGTGTACAACAGGAAATTTTCAAACATTTTGAGCCAGACAGTAAAAGTAGGGCATGGCAGGAATGGAGCAGGAAGGGGGGACTCATGAAGAAGGCACATCAAGAAGCAGGCACAGACAGAGTGTGTATCCTTTTTCTTCTTTATTCTCCTTCTTCTGTACCTACTTTTCTATGTCTGTCATCTAGTGGCTGAATCATATCTCTGCAGACACAACAAGAACACCGGTGAACAAAATGACTAATCAACATAGGTGAAGATAGTTAACACAAAAGGGTAGAGAAAGAAACACAAAGGTGCAAAATGTTTCCCTCTAGTGACCAAACCAAGAAATTCAGGCTGAGCATTACAGTCTTGGCTAAAATGTCAGTGGAAAGACACACATGAATAATTTATTTGAGAATGCTGGAAAGGGCCATTTGCTTCATTTTTTTTTTGTCTTTATCCCCAATTGGCTGGTCACTGTCCTGCCCTGGGTGGCTTTCATCCACAAAATATTGTCCGTTAGGACAGTTTTCCTTGAAATACTATCCCAGCTGGGGAGTAAAGATACTGTCTGCACTGATGCTCGTGGTCATGAGAAACACAGCACTTCTGTCTTTGTGTCAATCACCTCTGATTTTGAGTTTGACTGCTATCTTCATCACCAACAGGAACTTAATTTCAGTACTTCAGGAGGTTCTGTTTGGCTCTTAAGGTGATCACTATTGGTTTCTTATTATCCAAACTGCAAATTTACAATTATTTATTTATATGATTTGTGTACATTTCCAAATAATTAAAAATTTCCACCATAGAAAAAAGATTTTCAATAATATCCAAAATAATTTCAACAAAACTTTAATTTTACAATAACTGTTTCATTAAAGAAAAATACAATAACTGTTTTCAAAAATACTGTACTTTATGTAAAATGAAAAATACCATACAGTTATTGGCAGCTTTCATGAAAAGTATAATACAAAAACAGTAATGATTCATGTTGTGAGATTAGGTACAGTGCAATGATGTAGATTGTAATTTTAAATCTCTCTTCCTATAGTGTCTAATAAGGTTGATGAGAGATCTTAGACCTTTCCTCTATACACAGCATTTCAAGAGCTTTTGCATATTCTTATGTTTGTGCACGCAGATGTTTGTGCAGTCCTTTTCAATTCAGACCAAAGATTTTGTTAAAATCAGTTAAAATCTTTGCAATGATATGATCTTTGGGAAGCATTGTTTTTGTGCCCTGCATTCTATTTCTGTATTGACGTATATAATTCATGATTTTGGAAATAATACCAGCTACATGCATGAAAAAACCCTTTACCTCTCTTATTACAACTGGAGATACAATGAGTGTGCCTGGAAAAATATATTCTGTTTTAAGATAATTTACTTCTCTTGAATATTGTAACATGTTCAGCTTTGTTTTTGTTTGGTCTAAATATTTTGCCTATTGGAAACAGTAATGACTTCTGACCATCTGCCTGTCAAGAGTCAGGAGGGTAAAGCTGGGTTTATGAGGTTGTTCTATCTGTTGATTTGCTGTTGTAATTCCTCTTCAGCATTACTTCAGAATTCAATTGTGGGGATTTAGCTCGCCTCGCTGCATTGTCTGATAATATCCTGTACCATTTTGGAGTGAAGTGGCAGAAGATGACTCCGTAGGTGGAGACCATAATGGCAGAGAGCTGAATAATGGGCCACTGTTCGTTTTGTGTGACAAAGAGTGGAATAAAACAAAGCCAGGCAAACAAATGAAAGAGCATGCTGAAGACTATAGGCTCAGTCTCTTTCTCTCTGCCTTTGAAGGCCAACACAAAACAAATCACAGCTAGAACAGCAATGTATATATGCATCATGGCAAAGCCAACAAACTTAGCTCCTTGAGTACACAGACGGTTCATGGTAAGAGGATCTTTTTCAGATGGCTTTTCTTCAACTTTAAGAGGATCAAATATAAACCAGAAGAGGCAAATGAGACCTTGAACACCAGTGAGGAGGCCTATGTTGACAAAGGGCTTATTAAACTTGCTTAAGTAAAGCTGTCTATTTGGGTCATAGGACATGAAGGCTAAGAATGAGCCAAAGGCATTAACCAGAATGCATGATACAGAGAGAGTGAATCCAAGACCATACATGGCCTGTTGTACCATGCACTGATGGGAGCTTGGATCACCTAAAAAAGCTATTACACTTCCAAAACTTACAATCAGGCCTACCTGCATGATGCATAATAAACTGAAGTTTTTCTTTACTATTTCTATCTCTGTATTTAATGAAAAACATAATTGAGAACACCAACAGTAGTATGCCTATTACTGTTCCAATAATCACCACAATAGAATGCGCTGCAGACCAGGCCAAAATCCCCAACTTCCATTTCTCACATTTTGTTGAAGCAGGAAGAGAAGTTCCATTTAGACACTTGGTAAAGGTTGCTTGATCTGCATGGAGAAAAAGTGGAACATCGTAACTATAAATGCAGGAGGATTAGGGGTATCATGGGCTTATTCTGGAAAAAGCTTATTTAAATTTATTTATTTATTTATTCATTTACAAGTTTTTGATGTGAATCATTTTAATATATTTATTTGACCACTGAATAAAATATTCCATGTTCAAAATATTTTTATTAATGTATCAGGAAGCAGTGTTATCTATCTATCTATCTATCTATCTATCTATCTATCTATCTATCTATCTATCTATCTATCTAGACATAAATAGCCTCTGGTTTATCAGCCAGCCTTTCCCCGTTCCTCCTAAGCTGGCTTCCAGAGTGAACCAAATGACCAAAATAATATATAATCAAAATAAAACTGATTGTTTCTGAGTGAACCGTAACTAATTGAACATATATAAATAATTACGTTAAGTAATTAAGTGTGAACAGCTTGTAATGAGTACTAATAGGAGGCTACCACAAGCAATATTACACTGGATGAGCTATCATTCTTAAACCTGATAAATATTTCTACGTAGTTATCTTCATTCATATTACTTAATATGTCCCATCTTGACATAAACTGAGGAAATGAAATCCCTCATATTTTACAAATACCGCCATCTCTTCATGAACTAATAGCATTGTCTGCTCAAGATGTTATAAAAATTATGTTTGGTTTACGTAAATGATAACCATAGGCTAATAAAAACCTGCCTTGCCTACAAGTGTGATTTCCTTGCCTTTGGGCCTTTGCCATAAATCTGATTAGTTGGACTGTGGTATTTGGAAAAAGGCAATGTATTAAAAAACAGATGGTGTTAACAGACCATATATAAAACAAAACAGGGACATGGGAAAGATGGGTGTTTTAGAGTTTGATTTGATTGCATTCTAAGTTTTCATATAAACCAATGCATGATATAATTCTTAGCCATGTTCGGCTATTATTGTTTACAAGGGAAGTCATGTCTCTTTTGGGCAAGCTACGCTTAGGTTAGCTCCCTGAGAATACAAAGAAAACTGTTTCATAGCCTTTTCTGAAGTTTTAACCTTAAGAAAAAACTCTGCTAACCTTAAAATGTTGCTAGGTTCTGAGGTTCTTTATTTTAGGTTTATTTTATTTTAGAATGTTTTTATCCACATTTAATTGTACTCACCCCCCTGGTCAGAATAATCTCCAGCACTGCAGTTGACACAGGTATAGCAGCAGGTTATATTTAATATGTGCTTGTGTGTACCTGGTGGACAACGCTTTGAACACCTGGACTCAGGAACCTTGATGCGAAGAGAGAAGTGTACTTTCATTAAAATCCAATTCTTAATTATATAGTTATGCTAATTACAAACATAAAAAACAAATGCTTTACTGTATATTTATATATATGATGTTTTTAAGAAAAGTGCATTTTTTTTTCTCTCACCGTGTTGTTAAACCATGAGATTTTGTGCTCATAGACATCAACATCGTTACTGCTTATCAGGAATTTCCCCACCACATCAAGTACTCTTTCATCACCGTCCTTCTTCCACATGATAAGATCGTAACCATTTTCAAAATCACCATTTTTATTAAAGAAATATGTCTGGTTGTCCAAGTTGAAGTGAATCTCACGAAGAATGCTTATAAGCTGAACATAAAAAGGATGAAAATATTTTTAAAACATAACACAGTTTCGAGTACTGTATTTAACGAACGTATTTGTTTTAGATAAATGAATGTAGGATATTTTCATTTGTAGTCCAGTAGCCTACTCTGTAGAGTGTTAGCTGTTTTGGACAATTCTCCTCTTAGATTTTTTAGTCCATTTTTTGTGTAGCCTCCTAATTGTTATAAATACAGTTAGCTATAGTAAGCATTGAGTTTCTTTACCCTAAATGTTTTACTGGTATTAAAAATGGACTCTTACCTTCCAAGGCAGGAAGTTTGTGTCTCCAGAGCAGGAACTGTTGTCACATTTTAAAAGTGTCTTGATGGAATGAGCAATGGCATAGACTGCCACTCTCTGGCCGTAAGCCTCTGTCAGATCCACATTTTGAAGAAGGTAGCTATTGCAATCCAAATTCTCTGATTGCTGACTCTGGGTGCAGTTGGACCACATTTGTTTGTACTCACTGATGAAATCATTCCTTGCCCCTGGACTTGGTCTAAGGTTCTGCAGGTAGCCTTTAAAACCAGGAATTTCCCCAGTGATAAAGGTAAAACCAAATACGTCTCCCACTTTGTTAATGTCTTTCATTTTCATTAAGAAGCGTGTTGTAGACCAGGCATCACTAGCAATCCAGACCCGACTAATATTTCTCTTAATCATCTCCGTAAAGAGCATCTGCACAAGTTCTGGTCTTAGAATAAGCAGAATAACTGTGGCATTCGAGGATTCAATACGATCAGCTACCATCTTTATCTTCTCTTCCATATGTATAAAACCTAGGTAATTTGGTAACACTGCCTGGAACTGGAGACACACATGTTCTTCCTGTGCATCCTGCACAAAGTTCTCAAGGACTGCTCTTCCATATTCATCATCAAGAGTAACCACCCCAACCCAGTTCCAGGAATAATGTCTCAAGAGCTTTGCCAGTGCCTGAGTCTGGTACACATCACTTGGGACAACGCGAAAGAAGGAAGCGTAGCGTAATTTGTCACTCAGTGCTGGTGCAGTAGAAGTGCAACTAATCTGTTAAGGTAAAAAAAAAAAAAAATCAAAACAAGAAAAGAGAAACCAGTTAATATGTTAAATTGAATTGTTGAATATGTAAGTTGTCAAAATATCTTGTCACACTGATTACAAATTATCTTTTGATTATACACAAGCAGTTCAAATATACACTTACCATCCACTTTAATAGGAACACCTGTACATCTGCTCATTTATGCAGTTATCACAATGCATAAAATCATGCAGATACAAGTTAAGAGCTTCAGCTAATATTCACATCAAACATCAGAATAGGGAAGAAATGTGATCTCTGTGACTTTAATTGTCACATGGTTGTTGGAACCAGATGGGTTGGTTTGAGTATTTCATAATCTGTGTATCTCCTCGGATTTTCACACACAACACAGTCTAGAGTTTACACAGATTGGAGTGAAAAATAAAAAAACATTGGGTGAGTGACAGTTCTGTGGGTGGAAATGCCTTGTTGCCAAGAGAGGTCAGAGGAAAATTGCCACATTGTTTCGAGCTGCCAGGAAGGATATAGTTACTCATATAATCACTCTTTACAGCTGTGCTGAGCAGAAAAACTCAAACCTTGAGGACATTTGGATTAGAAAAAAAAAATCACCTGCTATTTTTCCAGTTTTCAACTGACCAGTTTCAGTGAGTCTGTGCCCATGATTACCTCAGATTCTTGCTCTTGGCTGACAGGAGTGGAACCTGATGTGGTCTTCTGCTGTTGTTGCCCATCCACCTCAAGGTTTGATGTGTTGCAGGTTCTGAGATGCTTTTCTGCTCCCAAAAGAGTGCTTATTTGAGTTACTATAGACTTCCTGTCAGCTCAGACAAGTCTGGTCATTCTCCAGAGATCTTACTGATCAACAAGGTGTTTTAGCCTGCAAACCCTCCACACACAGGATGTCTTTTGTTTTTCACACCATTCTGTCTAAACTCTAGAGAATGTTGTGTGTGAAAATCCCAGGAAAACAGCAGTTTCTGAAATACTCAAACCAGCCCATCTGACACCAACAATCATGCCATGGTTAAAGTCACAGAGATTTTCCCCATTCTGATGTTTGATGTGAGCATTAACTGAAGCTCTGGCTGACCTGTGTCTTCATGATTCTATGCATCGTGCTGATGCCACATGATTGGATAACTGCATAAATTATCAGGTGTACAGGTTCCTATTTAAGTAAATGGTGAGTGTATATGAAAGTTACAGATGAAGTCAACTTTGTGCAGACTGAATCTTGTGAAAGTCGAAATTACCAGGATATAAAAAAAAGTATTACTTTTTATATTTTACCAATTTTTATTCATGTGCATAAAAAAAGAAACAAGCACTATGAGGTAAATATATTTCTCTAAATACATAATTAAAATGGAAACAATATTAGGATATTATTCAGAACTGTCAGTTCAGTGTGGCATGCGAGTTCATTAAAGAATCATCAATCTGTAAGAACTTCAATATTTTTCAATTAAATGTACTGATTAAAAGTCTTAAAAATCTGCCAGCTTTTTTGTCACCTCTCATTGAAGTGCTTGAACATTTTACAATAAAATGTAAAACTATGTAAAACTGCATTTTTGTTGAAATTATTTGTTTTCATGCTGGACCGAGTACCTATCTTTTTTCAATGTTCTTTTAGATGTTATAAACCATAAAAAGTATGTGCATTAACCCTTAATCAAAAGACATCTATATTCAATGATTTTAAACAGTTGCGATATATTTTAAAAATTGCAAATTTGTAAGAACCATTCTTAGAAAATAGAAATTAAACTACTGCACAATTTGTGAATACATGTAAACAATTTTCACAAACAATAAGACAGGTCAGGTTATAAGATGGAACCAACACTACAGAAAAGCTGATAAGAACAATGTTTCAGTCTTTTTACCTGGGGAATCATGTAGAGACTGAGTAATTTTGCAACAGGAATAGACAATTCTGAGTATCTTTCACCCAAGAATGCTTTTATGGGGGAAGTGAACTTTGAGTAGTCAGAGTAGACTGTAGGTGACCCATTAACAGCAAGTATGCGCTCCACACAGTCTAAAGCTTTGGTACCGTATGCACAAGGATCACACATCAGATATCCAAGCTTAATGCCAGGAAGGAAGCCAGAGTTATTGATCTCTTCAATTGTGTGAATTGCAGCTAAAGATGACACAAATGGTATTTGATCAAAGCTAGAAATGAAAAGAAAAAACAAGAAGACCTTAAAATGAGACATAATTAAAAGCAGCATGGTTGATATATATACACTGCCCTCCAAAAGTTTGGAAACGCCTGAACAAAATAGGGTTTTTGGGCAATATCAGCATAAATCCTCTTTAGTTAGTGACCATTTTGCATTGATAATAAGGGACAACACTAGGCATCCGAGCAGTCAGTTTATTCAAACATTGACTTGATATATTACTCCAAGCCTCCTGGAGGATTGCCCAAAG
>CM040993.1:9047363-9062063 GCA_022985145.1 Pangasius djambal | reverse complement strand
GGAGTGGCCTGCCCAATCACCTGACCTTAACCCCATTGAGCTGCTATGGGAGGAACTGGACCGTGATGTCCGTAAGAAGTGTCCAACCAGTGTGAATCATCTTTGGGCAATCCTCCAGGAGGCTTGGAGTAATATATCAAGTCAATGTTTGAATAAACTGACTGCTCGGATGCCTTGTGTTGTCCCTTATTATCAATGCGAAATGGTCACTAACTAAAGAGGATTTATGCTGATATTGCCCAAAAACCCTATTTTGTTCAGGCGTTTCCAAACTTTTGGAGGGCAGTGTAAGTGGCAAGTTGAAGGGACAACCAATGTAGCAGGTGGACCCCTAGGGAGAGCACTAGACTGCACCAAAGGAAAAAACATAAGATATGCTTCTACACCCTACTCTGGATTCACCCTCTTACCTAACTACCAAGATAATACTAGCTACTACTCTACCTTAAACCTCTACAAAATACAAGGAGTGGTACCTGTCCACTTACCTAGTGTGTCTAGACATGGAAATTCCTACATGAGGGTTATTTATGTGCACTCACTTGGTGACCTGTTCGTCCTCCCTAGGGTTGCACCACGTGATGTGACAGCGATGTTTAGTGATGGGTTAGACAATACAACACTAACATAGCGAACATTATCATGACATAGGCAAACAGAACAAATAGCAGAAACAGTTAGTGCAAAGCAAAGCACAGCACAGAAGTGCAGCAAAGCAAAAACCACCTGCTCCCATGACTGTGCACAACTTTGCAGACAATGCTAGACAATGTCAGAGTGCCACCTAGTGGTCAAACAAACAAACAAATAAATAAATAGCCAGCACGGGGTGATTTGAAATAGGCTGTGGTACACTGGCTCAAAAATTCTCTCTAGGTTTTGTGCTTCTGAATTGGAGACTTTTGTTATAAAGTGCAGGCCGTTCTATCTACTCCCATATTCTGACTGCTGTCTATAATCCACTTCAATCCTTTGCACCCGCTGCCTCTCTGCAGTTCTCAGAAGCCTTCCCTGACTGGGAGGTCATAGTTCTTGGGGATTTTGATCACATGAACAAACCTAAGCAGAACCAAGGCATGAAAAACTGGACTGAGCCTCTCAAAAGAATTGAAGCACAAAGAATCAATAAAATGGTAGAGCCAGCGTTATACTGACCTCGCTATGATTTTGTCTTTACCATGTTTTCAGGAAACTGGGCCCTGATGTCAACACATGGTTGCACAAAGAAGCCCTTTCAGAGAGAATCCCACAAAAGAGCTACCAAATGTCATAAGAACCAACATTGGCATTGTGTGTTTTCGGAGTGCATACCTAGAAAATCCCCCATAGCTACAGTAAAACATGGTGGTGGATCATTGACAATTCAGGGCTATCTTGTGGCTGGTGGTCCAGGAGTCCTTGTGCAGATTGAGGCTCTTTCCACAAAATAATGACCCAAAAAAAAAAAAAGGGTTTTGCAACAGTGATCTCAGTCTCCAGATTTGACCCCTACTGAAGATATTTGAGGATGGGACCATGATGCAGTGGACAGTGTAGTCGCCTCACAGCTCCTGAGTCCCTGTTTTGATCGAAACCGCAGACTGCTGTCTGTGTCGAATTTCAAATGAATGTGCATGTGTGTGCATGGTGCCCTACCACAGACTGGGATGCCGTCCATGGGGTATTCTGTGTCTCATGTCCAGTGTTCCCAGAATAGGCTCTGGATCCACTAGTAATCTTAAAGTAATCTCATTAGGATAATAAGGTTACTGAAGATGGATGAATGAATGAATGAATGAATGAATGAATATCTTTACCATCTGAACTAAAGAAGGCACCAATAGATAAAAACCTAAGAATATAAAGGAACCTTAAATGTTGTGAATTAAGGAAGGTTCAAGATCCCTCAAACACGTTTTTAGACAGGAATAGGCTCAGCTTTGTTTAATATTGTTACCCTAATATTAATTGGACAGAAAAGCCCTGCTAACTGTTTATACCAGCTTCCACTGTTAGTCATATTGTAGTCATATTTATACTTACATGTTTTCATACTTTTTGTACTCAGGGATATACATGAGAACACATACCTTTCAAGCACTTGACTGTACCAGTGATTCAACTGCTGAATTTACCAATGATGAATGATGAATAATGATGAAGTCTTCTTTCAGCTGAGTTATGAATGATCCACATTGGTAATGTTCTTAGGAACCTATCTTTGAGTTCCATCATAAGGACAGTAATGTATTTATAATAGCATATATGAGCTAATGTTGTGACAATACATCATTATGACAGTATATATAGTGTGTCCTGTGTTTTGTTTAAGACTCAAGAAAGATGTAATGCTTGAGCAAGACCATTTACTTTATTAAGATCAAATGAACACATTTTTATCATCATGTCTTAGGAAAAAAAAAAAAAAAAAGAAAAACAATACATACACTCAACTAAAAACAAGAAAAAGTATAATGCTAATTAAAATGGTGCTGGACTGAGTTTATCATTAACATAGGGTTCTTACTATCCACCAATTCCAAAACAATGTATATAAATAGCAAGGGACCATTGTCACTTTATCTTCCCCTTGTGTCACTCTATATTCGAGGGCTGAAATAGGACATGCTCTGAGAAAATTAAATCAGATACATCAGCATCTTGGCAAAAACTGACATTGCATTCTGCTGAACTAGCAAATGCATCCCTCACAAAGATAACCTCTACCTGCTCTAATCATTAATAGCTGGCTCAGATCCAGAACTATAAAGCCTAAATTGCAAGAGTAGACCTAATAAACTTTGACCGGCTGCCAGATTTTTTTTGTTTGCTTGCTTTATTGATCTACAGAGTGGCTCCTGGATTGGGGCTGGGTTTACTGTTTTACAGAGCCATACAGGGGCGGCTGGATTGGTTTGTTGCTTTATAGATCTGTAGAGAGGATGCAGGTAAGGTTTTGTTGCTTTATAGAGCCATGAGTGGGCTGCTGAATCGGTTTTGTTGTTTATTAGCAGTCTCTATGCAAGGCCGGACCGGCTCGTGAGAAGCGGATACGTTGTTCAGATGTTCAGATCGTGTTCGGACACGGCAGTGACTGAGATGAGCAGCGTAACTGAGAGAGAGATTTAGAGAGAGAGAGATAAAAGAGAAGAGAGATTCAGGAGGCATCAGATGGCACATGTTCCTCGAATCCCTCACTCTCTCTTACTAGTGCCCTCTCTAGGATGACACGGCCTTCTTTGTAGCGCTGACTGTCCTCAGTGGCGAACTCATAGATCCAGCCCAGCTTACTGTTGCAGTTTTTACAACTGACATCACGCACCATGTGCCTTCCTGTGAGCATTACTCGGTCCTGCACATCACTGTACTGCAGGTTCACCACCTGGGGAGAAAAAAGTTTTCATAAAATGAAAATCTCTTCCTCATGGGTTATCTCTAAAGGGACACCTCTAAATAGAAATTTATATCTGCTGTTCATACTTTGACCACCAGGTGCACCATATCAACTCTGTCCCAAAGTCCACACTTACGGTTTGTGCTGGGTTTATTTTGATTTACAAGTGTCTCACTTCTCAAATCAATCTCCAACAGAACAGTGTGTAACAGCACGGTATATATATCCCCTTCTATCTGAATCCAATAGTTCCATTTCAAGTGTTTAAAAATGCTGGAAAACTTTTTTTTTTATGAAAACATGTACGACGCAAGACACTGTAAACTGTAAATACTTATGTATAAGGTCACAGTATCTCATTTGACACAGCTTTTCAGAACCAGAACAACTGTGAAATGTTTCAAAGAAAAGCTAACAGAGCTTCTTTGCATTTGTATGACAGTTTCACAGAACAAGTGGTCTGGAGTCACTAACATTTTCCAGGTTGACATCATAAGCTCTCGACTTAATCCTCCAGATACACAAAAAGGTACATGGGCAAGTATGTGAACAACGCTGCATGCATAGGAGCAGTTCACATTCACACATACTTGTATGTCAAGTATAACACCGACTTACTGACTGTCCTGATTGTCCCTGTTGATCTTGAACTTGCATGTACCTCTGTCTCATTTTATTTAGCTTGTTCTGGCACTATATGGGGTCCTGTCAAACCACTTCACCTTAATTTATTTTTTTTATTTATTTTTTTTTTTTTAAATCTGTTCAAACACGTAGTGTTTTTCTGATCTGTAACTTACTGGTTCCTTATATAATCCTAAAAAAAAGTGATTTTGAGAAGGATGCTATGCACACTTCGTATTCACTGCGCATCAACAAATGAGACCACAAAGCACTTGAAATAAATCGTACTCAGACTACCTCCCGAAATGTTCGGAGTTCATTTGGAGCATATGGTGCAGATTGAAAAGCACCAAGTCCACTTATATTGGCTGAAATGAGCTTGACTTCTGTAAGTTTCCAAAAAGCTTCAGCTAATTCATAAATCAGCAGCCCACATCCTTCTCAAACAGTGCACACTACTCCAGTCTTAATAAAGCTACGCTGGCTGCTTATTAAGTTCCAAATTGACTACAAAGCCCTGCCTACTACCTTTCAATCGCTGAATGGTTTAACTCCAGGGTGTGTTCTTGATCTACCGAAGCAGTATAGTCCTGGCAGCAAGGCCTGCAGTTCAACACACCAGACTATTCCCCCAGTGGGTGGTAGGTACTTTAGTGCCGTGACCCCCAAACGGTGGAATGCCCTACCCCATTCTCTCTGACTACACTTCTACTGCTTCCTTCAAATCTCTGCTGAAAACTTCTCTTCACACAATATTACTCTTCTTTTTCTATTGCTCAAATACTATATTATGTAAATACTTCTGTGAGGTTATTTTGTGTTACATACTTTGTGGAACTACCTTGGGTGTTAGAAATGTGCTATATGAAGTGAACAAACAAATAGATAAATCCCATCCCAAACACTTTGCTCAGCTGAGACAGAGCTATGGTTAATCCTTAGCATCACTCACAGCTCAGCCACTAAAATGTTTTTCTTACCCTAAACTCTGGAATAGTGTTTTAGAGAACATTAAGGACACCAAGTCAGTAAATCTTTTTAAATCCAGATTATTTATGGCCAATTTTTAGTCTTGGGGATTACATGGTTCAAAAAAATGTCATGATTCTTTGTAAATCCTACAGATTTATAGTTAAATCATTTGTGATTTATATTGGTATTTATATTGGTTAGTAACATGTTTTATTATAAGTACCTTCTTCATTCATTCATCTTCATTCAGTAACCACTTTATCCTGGTCAGAGTCACAGTAGCTCTGAAGTCTATATTAGGAACACTGGGGGCATGGTGTGAGAATTCACCTCAGATGGGACGGCAGACCATCACAGGGCACCATGCACACACACAATCACACACTCATTCATACCTAAGGGGAAATGTAGTTTAGCCAGTCCACCTTACTGCAAGTTTCTAGACAGCGGAAGTAAAAATGCAGAACATGGAGGAAAAGTGTACATGGGGAGAACATGCAGGGAGTAACCTGAGCTCAGCACCAAATCCAGGACGCTGGATCTGTGAAGCAGCAATGCTACCCACTGCACCACCGCACCATCCAAATACCTTCTTTTGCCCTTCAAACTGTAATATCTAAAGCACTTTGAGATTTTGAATTCAAAATATAATGTAATATACTGTATTCAGGTAAATAAAGATTAGTTCTAATCTAGTTTTGGGGGAAAAATATCAAAGCTTATAAGATTTTAAAAAAAAAGATCAATTGTGGTTTTTACATCATCATGTGTTACAATTATTGAAACCCCTGCATTAATTACTTCATGCAACTTCCTTTTTGCCAAAATAATATCAGTGAGTAGTCTTCTATAATGCCTGGTGAGACTGAAGACTACAGAGCAAGGAATCCTAGGTTCTCACTTTTGAACTCTCTTCATCATCTCAGGTTTTCAGTTGGGTTTTTCAGTTGGGAACTGAGATGGCCATACCAAAAGCTTTATTCTGTGGACACTGGACCATATGTTTTGGATCACTGTCCTGCTGAAAGATCCAAATACTGCCTCTACCAGTTGTAACTTGGCAAAGGTAGACAGTTTTTACCTCATCATACTTAGCAGTGGGAATTGGGTTCTTTTCTTTTTAACACTAAACCCATCTTGAGTTTTGCCAAAAAGCTCTATTCATGTCTCATATGACGGTATAACATGCTTTGAAAAATACTTTTGTTAAGCAGTGGCACTACAAGAGAAATAGACAGTACACCATGTACCCCTCACCAGAAATTTGGTCGATCGGGTAAAACCTATTTGGTGTCTGAAGTTTGCTCCTTTGGCTTGTAACCTAGCAAACAAGTAATACATTTTTACAGCTACCAGGTCATTACAACTCTGCGCAAGCAACAGACTTAGGTGGGAGATGTGATGTCTGAACTACACCTTAATGTTTGTTTGCAGTGTTTAAACTACACCTTTCAACTGATCTGAAGTTCTAATATGAACCGTGCATGCACGTTTTTGTGATATGAATGTATTCTGCTACTTTACTAAACAAATTATTTAACATGCGCTTTGATAAATTCAGAATGTCACATGTGTACTTAAGCAAAACCAAAAAATGTGAACTTCAGGACAGGTTTCTTGATACAGTTGTAAGAAATGCTTTGCTGGTTTACAAACTTTCCTCTTCCTATCACTGGCTGTATAAAAACATACAAACTGGAGGTAATCGTTTGACCTTGTTGAAGAGGAAAGCACGGCCTGTTGCTCCTGTGAAGCGTGTGGAGATGAGCTCAGAGCGATTGGTCAGGATTGTGTCGCAGTTAGCACATGAGAAGAGGCGAGTGCCTCCAATGTGGTCCAGGAAGATACGGCCCATCGTGCTGCAACAAGGAAAACAACCACTCAGGATATGTAATAATATCATACATTTCCTGTGGGTGAGTGAAAGGACGTTATAAACTCATTCATATGACCCTTGAAGATGTTAAATGGCGTCAGTCCTTTAAAAAAAAAAAAAAAAAAAAGTAGGGTGGTTGATTGGCAATGTAGACATTCAGTGTTATTGAGCTGCACTTAATCCTTTCGGCTTTCACAGGGATCTCCATGAATTTCAACTGAAACTTTTGACGTCATTAGAAAATTCCAGGTTTGAAGAAAATTGGGAAACCGTGGATTTGGTTATCAGGTTTCACACTAATTTCCAACATATCAGCTGCCAATTTGTCCTTTTATGTGTTTTTATGTGTTTTTACGCACTGGTATGTCTTTTCGGCCTGCTACAGACAGATACACAGCTAACCAAGTTCACAAAAAATTTGTTTTTCAGTCAACAAAGTCGACAATAACATATCACTTAACATGTTACCTAACATAGACACTGAAACAAATAACTAGACATAGCTAAACCTAGACGAATCCAACAGACAATAACAGTGACATCTGAGCTTTCTACGACAGTAAAAACACAATAAATTTTGCTAGTAGGTTTGCTAACAGCTAACGTTAAGCTAGCCAGTTGTTTGTACGTGACGACGTCTCACCGTTTTTTGTTCTTCTTGTAATTTAATCCGTTCGTTTAAAACAGAACCGTTTTTGGCTGACAATGCTTTTTACCCGATTTTTTTCGATGGTTCTTCTTTCTATGTCAATGTTTTTTTTTTTGGTTTTGCTTTTTTTTTTTTTCCCCCAAGCCACTCTTTCAAAGCGTCCGTCTGTTTTGGTGCTGTGTTGATATGCTCTCAGCTGTTCCGCAGCCTATACCAACATCCGGTGTTGCGTCGGAAATCGCCCCCGTGCAAAAAAAAAAAAAAAAAAAAAAAAAAAAAAAAAAAAAAAAAAAAAAAAAGAATCACATTGTGCGCATGCGTATTGTCATGCAATCAATCGGCTGGGTGTTGTGTCGGAAATTGTTCCAGTGTAAAGAAAGAATCACAAAGTGCGCGTGCGTTTGGTTTAAGGTACAACATTGGACAGTATAAAACGTCAAATGTTTGACTTTTTTCTCCCATAACTAAATGAGTTTTTTATTTGATAAAGAAATTTAGTGGATTTTTAGTGGATAAAGGGGAATTTCAGAGTTGAGTTATCAAATTAACATTGTAAACAGCACTGTTGCCATAACACTAGTGCAGCAAGCCATCACATTGTGTTTAGACACAACATGTCAGATGAAAATGAAGACACAAGCCACACTACTCGGCTGTAACTTTTTACAACCATGAAAGACTCGAGATTCAGTCCCCGGGAATTCAAATACGCTATATGGCCAAAAGTTTGTGGACACCTGACCATAACACACATCTGTGCTTCTTCCCCAAACTGCTGCCACAAAGTTGGAAGCACACAACTGTCTGTTGTTGTATGCTGTAGCATTAAGATGTCCTGAACGTAAGGGACCTAGCCCAAACCTAGCATGATATCGCCCCTGTGCTTAATGCGAGGTCCATAAAGACATGTTTTGCCATGTTTGGAGTGGAAAATCTCAAGTGGCTTGCACAAAGCCCTGACCTCAACTCCACTGAACACCTTTGGGATGAAGTGGAACACAGACTTAGTACCAGACCAGATATGAGTTCCAGGTTCTTGTGCTCTTGTGGCTGAATGAACACAAATTCCTAAAGCCTTCCCAGAAGAGCAGAGACTTTTAATGTTAATATAATTAATGTCTATGGTTTTGGAATAGCACATTCAATGGTCAGGTGTCTACAGACAGTACTTTTGGCCATTTAGTGTAGTGCGCTGTGAGTGTGAATGTGTGAGTGTGTGTGCACTCTGCGCCTATAAAAAACAAGCATTAGCATCTATTCCCACTGCCATCATTGGTGTAAAAAAGCAGGAATAGTATATTTTTTTCTAATCAAACAGATTGATTGTCCTCATGCAGGTTTTTTTGTAATACTAAACTTTATTTAAGTACCTTACTTTTCCAATAAAACCTGAAGGTACTTTAAAAATGATAAGAAGAAATTACATTACAAAATCATATTTAAAAATATGATTAAAATAAACATTTTAAACAGTACACAGAGAGGCACTAAGAGAAGCTGAGTAAAATGAGCTTTAAATACATATCCAAATAGAAAGTGTTTATGGACTTCTAACTTTTTTTTGTTTGTTCATTTGTTTTGCCATGCTGAATTGGTTGCCATCTTGTTGTTGTACTCTTTATCAGAAACACCACCAGCTTTCCTTCCTTTGACTTCATTCACTATAAGAGATAAAACCGGATAAATGGTCAATGCAGAGCTCTACATGTAGTGGCTTATAGTAACTTCGTGACCCTGGAATCTCTGCATTCTCAGCTAAAATGCATATCTGCACTTGCTGTTGCAATTCACTAACTACAATTACTAGTGACCTTTTTTCTTGCTTATCTGCAGCAAGATTGAAAAGGACAATGAGCAATAAACATGATCAGACTGTGCTGTATATAACACTAACTCAGCAACATTGTTTTAGTCACTAATAATACACTCAGTCCTATTGTGAGCTTTTTCCTCACTAACTGCTATACAAAGACTACATTGTATATTTTAAGTAAAATGATATATTTTGTCTATATTATTTTGCAAGTATAATTTGAGTTTCAATAATCCAATTTCATTCAACATTAATAATCAATATATTGGAGTTTACAATATAATCAGTTATTGCAGATCAACATCCAACTATATACACCTGGTATAATAGCTTATTTTGACTCCATAGCTCAATATAATTGAGAATATTACATATGAGAATATATTAATAGCAAGGTTTACAGAGAAATTTGCTGAGTTTGAAATATGCATCTGATTAATATTTAGATCTCTGAGATACTGTTATCTGCATTGGCAACTTTACATTCCATAGAAACTGTGATTATTATAATATCTGTTAAAGTAAGTATCAGTCAGTCAAGTGGGTTTGTCATTCCTCTACATGGCTTGTATACATTGGAATGAAATGTTGTTTCTCCAGGACCATGGTGCAACACATACACAAGACTACATAAAGTGCAAATACACAACAGTGTGAGATGAGTGCAAAAATGCTTGCACTCCCAGCTTGTCCTGCCCATGCATAAGGTCTTGCTGACGGCAAACTGGATTGCCTATGATCTGAATGGGTAAACTCAGGTTGGCAGCAGGCTGTCCCAGTGTGCCACAACTATACACTGGCCTTGTCCATCACCAGCTGGGAGACTATACATATCATGAAATATCATCAGGTACATGTTTCTGACATAAACTAGAAGTTACCCGTTGAGGACTCTGTCCATTCTGTACCCAGCTCTACTGCACTGCTCACTTTGCCTCTTCATTGCATTAATCCTGTAGCGGTCAGCTGTTGTCTGCTGTGATTCTTCTGTCTGGTCCCTCATAACACATGCATCCTTCATGCAGACATGTCATGACAAGGCATCAGAATTGGAATACAAATGCCAAGTATAGTGTTGAAGAGAGAGGCATTTACAGTGATGAAGCGTGAAGGAGGGGGCCTGAGACACTTGAAAATACTTCACTATCTGACCTTCAAAAGACAGGCAAGCAAGGCATATCCTTGCCAGTTCATGGCCTTTTGCAAACACAGGGAAGCTTTCCTATACCCTAATGACCACTAAACTCAGCTTCCTTCCCAATCTGTCAGTGCAAGGGTATGTTGATATCACTAGAAAATCAAGGTACACAAAGCAGTGACTGCATGGCACACCAATAAACAGTCTTCACTTCAGTTGCATAAATGTATCAGGAGCATAACACTGTCCAAACAACTGCCAAAGAATAAATGCTGTCTTCTCCTTCACCTCAGGCGCAAAGGCCATCTGACAGTAGCTGCTTCTCAAGTCCAATAGCTAAACCACTAGTAGCCAGCAAGAGCATTATCAGTTCAGAGCCAAATGTAGAAGTAAACCCTCGAAAGATGGTTCAACACCCCCACTGAGCCCCCTGCTCCCCGCCCCCTTGACCCTGAGCTTGTCTTTTCAAATCACCTTAATTGATTGCTTCTTCCCATTCACCATGCTTTGCAAGCCAAAATTCAGCTAGTGTGAGAAGTCACTGAACTGAACCCACTTGGCTGCTTGACCTCTTTCCAAAAAGTCTTATTTTATCCCATTTACTCCCAACATCTGCTGTTGAATTGTATCACCACTGAAAGGAACTGTCAGGTAGAGTGAATTCTTCAAACCCTCAGGGATGATAGGAAGTCCATCCCAATTATGCACAAGACCTTGATTTTGGATAGCCAGAACTCATGCTAGCAGTAAATAAACCCACTAATATCCTGAAAGTGCCACAATCTGTACAGCCTCTCCTGTCACTTGATCATTGGCTCAAAACTGTTGGCATTGCTTGGCACATTATTTCCTCAAATGAGTTACTTGAACAACACTGTTATAGTACCGTGGCTGGTCTTCTGAGAGTTTATTAGTGACATTTGGTTTAATATTATAGTAGGCTAAAATTTCAGCAGTATCATCAGTTTTTTTTATTTCCTCCAAGTGGAGACACGTAGGCAGACAAACATATACTCTTGTCCTTTCGGGGAAGGTTGTAGGCTTTTATACTCCTAATTGTGTGCCTTCTGTGTCAATCTTTCTAATTCTGTCTGATAAGAAGGATTAAGGGCTTAAAGATGTATGATAACTTTTCCTTTATCGCTGTCCTTAAGACTTCATTATCACAGAATAGTCAGCTCTCATTGTGCAACTGTCAATGTGTTTAATGGTAACGCACCTCCATATATCACTTTATCTTTCGCTTTATCTTTAGCTTCCTCAAAGCCTAGCATTCAACCTTTCTTTTTTCTTCCTCTTTATCTGTTTCTTTTCTCTATTCTTTATGTTACTCTATCTCTCCAAGGACATGATAGCTGATACAATTGGCATTTTATATTCGACCTGATCTTTCTCTTTGTGAAACTCACTCATCTTTGAACTATCTATCTATCTATCTATCTATCTATCTATCTATCTATCTATCTGTCTGTCTGTCTGTCTGTCTGTCTGTCTGTCTGCCTGTCTGTCTGTCTAGCTATCTAGCTATTCCTCCTACTTTTGGCTACCTCTGTGTTTCTCAGTCCATGTATTAGCCAGTGGTGGAAAGAGTACAAAGCACTAACTTGAGTAAAAGTAAAAGAGTCAAGAAACCTAAACCTAAGCTAGCCTCCTCTTCTTCTTCTTCTTCTTCTTCTTCTTCCGGCTTTTCCCTTCAGGGGTGACCACAGCGAATCATCACTCTCCACCTATCCCTATCTTCTGCATCCTCAGAGTACTGACGATTTGCATGATTAAATTTGTCATTGTTTTACGCCGGATGCCCTTCCTGACGCAACCCTCTCTATTTATCCGGGCTTGGGACCGGCACAGAAGTCACTAGTTAATCAAGTTGATCAAGAATATTACTCATGTAAGAGTAAATAAGTTGTCTGGTGAAAAAATTACCTGAGTAATTACTTTATAAATAACCTTTTTACATGTCAGAAATTCTAATTCTAAACTAATCCAAAAATGTTCTATATCTTAGGAATGTATTTTTTGAACAAATGCTCTTAATGCTGTTGGGGTTTCAGTAGCTTGTTAGGTTGATTAGCTAGCCAGTTCATGTTAATTGTAGTTACATGGTTAGCTATCTACCAAAGATGTCCCGTAAACAATATCCTGAGCATTAACTATAGGTATATATTTAACTCAACAACCATTACCAAAACATCAAAAGTGACATTTTAAGTTTAATGCAGAGCTTTCATACTGTAAAACACTGAAAGATCTGGTTTGGTAGCCTAGCTCACTCAGCTAGCTAAAGGTTTACCTGTACATTTTTCTGCAGGTTGGATGGTGAGCTGTGAAATGCCAATATTTCCACTGGTTTTGCAGATCATCATCACACTGTTGGCTTTGAAACATTTAAAACTGAAGATACCTGATAAATTGGGCGAGAGATGCTCATCTGTCTCCACTGTCTAAAGCATTTGGCACCTGAAATGTAGACATTCAGCAGGAAACTGCTTTATTTTTGATTGGATTTTGAAACTGAATTATTTAAAAGTTGCACATACCGTCTTTTAATTGATTTACAGTCTTCCAGGGTTAAATGCATTATGTTCTACTCTGTAATGGTGATTTTTATCTCTTTTATCAAGCAAAAGTACAAGTACTATGATTTAATTACACTAAAAAAAAGTAACATTATGGTGAACCATAAACTAGAGTACTATAATGAGAGTACATGTAATTCATTACTTTCCACCCCTGGTATTAGCCATTGCTGAGCTTTGCTCTACCTTTGGGTAACCAAGCCCAGCCTCCTCAATACTACTGAAATCCTTTACTGATAAGAGATGCAGCTGTCAATCATGTCTTAGAGGACCATAAATGATCATAAAAGACCATTAAGGACATAAAGGTGCAAGTGTGTGTGAGAATCTTTCTCTCACAAAGTCTCCTGAGCTTCCAGAGGCTAGTATGAAGATGATGGATACCTGTTGGATGTTCTTTCTCCTGTCCTTAATCTCAGGTTGTTGTTTTTATATCAATCTTATAATTTCAAAACACTTTTTTGGGAGTTGGGTCTTTAAAATGAAGAAGGAAGAATTACATTTTGTGTGTTTTAGCAATAATGTAACAAACATTTTGCTAACGTCTGATGTTTCTCTGCTGAGATTGCTCTCATGCTTTTGCTTCTTCATCTATGTGCAAACGTCACTAAGTAGTTTAGTTTGTCAGCTTCCTGGTGTCGAATTCCACGATTCCAAAGCAAATCTCCTCATTTTTAAAATATCCCCTTGGCTAATTTATTGTTAGTCAGTATTTTTCTCAGTGATCATGTAAATGGGGCATTATAATATCAAATAATAGATCAAAGCTGGTTTAGGATTTCAAGAAACCTAAGCTAGCCTCCTCTTCTTCTTCTTCTTCTTCTTCCGGCTTTTCCCTTCAGGGGTCGCCACAGCGAATCATAACTCTCCACCTATCCCTATCTTCTGCATCCTCAGAGTACTGACGATTCGCATGATTAAATTTGGCAATGTTTTATGCCGGATGCCCTTCCTGACGCAACCCTCTCTATTTATCCGGGCTTGGGACCGGCACAGAAGTCACTAGTTAGCCTAAACCTTGAATTTCAGGCCAATAATCGAGCAACAACCTTCTTCACAGGGTGTAATGGTGGTTTTGAGAACAAGTGCACAGATGTGATATCATGCATTTCAACAAAAATGTGATTACTGAATAGCTCATGTAGACTGTCCTTTATCACAGTACTGGAGTACATTTGAACACACTGGATGAATTATTTCCAAAAAAATTTTTTTTCAATTGTCAGATTATACAGTACATAATGACAACATAACTTGCTAGTTGTTGCTTAGTTAGCTAAGTAATTATATTAACACTTCACAAGCACCAACTGTATTTAAAAAGCCTGGTTGTGTTAGTATCTAACAATGACTGATAAAACTGAATTCTGAATGAGACACTGCTGAAGTTTGTTTATGGTTGTTTATTGTCCCACAATAACTGCCACAGATAAACATGTTTTTAAACAGCATTGTTAAAATATCATAAACTGTGATAAAATGTAATTAGGCAAATATTATGATACGAAAATTGAATAGTACAAAATGCATGGTCTGCATCTTTCTGAATTCTTATCTGATGAGAAATGATTAAGAGATGAAAGACGAGAGATACCCTATCTATTATCATTGTCAAGAACAGAAAATCATTTCCACATCATAAATAACTTTAAAAATGGCAAGATGCAACCAAAAAT
>CM040993.1:8957864-9047263 GCA_022985145.1 Pangasius djambal | reverse complement strand
AAAATTGGAAATTTGTAAAAAAAAAAAAAAAAAAAAAAAGAATCAAGTAACTGACCATGTAATGAATTCAACAACTTAAAATCAGATCTCATTTCAAAATCCACTTGGTGAGTTTCAGTCATTATGTTTTTGAGACCATATCTGATGGGGCAGGATGAGGAACTTAAAGATAAAAGATATTCTTTATCAGTGTCCTGTAGATAAGTCTGACCTTCACTATCACAGAATAACAGGTTGTCTTAGTGTCACACATTGCAAGTCATACTAATAACTTTCATCTCTTTGTGTACTTTTGATCTTTACTAAGCTTCATATTTCAAAATGCTCTCTCATAATGCCATAAGTGTAGTGTCTGCAGTCTTTGCTGTAGAATATAATTAATTATAAACCAGGTATCCGAATACGTTCATATGCAATTATATGGATGAATGTGATGTGTAACTAACACCAACCCCACCCCAACCATAACCTTGGTTAAACTTGGTAACTTATCAGACCATGTAAAAGAAATCATTGATTGAGGCCTGTTTGGTTGTTTTCGTCTTGCAGGGTCAGTGTTTGGCCGCATTTTACCTCAGATTATTGAGAAACCCAATGAGGTGAGTTACAGAAGAGAATGCACAAAAATGTATCTCCTTTAAAACATATAGCTGCAAAATGTGGTTCCAGGACATAATAAATGAAGTGGGCAGTGGTGGCTCAGTGGTTAAGGTTTTGTGCTAGTGTTCTGGTGGTTGGGAAAGTCATTACACAGCAAAGGTACCACTAGTTGAGCATTTTAACAAGGACCTTCGTGTAACTACTGTATATGAATGTGCTGAAGTTGTGCTATAAGTGTTCTTATCATTTTTTGCTATCTGTCTGTTAGAGACTCTCCTGGCCTTGTTATGACACTCCTGTTGGCACACGCAAACCTTCCTCAGGTAACTCCCTTTTAATCTTAAAGATGAACACACAGTCCAGTGACCTTGAAGTATAGTAAGGGGTTAATAGCCCAAAACAGGCCTGCCCATCAAATGTTTGCACTACGCTGAACCTCTCAGTGTAATTGTAAATACACTGTGCATTTACATATAGCATCTTCTTCATTCCTGTACTGGTATATGTTGCACTATTTTACTCTATACACACTATTTATGTCTTTTTTTTGCACTATTCTGTGATAAATATAATCATCCTCATACCTTTGTATCACTACTTGCACTACATTGTATGTTCTGTATCATATTACATAATTTGCACAATCCATGCTACATATGTGCAATCTCAAACTTGCGCAATACCTTTTCCCCACTTATGTGCAAATCTCTCCTTATGTTGTTGTCTAGTGTGTTTTCTCTGGACTTTATGTTGTATGAATATTTGCTCCAGGAGTTTTAGCATAAGAATTTCATTGTATATACTTTGTTTCCTTGGAAAACATATGACAAAGCTGACTTCGTCATATGTGATTTGACTTCACTCGACTTGACTTGACCTACTTATAGAAGAGTGTTTTTTTGTTGTTGTTGTTGTTTTTTGTTGTTGTTGTTTGCTATTTTAAATATGAAACAAATCATTGAAACCATCATCAAGTCAACAAGACCAACTTTTATTTTAGATTCATCATAGTAGCCTTGAAACGTTACACACTCTGTGTTCTCTTCACTGGGTTTTTATTTTAACTATATAATGTGTGTGTTGATATGTTTATTCTTTTTGAGCTGTCTTATATAAGAAAATATAATAGTGAGAAACTAATTTTTTAAAGCAAATATTCAAATATTGCAGTGCATTCACTGAGGCCTGCAGACATCACAGTCTTCTCTGTTGTTGGACACGCACATACACCGAGGTAAGACACAAAATCATGATATACATGTGTGTGTGTTCACTATAAAACGAGCAATATCCATAAATTATGATGTTCCTCTTGTTTTCCTACAGCAGTGTAATGTCATTAGTTATAAGCAGCCTTCATGGTAAGTTGATCTTACACTCACTCCTAATGAAATGAGCCCACTGTGTATACAGTCAGACATGAACCGTGTGTGTGTGTTGTTGGGGGAGAGAGAGTTTGAATGTAATGAATGAAGTAATGAATGTAACTGTTTGTTGCTGTTGTTGTTTACTCAGATGTGATGTCCATGTTCAGTCCTGAGTTTACCAGTGTGTCACCCAATGGATTTAATTCCGCACAATCCAGGTAGAGTGTGTGTGTGTGTGTGTATGTGTAAGTGTGTGCGGGTGCATGCGTGCATATACATTTGTGTGTGTGTGTGTGTGTGTGTGTGTGTGTGTGTGTGTGTGCATGCATGCATGCGTGTATGTGTGTGTGTGTGTGTGGGTGGGTGTGCGTGTTACTCACTGTATCTCTTTGCTCCCAGCGGTCTGGTGAATCAGGCTGAACAAGCAGTTTCCCTTCTGAACACCCAAAAGGTAATATAATGTAATTTCCTTATTATATTGTTGTTTATTTCCTTTTTATTTATGTTTTTATACAGTTATACAATATACAGTATATATATATATATATATATATATATATATATATATATATATATATATATATATATATATATGTAATTTACATGTGTGTATCTTTTAGCCCTACATAGCAGAGTCTGACTGGAAGCTGTTGATTATCTTCGTGCCAATTGATCGACGGTGTATGTGTGCTGAGCAGGTTAGAGAGCAAACACACAGTCGCTCTCTCCCTCTCATACACACACACAAATCATTTATTACACATTCCCTAACACTAATTATATTAATTATTGTAAATCACATTAATAACCACAGTATAGACATAATTATCCAGCTCTATGCAATAACACTCATCTGTATCAGTTAGCTCATGTAAAAAGCAGTGACACTGAGCTGCTGTTTGAGGTGGGTGGAAACTGGCAACAGCAAATGATATACTAACTACTACAGATTTCCATGGTATTATGATATCCTGCTATATTAATTTATTGTCACAGCCCCATACTCAGGGACTGATATACATTTCTAGCCAATCAGAATCAGTTTAAAAGTCTTATCAGAACTTTTCGCCACCAGTGGGAGGTAAGAGTGAAAATAACTCTCAGGGCTCCATGTGGAGAAGCTAATAAGGGGCATGGGAAGTTGTAGTTTCAGTAGGTGGGAAAATAGGAAATACAGACACTGGATTTACACATGCCCTAGAAATCTGTAAAACAGCTGTAGCAACAAGTATTAGTGAATATTTCAAGTAATATTACTCAGTTCACTTAGTTTAGTTAGTGAGAATGGGGGTCTGTGTTCAGTACCATTGTTAAAATTGCTTTGATTTTAGTTCTGTTTTTTATCTGTTTATTAGTTTACTTTGTATTGAATAAAATTCATTATTCTTACTTTATTTTGTATAATTCTTGTGTTTCTTTTGTAATTGTTGCGTGTGTGTGTGTGTGTGTTTGGCTCTTTCAGGTCACCATTGTGGCTCAGGAAGTGGATGCTGCTCTACAAGTGCTGCACTCTCAGGTGTGTGTGTGTGTGTGTGTGTGCGTGTGTGTTTGTTCGCTGTGGACACAAACAAAGAATCACTCTATAGCGGTTGTTTCTGATTTTGTTATGATGAACCGTATGTTTGTTTCAGCTGAAAAAGGCCATAGTCAGTGTTGTGCTCCAGGATGCTGAACCTAACAGCGGACACAGCGGGTGATTATTAGATTATATTAGATATATAATATATAATTCTTGATGCCTTACTGATAGTCTCAATGTGAATCACAACAGTTCTATATTGTGATAATTTCTTAATATCATATGTTACTATATTATTAGGACAATATTATATACTCTGACAGTTCTAACTGCTTTTTTCAAACTTTCTTGGTGCTCTCATGCAGTGAACAGTTTTCTCCATGAAGGGCACAAGCTATAAAATAGGACCCTTCAGAAGATAGTCTAAAGTGAAAATGATTCTGATTCTATGTAAGATTAATGTGTGTGTGTGTGTGTGTGTGTGTGTGTGTTTGTTTGTTGTCAGAATGTGCTCTTGTCTGCCAGTAGACTCAGTCGAAGAGCTGCGCTTGACAGGTGCAATTTATTCACACGCACTTTTGGTGAGAGTCCTACTACTACTACTACTACTACTACTACTAATAATAATAATAATAATAATACACTTAATTTTTTTAGAACCTTAAATTACCATTTGCTATAAAAGTATGCATAAAATGGTCAAATAAAAACAAAATGATAAAACATTATGTATAAAATAAAAATAATCTTAAAACCAATACAACACTGCATGTATACAGAGATTAACCTATTTGGATTTTTTTTTTTTTTTTTAAAGTAAACAATATAATTTAATCTAGACCTGATATTAGAAAGGGTTGTAGTGTGGTAGAGGGAGAAAAAAACAATATAATGTTAATATTATTGTATTTTCTGAACTAGACTACAACAGACTACAATAGATTTCAATAGATTTTGATTCTTTAGCAGATGATGTGATTTATAATGTGTAGTGATATACGGTACTTGTTCAAATTTCTGTAAAATGTCTTTCTTGGCTTGCGTCTCATTCGTAGATCAAGAATCAAAATCTATTATATAGGTAACATATGAATAGAAACATTTGGTATGAAATACAAATAATAAACACTATAAAATACAATACAATAAAAACAGTGTTCCACTAATTCTTAAAAATATCATGATTAAATCTCCTACCTGTCTGTTTAAATATTACGTAGTGCTCAAATGCCTATATTTCAAGAACAGTGGCATGTGGAGCATGTTGTCTGTAAATAAATCTGTTAATGTGTTTCATTTAAGAAGTCATTCATACTTTAACTGCTTGGCTTCCTTACACCTGTTTCTTGCTGTGTGTTTTTTTTTTAGGAAGATTTAAAAGAGACACTAAAAGAGAAAGACTGGTACAGCAGAGATGATTTCACTGTGCAGCTTCAGGATGTTCCTCTGTTTTCAGATGGCATTTCTACTACTGTAAGAAAATGTATTTTTTGCTAATAAACTGTAAAAGAAACATAATCATTGACAATGTTTTTAAAAAAAAAAAATAGCCAAAATAACCAAGAGGCTTTTTCTTCTCTCTTTTTTTTTGTCCTGTGTGAAGTACAAATGGACTTCAGAGGAGAAACTGAATGACCATCAGGCACACACACTCTTTCTGCAGCTCTGGGAAAACCTTGTATGTCAGAATAACACACAGCACAGAAATCTATCAACCTTTATACAGAGAAGCTGATTTTATGAACTGTTTTGCAGCTCCAGCCAAACACCAAGCAGGAAACTCTGAACACCGGTGTTGTGCCTACAATTCGATGCCCAACTGAGGTGCGATTTACATGAAAATGAAAATGTCAACTTTAGAGATTTGACACTACAAATTTCTTTATAATCATGCGACAGTGATCGCACTCATCAAATTCAACTCGCTGATATAAATGTTGGTGTATTGAAACATGTATTAGCAACAGCACACACTCACTCTTTTCTTCCTCATACAGCATCAGCCATTTCTCAGAACAGCGAAGAATTCTCCATCCGAAATGAGTCCATCGTCCAGAGGAGCTGCTCCAGCTGTTGATGCTGTAAATGAATCCACAATCCTTACTAAGTCATATCTACTGAAATGAAAAACACATAAAGGATGAATAAAATTAGCCAGCTGCATCTCCCACTTTTGTATCACAGGTTGAATCTGTAACTCTATCACACTCCTTATAATACTACTCTCCATGTAGTGCAGGATTATTGCAGCCTCAAATCACTACATTTAACTGACTCAGTATAATCAAATCAAAACCAAAGAATTCATAATGCTATGTTTAATTAAATCTTCAAGTGTGGCTGCTCTTCCTAAAAACCTCATGCAGGGACCAGGAATCTTTTCAGCTTTTTCTTTATTGTTTGTATCCGGGTAAAAATCTATTTTATTTATATACAGTTATGATCTGCCACACAATGATCATTTATCAAAGAACTTTTTCAATGTGACCGCATCTTAAGTGTTTTTAATGTGCCCAAGCTTTATCTAAGGTCTCAGCACATTAATCTTTCTGAGCTACAGACAAATTGATAAGTTGCAACATGCAAACACGACTTTCAACAAATAATATTTATGTGTATAACCAAAACATCTCTTAATCCAGCATTTAAATTGTAATTCATTGAATATATTTTTCTTTTTCTCTCTTTTCTTTTTGCCACCTAGTTTATATTCTGAAATACAGACCCATATGGAGTCATGAGTCAAATCTTCTCATTCACTGTAGCCCCCTGACCCCTGGCATAATGAGTGGCTGATTTGAGATATGGTAGCTTGTGTGTGTGTTTTATGTATGTGATGTATTTTATACCTGCTGTATGCTGTTTGTGGTATTGTAGGTATTGGGCACTGAGATGCATTGTGAAGATCTGAGTCCCTCCAACACAATCCCCACATCAGGTATACACACACACACACACACTTACACACACACAATCATGCACATCCTAACCTGCTCACAAACACACCATTTTCATTTAATCCATGGCAGGATTACTCATTTACACATTCAGATACAGACTATTCTAAGACTCAGTGTTTCTCTTTTCTCTTATTAATCCAAATCTTATAACTATACCATGGTCCTAGCTATATTATTTTGTAACTCTTTATTTGAAGGGTACCTACATAGTGCGTTTATAACACTTTCATAAGCATTGCATAAATATTTTATGAAGCCTTATGTCAGAGCACACAAGATTATATTGGAGGTTTGAATGCTATTATATTCATATATCAGGATGCCTCTAATGTAGACCTGGTCAGAAATGGTCAGTAGTGTCTTAATCAATACTCCTGATACTGCGTAACCGTGGTAGAATTTAACCATGACAACAGTCAATAAGGTTTTTGGGCTTATATATGGGGGAAGTGCCGTTTGTCTCTGCCTGGTCTATTCATTTCTGGTAATGGAACACTTTAGCAGCATATCTTTTCGAGTCACAATCATACAAATCACTGCAAGAATGCATAACTGCATGTATTGCTCTTCTCTATAGTGCATGGAGTGAGGCCGGCTGATATCCGAGTTGTGGGAGCAGTTGGTGATTCTCTAACGGTCTGTGAGACACACACACTTTATTATTTTCCTATAACAGCACACTTCAACACATCATGTGTCATTCCTTATTATGTACCCATTTATTTGAAATTACTGCCCTTTATTTGCCCTATAGTGCTTTTTTTGTAATGTAGAGCACTTTTATATATAATCCAGTGCACTCTTTTACATGTGTCCCGATCCTCTGTGTAGGCAGGGAATGGTATTGCTTCTACATACCTGGTGGGCGTGCTGACACAGTACAGAGGATTATCATGGAGGTGAGTACAGCAATGTTACTGCTCTGCATTAGGTCTGGAAAGATGTCTGTGGAAAGTATAGCTTCCCATTTACAAAAAGGATAATATGATATGGTATAACAGCGCAGCAGCAGAGAGAGTTGTTCGAATCTTATTTAACACTGAGACTTCAGTGAGTAACGTGAGACTTCAGTACAATAATGTAGAAACACTGTTTTTTCTGATTCTCATCTTTTTAGAAATCAGTAAAAATCTTATACCAGTATAGCACAGCATTAAGTATATCACTATGTCACACTCTAATGTAGACTGTCTTTTGTGTTTGACAGTATTGGAGGAGACAACAACCTGTCTACAGTCACTACACTTCCCAGTTCGTTTATGATTTTTTTTTTTTTTTTACTTCATAATTTATTGTATACATCATTAAAGGTGGGGTCGGTGATTTTTTAAAATGAGAACACTTTTTATAATATTTGGTGAAGTCCTCCCCAATATTCAGGTAGTTTCAAACAATGTAGACCACCAAAATCCACTCATGGCAACGAGCCATCTCTACAGGTCTGTCAAGTATGTTCTCAGTCACGTTGTATCAGAAAGCTCCCTGTCTTTCACTAGCATTTAGGCATTCTAGCCTAGCCTGCAATTTGGTAGCATGGCGTAGGACTGAACACTGAAGGGAGGGACAAGCTTTAGCTACATTCTACTAAAATCACTGACTATACCTCCAGATGCTGCATATTATGTGGTATAATATATTGTATATGTTTTATATATGCAATATATGTATATTATATGTGAGTTTTAATTTTCCTCTCATTACAATTTTCTGTCATGCTGCTCAGACATCCTGCGCGAATTTAATCCGGAGCTTACAGGATTTTCAGTTGAAACGGGGAAACAGAACAGCAAACAGGCTTTCCTCAACCAGGCTGTGGCAGGAGCCAAGAGCTCGTGAGTTTGTTACTCAATTAATAATCATTTCTTCTAATTTGATTTTTCATGTATAATATTATTAATAAAAGGTAACATGCTTAATTTGGTTGTCAGTGACCTGCTGAGGCAAGCTGAACTGCTGGTCAACAGGATGAAAACCGATGATGTGAGGAATAACCTGCACTCACCAAATGTCTTATATTATATTATATTATATTATATTGTATTATATTATATTATATTATATTATATTATATTATATTATATTATATTATATTATATTATATTATATTATATTATATTATATTATTTTATTTTATATTATTTTTTTATTACTAAAAATAATGCTACTACTACTACTACTACTACTAATAATAATAATAATAATTCTATAAGGCTATAATAAAACAGAAGAAGAGACAGAATAACATAATATTTATAGTATTATATAATGTATTATTGTTCATACATTACAGAGTGTATTCTAAAAAAAATCCCAAAATTCCCGAAAACAATAACCAAAAAATTATAAGCATGTTATGAAATAAGCTAGCAAGCGCTACATTGTCATTCAAGTAAGTTTCCTAAATATTAATAGACAGCTAGCTAACAGCTCCATAAAATAAGGTATTAAAAATGTAGCTAGCTGATCAGAGGTTGTCATTAAAAGGCTGTCATTAGAGTGCAAGTAGCAACAGTCTCTTAGCTCTGCTCACTTAAGTGATGACTGTTTTCCACAGCGTATCAATTTCTATTCGGACTGGAAGGTGATCACCATGTTCATCGGAGGCAATGATTTATGTGACTCCTGCGACAATCCAGTATGTCCATTTCCTCTTTTAGAAGACTTTTAGAGGACCTTTTATACATGACATTTATATATGACTTACAGTTGTCTGTGCTAGGAAAATTTGGATTATTTGTAAATGCATAATTTGCATCTTACAAATCTTACATATTTGCAAATTATAGAATTTCCCAGTTATTTATGTAGATCAGCAACTTTACCTCGTGATGTAGTATCAGTATCTATCTCAAACCAAGTGTACATGTAAGACTTACTGTTTCTGGTTAGAATACATTCTAATAAGATATATAAGAATTTGGCCACAGTTTCTTTAGTCAAATATAGAGATGGCACCGATCTGGCACCCAGTATCAGTATCAGGCTGATACCAGCAAAAAAAATGGTGGACGGGATATCACATATTGGTTTCTGCAACAAATGGCAAGATTGGAATTGGATTTGAAAAAGAAAATTAATTTTTGGAACTGGAAATGTTTGCATATAAAAAGACTTGTTTACATATAAAAAGGCTGTTTTTTCTTTCTTAAGGACTGATTTTATTATATTTATATTTTATTACATTTATAATGTAAGTCATTTTGTGTTTAAATGTGAAGTGCTTCAGTTAAAAAAAAAACATTTCAAATCTTAGTATTTTTTAAAGAAAACAATGTTGGATGGGTATTGATATCGGCTGATACTCAAGGTTTCAGTATCAGAAAAGAAAAAGTGGTGTTATGCCATCTCTAGTCATAAATATGCATCAGATACGAAACAACTTTCAGTTATTAAAAGGAACATTGTGTGATCTTACTGACAGAATATATAAGTGCCTTTTCATGTGTCTTTCTTAAATGACAAAAATACCTTCGAGTGTAACACATTAATGTGTGAGGGCAAAACAGTCATTCATTTTATTCTGTCTTTCATTCACAGCCGGATTATTCTCCAGAAAACTTTGTAAAGCGAATCCAGGTAGCACTGGACTTCCTCCACTCTGAGGTGAGATGTCAAATGTCAAATTTATTTATAAAGCCACCCCATCCTTAGAGCCTCCAAAGAAACTCTTGCAAAAAATTAGTTCAGAAAAAAATGATTGGGGAAAAAGGAAAAATTGAAGAAACCTTAGGAGGGAATCCTGAGATAAGCTGAATGTAGAATAAGTGATGAACAGGAATTTTCTTCAAGTTCTCCGGTTTTCTCTCAACTCCCAAAAACATGCTGTTAGGTGGATTGGCTTCTCTAAATTGTCCCTATATGTGTGAATGTGTGTGTGCATGGTGCCCTGTGATGGACTGCATTCATCCAGGGTGTATTCCTGCCTCAGACCTAGTGTTCCTGGGATAGGCTCTGCAACCCTATGACCAGGATAAACTGAAAATGTATGAAGGACTGAATGAATAATTCACAACGGATGTTATGAGATTCAGGAAATTTTGGCAGTCGTTATAAAGAAAGAGTAAAAAAAAAAAAAAGTTGAATAATTGAATAGTTTATTTGAGTGTCTGAAATATCTAGTGTGTGCAGTGTGACAGTATAGTAACATATAAGCATTGTCATTCCAGTGTACATACTGTATACTTCATAGTCTAAACAGAATAGTGCATATGTATGTATGTATATCTATGTATGTTACACATGCTGAATGTTCAGGTTCCTCGTGCTATCGTTAATCTGGTGGAGCCTCTTCACATCACCCCACTGAGAGCCATGCACGAGAACTCCACTCTGGGCTGCCCCACATGGCTTGTGCGGTGAGTGTGTGGATGACTGTAGATCTTATTAGATATTTCGACATTTACATGACTATGAAGTGCCTTTAAAGCAAAAAGAAAGCAAGACACTTATTATTAGTAGTAGTAGTAATCCAGTTATATTATTTATTAGTTATTATAATAATTAATCCAGTTAATAATTATAACTGGATTAACACTGTACATTCACTATTTTTCGCCTGCCAGTTAGCACTGAATTGCTTGCTAGTTAGCTTTGTGACTAGTAGCTTTATTTCTGTAGTTAGTTTTGCTTATTAGTTCACTTTCATTATCCTGTTAGATTTTGGTTGCTAGTTTGTGTTCTCTCTTTATTTTGGCTTTCCTTTGCTAGCTTGCCTTCACTCACTCATTTGCTCTCACTTGCCATTAGGCTTTTACTCATTAATTAGCTGTCACTTGCAAGTCAGCTTTCCCTTTTAGGTGGCTTTGGGTAGGCTGGTTAGTTAGTATTTGGTTGCCAGTTAGCTTTTACTCACTAGTTGTATTTTCTTTGTATTTGGCTCTTGTTGTTCTGGCTAATGTTTGTTTAATAATAATAATAATAATAATAATAATAATAATAATAATAATGCTTGTTCTCGTAGCATCCTCTGTCCCTGTGTAGTTTCACCAGAAGATGGATCAGAAGCTTTGCAGGACCTGGAAGATCTGAACAGAGCGTATCAGGTGAAACATTAAAGTTAGGCATTGGGCCACAATTAAATGGAATCGTATTTGCTATGCTTACAAGGTTTCATATAAGTGGCCTACTCTTGTGGTATTCGCAGCTTTTCACAGCTCTTATTCTAACTCAGAGTTGTGGTGCAATTTTGCTGTTTCTCTTTATGTTCGAATCCATTAAAGCTCAGCTTACAGTCAGTGTGTTAGCACAGCGTGTTTTTTCACAGTATGGAGACTTTTTTTTAGTAATTTACCAACACATATGAGTGAAATATTGATATTCCTGATCCCTTTATCTCTAATTATAATAACAGTATAAAGGCACTCCTAAGAAAGCATACATATAGCTAATGAAGGCATAATGCATGCAATGAATGTCTCAATGATGCAGAACATAGCTTGTTTGCTAATTGAAAAGACATCAGCACAACATCCTTTTGGATCACTCTTAATAAATGTTCATAATATTCCACTTTTAATAGCTTTAGAAAAGTTATTTAATCACAGGAGGAAGTTTTAACCTTTACTCTCTATAAGCTTTGCTACTTGCTAGGGTACATTTTGCTCACTATGTAAGCTTTTGCACACTATTTAGCATTTATTTACCAGGTAGATTTAGCCAGACTAGCCCACTAATATGCATCCATTTTGCTAGTTAGCTATTGTTCGTTAGTTTGTTTTCTCTTGCTAGTTAGTTTTGGTAGCTAGCTCATTAGCCAGCTTTCACTATCTAGGTTAGCTTTCACTCACTATTTACTTTTCACTTGCTAGTAAGATTTAATTTTCTAGCTTTCACCAGCTCTTTGACTGGTGAGGCTGCCTTTACAGAAAATTAGCCCCACCCAGTTTACATTGAAACAAGAGAAATTGTGTTAGTGTCTGTGTACTTCGGAACATGTTCAGTTATGTAGAACTTGTACTGCAAGTTGGGCCCATAAAAATTAGGGTGTGTGTGTGTTTGGCTTTTTTTTTTCAGAGAGTGCTGAAAGATTTGGTGGAGTCTGGCCGTTATGACACACATTCAAACTTCACTGTGGTGTTGCAGCCTTTCCTTAGGGATATAGCAGTGCCAATGCTGGTTAGAAACACACACACACACACACACACACACACACAGGAATAATAAAATCTGTATTTTATTTTATTAAGCAGTTAGTGAGTTTTAGTATCTCTCTCTCTTTCTCTCCTGAAGGATGGACGTCCTGATCGTTCATTTTTCTCTCCTGATTGTTTCCACCTCAGTCAGAAGGCTCACACTCTCATGGCTCGTGCTCTGTGGAACAACATGGTTAGTTGCTTCAAATACACTAGATAAGTATAAAAACTTTTTTAAGTACATTAGAGCTACATGATTAATGTCTGCAAATATTCATTGATTCATTCGTTCCTTCATTCTTTTATCTTCAGTAATTGCTACATCCTGATTGCAGTGAAAGTAATAGATTTAAAACAAGTTTCCTGATAAACAACTGCTTAATTTAAAAAGTCAACACTATCATCTCACTACTGCAACATGTTAATTAAACTACATTAGCTCTTTGTTCATAAGTAGTTCAGCTAAACATTGAGATGCAATCAGCTTTTGTGCAGCTTCAACTTTGAACACTTTGAACTTTTCTGTCACCAGCTGGAGGAGCTGGGAAATAAAACCTGCAAACAGGACTTCTCTCAAGCTCTCCAGGCTAAATGTCCATCAAAGGTAAAACTTCTCACACTGTCTGCTCTTTGACACACACACACACATACACAGCAGGATTGAAATCATCAGTGTTATAGTACTTTATTTATAATATTGTGTCCTTTGCCAGACTTTACCCTTTCTTCATACCTTTGAGAACAGCAATTACACGTATAAAAGCCCGCTGCCACCCCCACCTCCAATTTCAGTATGTATTTTTATTCATTCTTCTTCTTTATCATTCTCTTCTTCCTCCTCCACTTCTTTTTCTTCTTCTTCTTCTTCTTCCCTTATGTTTTCTTCTGTTTCTTCTTCTTCTTCCTCTACTTTTTCTTCCTTTTCTTCTTCTTCTTCTTCTTCTTCTTCTTCTTCTTCTTCTTCTTCTTATTATTATTATTATTATTATTATTATTATGTGCCTTTCCCCTACCCAGAACTGGGGCAGTGATTTCTCCTGCACAGACACCAAGCCATCGATCAACATCCCCAACTCAGGTAAGACTGAGAGTGACAGAGACAGAAAGACAGACACAGAAGAAGAGAAACAGGGAGGAAAAAGAAATAATAATCATATTACTATTAATAAGACTATAAACAAATGACCTAAAAAAAACAAGTAAAGAAAAATTTTACATACTCACGATTCATGCATTATGTTATTAACACATTATGTACACAGAGTAGATAAAAGCTAATGAATTGATATCAGAGAATAGTGGATGTGGAGGGTGTAAAGAAGACGCTGTAACAGTTTGATTTCTTCATGACTGAATCATAATAGCAAGTAGCAATGCGTTGCTATTGTAATTAACTACATTGTCATTTTATTTAGCTAAATTACTAGTCACCTCACATATCAATAGACTGCTATATGATTGTTGCTATGGTTACATCTCGAAAGCAGGAGATGTCTGTTCTTGTCACTTTTTATGAAATAATTCTGCACAGTGAAGCCTATAAAATATTTCTTTCTGCAGAAGTAAAATTGATTATGGTGGTGAAGTGTAGATGTAGGTGTAGTCTTAAAATAGAAAAATGACATGAATTGTAAATTGAGTTGGTGGCACTCTGTTAAGACCATGACGAACAGTACAGTGTTGTTAACTAAATGAGGGTGGAATCATTTTAATGTTCGTTTTGTATATGTTCAGTTCATCACCTGCGGCCTGCAGATATCAAGGTGATTGCTGCACTCGGAGACTCTGTTACTGTAAGTTAGCTCCCTGTGTGTTCTCTCCAGCTTTGTGTTGTGTGTTACATAGTAAAAGCATGAATATCTCTGGATGTCCTAATTAACTTTTATCAGCTGCAGTGGTGCTGTTTAATATGTGACTAATTTATCTCTCATTCATAAATGAGATATCACTATCACCTGCCGAGCATTTTTTACATAAGTCTTCTGAGAATCCCCACAGTACCCAGTCGAACAAAAATCACCGGCTTTATATTTATAAATTGTGTGTGTTTTCCAGGCTGCGCTCGGCACAAAATCAAAGAACTACACTCAGTTTCATACAGAATACAAGGGAGTGTCATGGAGGTAAAACACAGAGGATTTTTCTTCTATGTGTGAAGAACAACTGTGATAAAATGTGTAAAATGTGATTTACAAAATGCATGATGTAACAGTAGTGTGTGTGTGTGTTTTTGCAGTATTGGGGGTGATCATTCATTGGACACTTCTACAACACTGCCAAGTGAGTGTATCTCAGTATTAATTTTGGACACTATCCAAAATGTTACTATCTCTGTGATGTATTTACATTGATTGGAGTGTTCCCTTTCTCCCGTGATTAGTCAATGTATGATGTCTGAAGTTTGCTTCTTGCACTGGAGGCTAATATTGATAACAAGTAATGGAAGTTTCTAGCTACCAGTTTAGCAGTGTGGAATCTATATGACTAAATCATCACACATCTGTAACACCATTTGTACATAAAGCATTTTATAGAATAGTAGAAGAAATCCATTTTATAGAAATATACATATCAAATTGGAACTCTATTATTATCTGAGTCACTTCTAACATTCCACCTTTAAGCTGTGGGTCATTCCTTTTGTCTGATGCTTGTGCTCAGTGATCTCAAACTATTTCCTGAAGAAGAAAATTATTTCACCTTAAAAGGGCTTCTGCAGCTCTATTTTTATAGTTAACATCATTACAAGTCCGTTTGAGATATTAAGAGTGGTTCCATGATAGGCATCCAGTGATGATGCCTTTTTGCATGATGCTAAACTGGAGGTCATAATCTATTGTTATTTCAGACAGCAAACATGGCTGATTGTATATAATCGGGGTATGTTGGAAAATTTGTGTACAATAGATTTTTGGACAAACCTCCCCTTTAATGTATGTGCGTAATAGGTAACACGTTGTTAGTGATAACATTAACAACTCAGATTATGCCTTTATCGTTTTTTTTTTTTTTTTTTACTACTTGTTTCATTTAGCTCATGTTCCTGGTTAAATAAAATAAAACTACAAATATAAAAATACAAATATTGTAGAATATCAGTATCAGTATGCTGTCCTGCTTGGCAAAGCTAGATAAACTAAAAAGTAACAGGTAATATTACACTTCGTCATATTGCACAGCACTACACAGGAAAAAAAGTAACTGCACTGATGCACTACTGAACCGATTGTGTATTTGTTTTGTTTTACAGATATCCTGAGACAATTTAACCCATCTCTACAGGGCTTCTCTATTGGAGACGGCGTGTCAACGCAGGACGGCTTCAACATGGCCGTGTCTGGAGCCACAACCTCGTGAGTATTCTCAGTTTCTTTCTGCTTTTACACTTTTGCTGGAATATATCTGATTATTTTACTAAATATTAAATCAGGTTTTTCAGAATAGAAGCACAGGACTATAAATGTGCATGGGGTTGGTTAAGTTTCATTTTAAAGTCACATTTTATGTCTTTAAACATCAATAGAGGAATTTAAACATCAGTAGAGGGTAAAATTATATAAAGATTTCCTGCAAAGACCCTATAAATCTTTTATAGTTCAACCAGAGTGCTCAAGCATTGGCTTGTGTATTGCATAAAAATGATACATACTTCGTCAGGGGATATCTGATATCTACATTGGATCTGGCTAGTTGCTCCATTTCAGGCCTCAATTTACATTATTCTGACCAAAAAATGAGCTCTGTCCCCAGCTGAAACTGATCTGCTTGACTCTGCGCTGTCTTCCAGCTAATGAGGCATATGCATTTAATGTTTCTCTTAAATTATAATTTAACTTGCTGGCAACAGAGGGCTCTAAACATTACAAACTACTTCTTTAAGTCTGAAACCATAAATTCAGTTTGTCCAAATATCATTTTCTATATATTTCTATAGCTGTATTAACCATCCCGGTCTCTTTCTCCCTCCTAGTGATCTTGTAGCTCAGGTCAACAGACTTATTCAGGCCTTAAAATCCAGTGAGGTGAGAATCATTTCCACTTTTTCACAGTTTTGGCTTTACAATTTCAGGGTAAATAAAATTTTAGGATGCAATAGTCTGAGTACAGAGTGTGAAATCACCATGCTGAATTAAATCTGGAGTTAATTCAATTTTTCTTTGCTTGTTTGTTTACTTAGATTCAACAAATCACTTAATTGCTAATGTGGCTAAAACTACAGTCTGCACTCAGTATTGTGTTCTTAAATGTTATTTGCAGTGGCTGCTAGATTATTGTTAAAGTGGATTTGTTAGGAGGATCGCTTTGACCATTTATTATTTTAACAAAACAGTGTAAACTCCATGTTATCTGTTTCTTAACTTCTTAGAAAGGGGGTCACCCTGTTCTGTCTACACTAGTTAAATATAGCATTTACAATATTAGCCCTTTCAGGTTCCCTTATCACAGATGTACCTAATAGAAATCTCCCTTGCAGAATGTAGATTTCGAAATGGACTGGAAGCTGATTACTGTGCTTATTGGCGTCAATGATTTATGCCAGTATTGTATGGACCAGGTAGGTGTCTTTTTGTCTTGTCTGAAGCCTAATGGTTGTTTTTGAAATTGTAAACTGAATTCTTTATTTATTAACACTTTGTTCACATGTTAACTCATTTACGCAGAACAACCTGTCACCACAGAACTACAGTCATCACCTCATGAAGGCTCTGGATCTGCTGTATAAAGAGGTCAGAACATGATGCTCCAGGACTGTGGTAACGAGGACTGTCCGCACTGAGTCAACAAGTTAACTAGTTAATCATAGTACACTTGGTTGACTCAGTGGACTCATTTCTTTATTTGTGTATTTAGTTATTTGTACATTTTTATAAGTGAATTATACAAAAACTGTAGATGAATTAAATCTACTTGTTCAGACCTGTTAACTCTGATTTCAACAAGTCCTACAATCTACAATACTTTTTGTAGAGTTTGGACTTGTTCAAAAATCTTGTAGTCCTTATCCAACATCTGATCCAACTGGAGATACGCCAGGTCTTGATTGTCCTGTAGTAGCTATACAGCTGGTCTGATCTACACTGCAGTTTGGCAGTGCTGGCATCTTGAACTCTTAACCTTCTGACCAGAAGTCCAACATCTTAACCACTGAACTACCACTTCCCGTAGCGGAGTGGAGTCTTTTATCTATAGGCTTAATAAGTTTACCCTCCAAGTGCCCCTGTATTTAATACAGCACTCATTTTGTGTCCCATTATGATCTGAGAGTGAGTTTAGTAAGTTTCACAAAGATTCAGGTTTTCTTATTTAACTGCTAATCTGCCTTTCATTTGGTCTATAATAATATATGTGATTAAATGGTAATAAAACATAGGGAATTCCAGGTATTCAAAAAACTTTGACTGGAAGTGAACATACAATAGTTCATATAATAGAAAAAACTTCCCGCAATGGAAGTTTGGAACAACAAGTCAGTGAGTCTAGGCATAGAATCATGGAATAATATGTGATGATAAATATCTGTTGAGGATGGTGTGTAAACTCTGCTAACTCTTTTACTTACCAGGATGTAACTGTCTAGCCCTAATGTAGCCTTTAAGAAATGTTTGAGCCAGTGTTATCATGTTTGTACCACAGTTACTATAACTGCGTAGGGGTAATTATCATTATCACTGACATCATTCTTATCTACAGTTAATTGCCCTCTATTTTGTCCAGTACAGGTACCTCGTGTTCTAGTGAATGTTCTCACAGTTCCAGAAATCAAGGTCTTGAGGATGGTCAAGAAGAGTTCATTAGGCTGCAGTTTTTTCCCCAGGTTTCTGAAGTTCCATCACATCATTTCTGCATAAAGATCTAATCCTCCTGTACTGTCAAAAAGTTGAAAGCCTCTGTCTTATATTTTTACTGAGAATGGGACAGTACAAAAAATATTATTTGAAAGATATAATTTTAGATTGGCTCCATTTCTCCAGTGAACATGGAGAGTTGTATTACTATAAGATAGGGGATAGGGATACTACAGGGATACTCTGGGGCAATGAGACAGAACACTCCTAAGTAGTGAACACTACAGGATGGTTGGTTGCCCATTTAACCTGATGAAGTGCTTGATAAATAGCTGAGGATTTTGGTTAGTGCATAGGAAAAAATGCTGATGGCCTTCAGGTTTGTAGCTGAAAAACACTCACTAAATTTAGAAGAGCTAAGCTACATAAGACAGCACCATTTATAGGGGGGGCAGTTATAGAAGGGAATTATTTCTAATTGCACTATTCGTTGTCACCCAGATGAGGATGGGTTCCCTTTTGAGTCTGGTTCTCCTCAAGGTTTCTTCCTCATGCCATCTCAGGGAGTTTTTCCCTGCCACCATCGCCTCTGTCTTGCTCATTAGGGATAAATTTATAAGTTTAAAACTTATATCCTGAATTTATATGTTTCTCGAAAGCTGCTTTGTGACAGTGACCATTGTTAAAAGCACTATAGAAATAAAACTGAATTGAATTGAACCATGGAGATGTGTATTTTAGTTCAGTCTGGGCATTCCATAGGTTTTGTAAAGTATGTTCTTACGGTAATGTAATGTAATTCGGTCTGATATACCAACAATTGGTAGTGTAGGTTTTGTAAACATACCTGTTTAGACCTTTACATCTGATCTTAATGTATGATATACCTGCAGTGGCATCCACCTCTTAGTACTGAGTCTGATGTTGGCTCCTGAATGCCACAACAGAAAAGTGTTTGCCCTGCCTATCCTTGGGAGATCTCAAGTTTGAATCCTGATGATGCCACGGACATCCATGATTGGGATTCCTAGAGCACAAAAGTAACCATGCTGTCTAGGTGGAAGGGATGGCATTATTCCCTCCCCTGTAAATCAGAACACTAACCAGTCATGGGCATCTGTGAGCCCATGTATGCAGAAGAGAGGCACATTTGCCCTGACCCTCTATTGTGTGATAGGTGACAGCTGGCTAGTAGATGGGAATTGGCAGTGGAGAAAATGGGGGGAAAGTCTGTAGTGGGTTTGATCTTGCCCTATGGAAGTGCTTGTAATGAGTCCCTGTTGTCTAGATTTGATCTTTTATATCTTGACCTACACTTGATCAAATATAACCACAGTTGTACATATGGTATGTTTTGCATATCTACCTGCTCAGTATCAAGTCTAATCTCAACAGCCTACAGTAGGTCTTGTGGAATTCCACCTTAATAGATCTGATCTTGGCCTACATTACTAGAGTGACACATGCAGTTGATACAATACATGTATATAGATATATTTCAGCCTGATCTCAGGTGCAGTTTTGTCCTGGAGTCATGTGGCTTATTGATCTAGTCAATCTTGAAGATTTTGGCCTCCAATATTCCTACAGTTGGACATAAAGTAGAGTTAACCTACAGTAGGTGTACAGTTGATCTAATCTACTTACAACAAGACATGATAGCTGGTCTTGTAGATCTCCCTGTTTAGACCTTCTGATCTTTATCTTCTGGAGTGTGTTGTTAGTCAGGCCTTCAAGCCTTGTGCAGTTCCTTGCAGTTCTACTCACTTCTTATTCATGTACCTGTGGTTTTCAGAGATGTCTGTCCATGCCTCATGACCCCAGCTGACAACTCATCAGAGCTGACAGAGCTAAAGCTCATTAATCAAGAATATCAGGTAAATTGATTGAAATGTGTTTTTATTGTCTTACCAAACATATACAAGGTTTCATTATAAAATTTTGACCTTGTAGTCTCTAGTACAATAAAAACCTTCATTCAAAGACTGAAATGATACCATGATGTAATGAATGACCATCGCAGCAAAATGATAAATGAACTCATTGCTTCTCTCCACCCCATGTACTTTTGTATGCCAGGATATCTACTCTTAAAATTACAGTACAACATTAAATATGGTAGAAAATACTTTTTCACTGTGGATATCTTTCACTGTGGATATCACTGTAAAGCAACTCTTTATACAAATTTATATTGGGATGAAATGTCAAGTCCTCAGACCACGGTTTAATGCAAGAAAATGCTGTGCCTCTGTACATACGATTGAAGGTGAAAATAGTACAAGTGTAACATAAGAGCAATGTAGAATTCTCCGAACAGATAGGATTGGTGGGTTTCATGTTTATGTGGGTCACTTAAGTCCCAGGCAAAGTCTTTTAACCTTATATAACCTCTTTCTGTTCTGTTCTCTCTGTCTGTCTCTTTCTCTCTCCCCTGCCTGCTAGATTGAGGTGGAACAGCTAATATCTGGGGAACGTTACAATGGCCGTGAAGATTTCACTGTTGTCCTTCAGCCTTATCTTCAAAACACAACCATTCCTTTAGATAAAGTGAGTGTGTGTTCAAGTCTTGAACTCTGGCTGCACATTATGGCTCTGAAAGTTTACAAAATGCTAACAATTCCCTTTTTCATTTCTTTACATATTCCAGGATGGAAATCCTGATCTCAGTTACTTTACATTAGACTGCTTCCATTTCAGTGAGCGGGCACAAGCTGAGATGGCCATTTCTCTTTGGAATAATATGGTAAGACACAGAACTGAACTGCTCTCCATCCAAAAGATGTTTTTAAGTGTCCTCCTTTTAATATTGTACCTTTTCCACCTGTATTTGACAATCTGTGGAGCATTGTTACTTTACTAGCTAGTTAGTATATTATTATTGTTATTGTTATTATTATTATTATTAACTAGTCTTGCTTGTGGTTCTTGTGAGTCCATTCCCTTTGCACATTTATGTTTGACAGTTTAGGCAAAGCCATCCATAAACCTGTAATGTCACAACAAAACAACTCACTGACTGCATTCTTTCTTAAATTGTAAAATTATAAAATATAGAGTAAGGCAAAAATATACAGCAAGATCTAGACAAATATCTGGGAAAATCTAGACAAATATCTGGACTGTCTTACCATAGTCTAATAGGGAATTGGGTTAACAGCAGCATGTGGTGCAGTGGGTAGCTTCACAGCTCCAGGGTCCCTGGTTCGAGCCTGAACTTGGGTTACTACACACTCCATGTTTGCATGGGTTTCCACCGGGTTCTTCATTTTCCTCAAGCTGTACAAAAACATGCAGGTAGCTGGATTGGACTGCCCAGGTGTTTGAATCGTGCCCTGCAATGGACTGGCATCCTATCCAGGGTGAATTCTTCCACCTTGCACCCAGTTTTCCTGGAATAGGCTCTGGATCCACTGTCACCCTGACCAGGATGAAGCAGATACTGAAGATGAATTATTGTTATTATTGTATTTTTTTCATTAATATGGCACACTGTTCCCCTGTTTCTCTAGTTGGAGCCAGTGGGAAATAAGCAGACCTTCAACAACTTTACATACGATCGCACAAAACTTAAGTGTCCATCAGAGGTGAGTGTGATCAATAATAAACTCAGCTTCGGTAATGGTGTACAGCAGTAATGGGTGCTATTAGGTAAATAATAAAGATGATGCATAGGAGCTGGTAAAACATTACACAATGTACAAATATGTATAGATACACATTTAAATGAATGTGTATTGACATAATGCCTAACAAAGGTATCTGCATCTTAGAGCTAGTAGTCATATGTGTTTAGATTCTTGTGTCAAACTCTAAATAAGTGTGTTGAATTATAGAGTGCTGTCTGATATGGATAAAAGCTGTTTTACATGCTAAAACAATGATACCGTATCTATGTAAACCATCTCAGCTATGTAATTTTCTTGATGACTGTTACATTTTTAGAATTAATTAGTTTTTAGTCTCCCAAGGTGAAGTGCTACTGCACACTCTTAAAGAATGCATATTTTATATAGTATAATATAACAACCGCATTTGTTAAAGTGACAAAAATAACACATTCCACAAATAAAACACTGCGCTGGCACATATTATTTTTAAGATGTGTGCTAACAGTTCCTCGCAAGTGTTCTATGATTAACTAGTTGTTTGCAGTGAGGAATTCACATGATTGTATGAATTCTTTGTGAAATGCATGCTGGGTAATCTAGTGACAGATCACTAATGGACATTTAAAAAAAAAAAACAACAGCAATACAAAACCCTGCTAAAACTCTACAGCTGAGAGAACACTCCTTTATTTTTACTGTATATGTTTGCTGATGATAAAGTTTCTTGCTATATTTAAAATAAAGAAACCATAATGCTATCAAAAGCAAGTTCTGCTAAAGATGATGTCAGTGTGTATTTTGATTTATGGTTGGGTGGAAGAAGTGCTTTTATCCTCATTTACAATAGGACTGCTCTTTATACTGCTAACTGTTTATGTTTGTCTTTCATGCCTGTTTTCTCTGTGTCAGAATCTCAGACCGTTCATTTATACCAAAATGAACAGCCGCCCCGATTACTTCACAACTCCAGAGCCAACATCTACAAGCACCCCAGTGCCCAGCACCCCGGCTCCATGCCCCGACAGTGTACCTGTGTGGGTGCCAGCCATATTTGGGGTCACAGGTTTACTCATTGGCTGGGGGGTCACGTGGCTATTTATGCGCCGGTGGATTAAGAAGCAGAAGAGTGAAGACAAAGTGAAGGAAAAGGAAACAGAGATGAAGAGAACTAGCTTTTAGCAGTGAGCTACATTTACAGTGCTATTGACCTTGGAAAGCATATATGCTTTTTAGACTGCCTTACATTCATCAAACTAGATGTGTATGGTTATGACATGACTTTTATATATCAGTGTGAATCTACACAAACATATACACAAGGCTGCGGTCCATTGTGAAGTGATCATAACTGTCCCTTACCCCTGCGAAATCTACACCCTCCACAGTGAGAGAAGGGTCCCCCTTTTGTAAGGGTTGAAGGTAATAGCCATTTGGAGGGTGCTTTACAATAATGTGTCACCTAGCTACTGTTGTTATCTAACTTTAGCTAGAAAGGTATAATGGTAGCCAAGTTTTAAAAGTTTTCACATTTCCCAGTAAGCTGTGGTCCAAACAAGGTCAGCCATGAACCAGCACCCCTGGAGCAGATAGTGTTAAGAACCTTGCTGAAAAACAGCAGCAGCTTGCTGAGGCTTGAATCCCTGAGTTTATGTTTAACACAGATCCTTATCCACTGAGACAGTATTACTAAACAATATTTCACATGTTCATACTCGGTACCGTTTTAGAATCTTTATCATATGATTATGAATATAAAGGCCTTGCAATTTTATGTAACTTATGAGAAATATTTTATACTGTAATCCTCTAGATCATTGTAAATGTTTTTTTATTTTATTTATAAAATATGATCATGTTTGTATTAAACTGTAACTATCTATCAGGTTTAGGACTGTGTTTCCATCAGGATTCTCTAAATTGTAAAATTAAATGTAATTAATAAATGTGAACAGACTTGTCTATGAGATTTTGCTCCTGGATTGATCTCCAGCATTTTTTTAATCAGCAGTGAGAGGCCTTGTGTATGACAGTAATGCCCAACTAATATTTAATACTGCCACCTGCTGTTCACTTCATCTTTCTGGTATTTTCTGACACCATGAATCAGGAGAGGTACTGTATGATAGTCAGCCAGTGCAATATCACAACTTTTACTACTTCACTGCCCTTGAATATGAATCAGCTTTATACATGTAAGTACTGAGAAAGTCTGGTTTGAATGGAAAAAATTATAAGTTGGCAATGAGTAACAAATTTGAACAAATATATAATCAGAAGCAGCCATCCCAAATAAGTTGACTACTTTTTTATTGGAGGGCAAGCAGCAACAACGTATTAAACTTTAGCAGCAGTGGCTCATGAACATAAATGTTTGTAACTTTTTCAACTGTGTCTGATACAGCAAGTGTGATTTCCATGTGCAAGATGAACAGAGCAGAACTAATGTCATTACCCACAGGTTTCAGGTTTCACAGGTTTCAGCAATATTTCCAATCCAAATACATCTCAAAATCCACACAAAAAAACTTGAAACTAGCCCAAAGAATTCAGCACAGGAAAAGGGAGACACAGTTCTCTTCTTTTTTTCAGTCTTTATTTTGAAAACAAGGTCACTGTGGTACACACACATTTCTGATGTATGAACATTATCCACTCTACAGTCCATCTTTTCCATCTCCCAGTATTTGCAATATACTGTCTCTTACAATAGAAATGGTTCTCTACATCAGAGAGACACATTGTCTGCAATTTATTAGATTTAATAATAATTATTTGCTATAAAACAACATTTTGTTGGAGTATTTTATCCTAGCTCAATCTGTCTGCTGCTCCTCCCCTGAACATGGGACAGCCTGATTCCTGCCCCAGTGGGCCTCTATTTGTGCTTGTTGCAATGCAGCCAAGTGAGATATGCGTGCTGTTGCTCTCCAACATATTCTCATGTAATAGTATTTAAACACTATAAAACATACTGTATAACAGTATTAAAACTAAATACGACTTGACTACTCCTAGAACTGTATATGCAGTAGCATGCAAAAGTTTGGGCACCCGACCAACATTGGGGGTTCAATTGCTGTGATGCAGGCCATGGCCGGAGTTCCACTTCTTCAGGATCATTCTCATTGTCTCCTCTACATACCCTCTTTTCCTCTGTCCTTCAACAAAAGAACAATTTCCTTCAAAGCTCTAATACTAATCTGGTGCAGACGTGCCAGAAGATTAAGTATTTCTTTATTTGTAAAACCAATGCAAATGGTACAACTTCACCAAATCCCCAATGTCCCTCATTTAAACACACACTGATATGTACTATTTTGCCATAGTATTATGAAGTTATTCTCATAATATTATGCCTTTTATCTTGAAATATTGCAAATGTATTCTCTAGTATTGGCCCTAAAATGCACTTGTACTATGAAAAGTAGGGAAAGAGTTATCTAGGGAAAGAGTAAACCAGTCATTGGGGTAAACATAGTGAGCTTGCTGATGCTTGGTAGCTAGCTCAGGTTACAAAAGCAGTACTTCCCAGCCATTATTAAGCTCCCTGTTTCTCAAAAAAAAACAAAAAAAAAACACCCTATTAGCCAACGTAACATATTTGTATAATTGCTTAGCTGGTTAAAGTGTTAATACTAGCTAGCTAGTAGTAGGTAGTATCAGGTGTATACATTATTCAGAATTGTTTCAGTAACTAGCTATCATATTAAGTTTGTAAAATTTATAATATTCTGCTAGCTGGTAGTGGTGGTTTGTCATGGTTTATAGTTATTTAGTTTACATTAGCTTGTGTTAGGTAGTTGGTTGGCTGTTCCTTCTTCAGGAAGAGTGAGACATTTGTGAAAAGACAAGTTAGCTATGTTTCAAGTTTACTGTCATGTGAATAAACACATTTATTGATGTGTTTTTTTTTTTTCCCCCGCAGAGTGTTTGAAAGTAAAGTATTTTTTGTTGTTGTTGTTTTGTTTTGTTTTTGACACAGTCTTCGGAGCATTAATGTCTAGAGTGACTTCGCTACATTCTTGAAGTAAAGACGCTAAAGGGATGTAAAAAGTCACTAAATGTTGCAGATAAGACATAGACGAGCGTAAAGCAATCTGATTGGCTATTTTGCAAGCGGTCAGAGTTCGCGAAGTTCGAAAACAAAATGGCTGCTGAACCAACACGAGAGTGGAGCAATGAGCAACTGAACAGTGAGGAAATACCAAAAAAAGACTTAATCAAGTTTCTACAGGACAATGCATCACATTCGGTATTCACAGTTCATATTTGTGTTGAGAGGCTTTGTATAAATGTTGCTTTGTTCCGCAAATGATGCACTAAGACTAGCGTCAGATGGCTTCCCCTCACATAGGGTGCATCACAGCTGGCTCCTTAGTCCCTAAATATGTGTACTAAATAGGGTGTAAAATTATGATTCTCAATCTTATAATAAAGTGTACAATAGGGAGCCATTTGGAAGTCAATATATTTCAGTTTTGTACGTTCTCTCAGTTTCATGTGTTAGAATGTGTTATAATGTGTTACAGTGTGACACAGTGTGACACTATAGAACATAAACACCAGAGTCATCTCAGCACTGTCATACATGAAAACATAAAAATATCTCCAAATGCACATCTACACATTTTTGCACTTGTCTAGTATAATTCATAGAGTGTGCGTATAGGTGAAAAGATTGCTCAGTATTTCTGTGCTTCCAGTTTCTTGTTGAGCACAAACTCATGGGAAATATCAAGAATGTTGCGAAGACTGCAAAAAAAGAGCAGCTTATCGTCGCCTACAACCAGCTGTTTGAGAGCAAGGTAAATACCAGGTGGTTTAATTTTGATCGTCTCTAAGAACATATTTCATTGCGTATCACCTCAGATTGGTGAATTCATGTGCAAAAGATTATCAGTAGATGACAAGCTGATGTCTTGTGCAGAGGTTTAAAGGCACAGAAGTGGAGCAGGTGACTGAGGAGGTGAAAGATGTGAAGATCGAAGAGAAGCCCAAAGAAACAAAGACAGAAGTTGTAGATGAGGTATAGAAAAGATTTGCTGTATGCTGTTACAGTCGTGTTACTTGACTCTTGACTAAAAATGTAGTTTAGCATTAGAAAATGGTCTTTCTTTTCTCAGATGTTTGTTCTTCTCTGCACAGGGCCCCCCTAAGTTCACAAAGGCAGTGTTAAAGAAAGGAGACAAGACCAACTTTCCCAAAAAGGGTGACACAGTGGCATGTTGGTATACTGGCATGCTTGAAGATGGCACTGTTTTTGATACCAACATCCCTTCAGGTAGGACTGCCATGCTAACGCCAATATTTGTGTGTTTAGGTAGCATTCACACCTATGTGGTTAAAAAAATGAGAGAGCGAAATCCATGAATATGATCTTATTATAAACAAGGTGGGGCTGTAGGGATTTGTGCATTCAGTCACAAGAGCATTAGTGAGATCAGGTACTGATGTTAGGTGAGGTGGCCTGGACACAGTCGGCATACGAGTTCATCCTAAAGGTATTCAGTAGGGTTGAGGTCAGGGCTCTGTGCAGGTCACTCGAGTTCTTCCAAACCAACCTTGGCAAACCATGTCTTATAAAACCTCACTTTGTGCACAGGGGCATTGTCATGCTGGAACATATTTGGATCCTTCAGTTCCAGTGAAGGGAAATCTTAAAGCTACAGCATACAAAGACATCCTATACAATATTGTGCTGCCAATTTTGTGAGGGAAAAAAAAAATTGGAGAAGATCCACAAATGGGTGTTAAGGTGAGATGTCCACATACTTTTGGCCATATAGTGTGTATATGACACAGTTGTGCTGAATTACAGCAGAGACTTGGTCTGGCTAGTTAGTGATCTAGGAGATGCCAAGCACAAGGGTGTACAGATGAGTAGGTGAGAGAGCTGGACAGACTAAAGGACTAAAGTGCTGCTGCATCGCTGTCTTTAGATAAAGTAGGGGTGTAACATGATGACACTATCTGTATATGTTTAGTCCTCAAAATATTGGCATCTGTATTCAGATACTCATACCAATGCAAAGGTGGTATGCGCTAATCCAGGATTTACAAAAAATATATATATGAAATCTACTGCTATGTCCCCTGGAAACACTGGAAAACAAACACATCTCTAGTTTTAACCAGATGCCTTGTGAACCCTTCTGGCAGGTGTTCTTTAAAAAAACAACAACAAAATAGTGCATCTCCTATTCTCTATTCCTATTTTCTCTATTTGTATCCATTATCTGTTAATTCAGAATAATTTATTCATATTCGATTCCATCTCTAAGATAGAGTCAAATTCCACTTACACTGGCTTCTCTATAAGCAGGCGGTCAGACCACATTGTGTGCAGTGTGAAATAGACGAACATGCCGATGAAAGACATTTCAGCCAAAAATATTAAACTCAGAATTTTGCCTCACACCTCCGGGGCTGGGGGTTTGATTCCCGCCTCCATCGTGTTCTCCCCGTGCGTGGGGGGTTTCCTACAGGTATTCCGGTTTCCTCCCTTATTCCAAAGACATGATGTAGGCTGATTGGCATTTCTACATTGTCTGTAGTGTGTGTGAGATTGTGCCCTTCGATGGGTTGGCACCCCAACCCACCACTGGGCACCACTGTGCCCCGAGTCCCCTGAGTCCCCCAGGATAGGCTCCAGGCTCGCCGCGACCCTGTGTAGGATAAGCAGTACAGAAAATGAATGGGTGGATGGAGATATGATATGATATGATGTCCTTGGTGGAGTTTTCTATTAAGTAATCCACATATGAAGAACAGGGCCCTGATTGGTTGATAAACAGTAATTGACCATGACTGTACTTTGCAGGGGCACGAAAAAAGAAGCAGGCCAAACCTCTTTCTTTTAAAGTCGGGATTGGCAGAGTTATCCGAGGGGTGAGTGTTTTCTGTTGTTCATCATATAAATGTCTCTTTATTTATCTGTTGTTTGCTAGTTTTTTTACACTCACTCACACATGCACTTGCAGTGGGATGAGGGGCTCCTGACCATGAGTAAAGGCGAGACTGCACGCTTGGAAATTGAGCCAGAATGGGCCTACGGTAAAAAGGGTCTTCCTGATTCTAAGTATCCTTTCATAGCATTGAAATATTATTTTGAGCATACCCTCACCAGCTTGCCCTGTTCCAGTACTTCTATTAGGTCAGGTGAAGTGCATTGGATGCCTAAATAGAGACCAGTGAGACACCAACATGACTGTAGACTTTAGAAGCACAACTCAAACAAAAGGCATTGGATTCCTTTTCAAAACAGTAAAACAGTACGGCACCCCAGTGCGAAGCGGAGTTAGTTTTACCGCCTGGAAGTTAATTATTTTCCAATAACAGCACATCCTGGAGTGTTTTATAATTAAAGAACTATACCTCATACTTTTTATGTTTATAGTTATGTTTAATGTTGAGTAACATCCATGAAACAAATTTCCTGTTAGTACTTATATCACATATAAACATCATCATGCACCAGCATCTTTTTTGTCTCTTGAAGTTAATTAAAGCCCGTCATGTTACCGTTAACCCGCAAAACCCTCCGTCCTGAAGGCTTAACAGTGTTGGAAAACTTCCTTACAGTTTTATTATAGCTCTGTTACAAAGAACTGACAGCGGAGACTCCCTCCAATAATGTGAAATGAGCATCTCCTTGTAGAAGTATTCACTTTACACACGGTTTTAAAATCGGTTTACATGAAGCCTCCACCAAACATATAGAATAGTATAACTAAAAAAAAAAAGATAACACATTAGAAAGTGGGCAGTAACATAAAACATATTTAAAGTCTGATAAGCTGTTTTTATGTTGCGTCTATAAGCAGCCAACTAGTCCCATCAACATATAAAAACTTTTTTTTTTCTATTTATTTATTGACTAAACATTATTGAGCTTTGCTAATCAAGGATAAGATTCTGTCTCCGAAGTCTACAGTCACACTGGTGCAACGTTGCTGCCACAAACACATCCATGATTTGTTTTAAGTGGCAATGAAGGTGATGCTATTCTGTATTTTATTCAAAGGAAATCACTAAAGAATTGTTTACATTTTTTTCAGAAGCATGTGTTTACGTAAAAATCCACTAATCCGCTCCTGTTCTTGTACTTCAAGTGACCACTTGAGTGATGTAATACACACTGTGTGATTGGCTCTTATCTGAAATGTGCAAATATGAAAACTCCAGTTCTCTCTCCAGCCATTCAAATTTTTTACAATCCATATTTATTAATTAGTTCATTACTAAGGCATTACAGTACAAAAATTGGTTTGCACAGGTTTATGTTTGTTCTGGACATTGGTCTGTGGTCATTTTAAAGCCAAAATTAGGTGACTGATTTAAGATTTAATTTAGGTTGTGTTTTATTATACAGTTGAATAGAACAGTTTGCAGAATTATTTGACTACTGCACCATTTTCCTTAACTTACAAACCAGAATCCCACCAAATGCTAAACTTATTTTTGAGGTTGAATTGGTGTCCATTGAGTAGGATTCGCTAACGTTCATTTCAGCAGAGGAGGATTAAAACTTACTGCAGAACTCAATCATGTTTGTGTCAGCCTTCATATTAAACTCGGTATTTTAATACACTGCAAAAATACTCCTCCATTCTACAGGTGGAAGCGGGACATGATTTATCAATGTGAATGCTCACATTACTTTGCATGTTTATTTTTGTTGTTAGAGACATTAATAATTAAAAAAGGTCAGAGCTAGCACTGTGTGTGTGTGTGTGTGTGTATTTCCTTCCTTCCTCATGAGTACAGTTCCTTTTGTAAAAACAGGGATTGTAATACTGAATGTGAACAATAAAAGATCAAGTACACAGCTGTGTCTAACCTCCAACTTTATTATGAACACATGTTACAGAAAACTATTTAAGAGTTGGCATTAGGACCCTTCTTCTTTCCAAAGGTGGGCACCACATTCACAAAGCGACGGTTGTACTGGATGCGGCGCTTAGCACGGCCTGTCTTCTTTTTCTTCTTCTCCTGTTTGTCCACCTGAAAGCAGCAGGAGAGAAAGAGAGAAGATATGACTTCTGCTGCTTAAATCCTTTCAGTCAGTCACGTCTGTTTTACGTAAACTCAGGTCATTACCGAAAAGATTCTTGCTCTGTAATTTGATTTGAGCATACAAGTAGTATGCTAGTGTGACATTATACAACCCAGACCGTAATATTTGCATATTTGTAGGGAAAATCTAAAACTAATGAATACCTAACTCCTTTAGGAATCAAGGGAGAAGGCACACTACCATCCTTTTTCCTGAATTAAAAAGGCTGACTGAATCCAGAAACAAAAGAAAAGGGGGGGGAGGGGAAAAAAAACCAAAACAAAGGGACACCCACCATAGTATTCATAATTCACAGCAAGTTCTTAGAAAAGTCTAGTGCTTTGTGTTGTGCTGACTTTAAAAGTTTTCTGATTAGAGAAGGCACGGACAGGTCCCAAACATCATAACAAATCCATTTTACTGTGGGCCATTAAAAAAAAAAGGCCTTTGCACTCACCTTGGGTGTCTGTCCTCGTACTTTACCAGCACGAGCCAGAGAACCGTGGACCTTACCTAGAAAGAGAAGATAAAGATTAAGAAGAGCAGTGAGTTTTTTGCTTAAACACGATAAAAACCATTTGATTTTACTTTATCACAAGGATCATCAGTCATCTCTGCAAATGGCTGGCATGGCCACAGGTTTTCATTCTGACTAAGCAGGAGCCACATCAGATTCCACCTGCTTTACAAATGACTATTAGGTGTGGCTCCAGTAATCTGCAGTAATTTATAAACAGCAAATCAAGCTGCAATAATAGTTCCTTAAACAGTACTTATGGCTCGAAAGACTTTAGAAGTGTAGGTCCACAGAGCGAAAATTCATGTACTTGCCTCCCAGAAGCCTGCCAACAACCTCCAGAGTGCAGTGCTCTGAAATTCCACAGCTCACAAGGGTAGCGGCATCTTCAAGGGGGGTGCCAGACAGGAGAAGTACCTGGTCCTCCACAGACAGACCCTCTAGAGTCTGGACATGGGCCTGGGACACACACCACCACATTTAGTCAGCATTGTCAATATAAGCACTGAACGCTTGCAGACACTCCACATCATTCACTTCTCTCAATACTGGCTTGAAACGCTGAAGGGCTGCCTACACATTTTACTATGCAGCAGTGATGTATTTGATGTCATGAACATGTGAAATTGGGTGAACATGTGATCTTAGACCAAAGCTCTGTTGAATTCTCGAAATGTGATTGGTCAGAAGGTGGTGTTTAACTTCTGATACACCATTTCAATCGCCCTATCCGGACAGGATTAAATTTACATGGGGTCCTGGGGTAAATTCCTGTTTTACAGGCGCTCTGTGACTTCACCACCATCCGGATTCTAAGAAAACCACCTTTTCTGAGAAAATAAGAAACCAAATTATCAGAGGTTTTTCCACCAAGCTCAGTGGTCCTCTGATCATTTTAGTTCCGTCCAGATGCACATTTGTGGTTTTCTATGTCGTTATCACCCCACAGTCTCTTAGCTTGTGGATCAGTGACCCTCCCGCAAATATTAACCACTTCCCGAGTCGCAAAAATGAAAAAATGTATGCTTCTTATATACTTTGGGATTGTTTTATTGTATTTTCAAATTGTTGCTGGAACTACTTTGGCTTGCCTTCTTGGGTTTCACAAAAAGCAAACCAACAAGAACATTAACAATAAATCACATTATCTGATCTTTTGAACAAGAATGTAAAAACAGGTTTTCTCCACAGACCTAAAACATTTACCTCAAACAAACTGTAATCACTAGCAAACTGCTTTGGTTTAAGAGGAATAAAACACTTTGGGTCATGCTGTTATAAGAAAATCAACTTTCTGGGTGGTACCAGTAGCTCCACTTCATGTCGGACTGCATCACCCCACTGGTGATGGTTTTCCTTTAACAGCACACCAGGTCATGTTTTATTCCTTACTCAACACAGCCACCCCAACCCAACCCATCACTGCCATGACATTTTATACAACTTGGCATTTGCATCAGAAGCTCGTAAAGGGCTAACTCCGTTACTCTGAGCATTCATTAGCTGAAACTCAGCACTTGGACATGGGCATTGTGTTAGAAACGAAATGAAATCAGTGCATTTCTCACCTTGATATCCTGGACAGTCTCATGTCCTGTCACCTCAAGGGTGTGCAGGTTCTGTGCGCGCACAAACAGCTGCATGTTGATTGCTGAGGGAAAGAAAAACAATCAAACATGATTAAAAATTCTTATTTTCACGGTGTATTTAATACGTAAGTATTTAGATGGTACACATGAGTTTGTCTGGCGGCAGCCATTTTATGCTACGTCATTAATTAATTATTCAGTGTACTTTGTAGCCGTTGGGTTCTGTCGTAATTAAGATCTACTCTAAACCAGGTAATCAGCTAGATATGAACCAGAATCAACAGAAAACCAGAGTGAAAATAACTAACAGATGACCACAGGTTATGATTAAGGTACTCCAGCTGTTTTCCTCCTGCGCTGTTCACTTCCTGCCCCATTTTTACGAAAAGTTAGCTAATGTGAGCTAGCTCACTACATTCCGAGTTAGCTACTAAATCATCACTATTTTAAGCTTTCATACGCTGGATTCAAATAAACAGCTCAAATAAAGTAATCCAGCAGGAAATAAGGAGGTGCCGTGTAATGACTCTGGTGTTGTGTGTTAGACATGCCGTGCACTGTGCTAGCTTTAGCTTTAGCTCCTTTAACACACTGCTCCGCTCGGCACTCACAAGCATGAGGCACGCGGTCAAAAATATTAAAAATACTCCCAATATACTGCACATTACCCTGAAAACCTGTACAGCACATATTCCAAGCCTTATATACGCACACAAGCGCTATTCAAACCAGATATTATGAATGAAAACATACTAAATGCATAAAGTGAGACACAGGCCTTACATCGCACGGTGCTAATCCGTCCACGCGAAGCGAGAAAAGGACCAGCGCGTTGTCTGATGTGCGCATGTGCACGGCTAAGAATTCTGGGAAGGCGTTACGTCACTGCTAAGGACTTTGAAAATACCCACTAGATTGCCCTAATAATAATAAGCACTTTTAATAAGCACTTTTAGATAAATAATCAGAATCAGTTTATTCGCCATATACATTTACATGTATTAGGGATTTTCTTCTTGGTGTTTGGTCACAACATGTTACATTCAACACACACATCCTAGACAATACAACACAATTACCATCCTAATGCATAAATATTGCACCTAATATTTGTATATCTTAAGTGGAAATGGTAGGCTCAGTTGTAATTTACATTACAGTGGAGGTAAAAATAGCAGCTAGATGCAGTTCAGGGTGCATTAAACAGAGTGGAACAATTGTAATATATAATAAATAATTGCAATGATATATAGTAATGACAATATTAATAAATAATATATCTAATAAATAGTACTATTTAGTAATAATATTTAAAATAATATTAAACTTGTAAAATGATAATTACTACTATTATTTATTTTTAATTATAATTAATAAGAAAGGCCTAAAATTCTTTAAATTCATGGCATAATTATGTCACATTTTTTTTATTTTCTAAATCAATTCAATTCACCTGTTAATGTTACAGCAGTTACAGAATTAAAAACACATTTATTTATAGAAAATATTATAAATATGTAGTTACATATGCATGGTTTAGTTTATTTATTTGCTTGCTTGTTTACATTTTATATCTTTTTTTGTAAGTAGAAATCATTGTTGCATTTAAATGGAAAAAAAAGCACCCATCAGGTTTTGAACAGGTGATTAAGTATTATTTACAGACTATCTCTGCTTCAACCAGTGCTAGGGCCCTTAAGATTTAAAGGAAAATTCCATGGTGAAACACTTTAAATATGTTTATGTTGAAATATTTTTTGGTATCATATTTAGTGATTCTGGTGCTATTTTGTTGGCTGGTGCTGTATTTTAGTTATTCCCACGAGAATTGTGCAGTTGTGTGCCACTCTGACATCACAGGGAGACATTGTTAGCGCAGTTACAGCGATGCCTTCACAGTGTTCCATGATACATCTAATGTTCGGAAATTCTTTTATACCCTGCTCCTGATCGACACCTTTTGACAAGTGAGATACTGTACATGCTTTGTAAGCTTTCTGCAGACCATGGCTTCAGCAGTCAGATGAAACCAAGAAGATGTGAAGAAAATCCTACAGAAACAGCTGGTCTTTATTTGGGGTTAATCAGAATCATTTCATTGATGACAGCTGTATGATAATTACCTTTGAACATGAGATTGAATGTGATTGGTTCATTCTGAACACAGCCACATCCCCAATTAAAATTAAAATGTTTGTTTTTCACTTAATTTTTATATGTTGTAATTTCACATTGAGGGTGGAAAAAGTTCTGAGATGATTTATTTGATTTCATTTTACATCATGAAAAAACCTGCCATTTTAACAGGAGTGTGTAGACTTTTTATATCCATTGCATCTTTTCTGGCACTTTTACTGTTTTTCACTTAATCTGTTCATGCTAAATTTTAAAGATTTTAAAGCTTATGACTGGAAAATACTGAAGATTTTCGAAACCCTGTTATTGTTGTTACTGCTGTAAGAAATGAATTACAGAATGTAGTAATTTTACTCTACTGTGTTCATACAACAGTACAGTATGGTGATGAATTTGGAGAAGACTTTTTAAACCTGTCACTGAATTGCAATTTATTGATGTCATGGAAAAGTATGAGGGGCTCAATCGCGCAGTGGGTAGCATTGTTGTTCGATCCTGAGCTCAGGTTACGGTCTGAGTGGAGTTTCACGTTCTCCCCATGTTCGTGCGAGTTTCCTCCAGGTTCTCGTTTCCTCCCACTGTCCAAAAATCATGCAGTTATGCAGATTGGCAATGCTTGTTTGCCCCAGGCGTGAAGCACTGTGCGCATGGTGCCATGCTTCTCCAGTGTTGATGAGGTAACCTCCAGATCCATCGCAAGCGAGTACTGAAGACAACTAAATAAGTATACTACAAGTATATGTTTTAAACATGTAATTGTGGATGAAAGTGTCCAAATAACCAAACATCATTTAAAATGGTTTCCAGTCAGTCCTGACAGAAGAGCAAGCCATGCTTCTTTAGAATATGGGCATCTGCTAAATTACTTGCACAAAAGTTCAGGCAATATCCAATATCTGTCCTATCATACATTTCCTCATACTTGATTGTACTGGATGTTTCTGAAAAAATCTTGCATACTAAATATATTTAAATATTGCTTTTAACTCTCAAGACAGAGATGTCCAAATGTAAATCTGAAGACAGTTCTGTTCAGTGCACAGCTTTATACGTTAGGCTTTTAATTTCCCTCTTTGTTGTGCATTTATTTGAGGAATTTTATACTCTGCAAAAAGCCATTAAGCTTTCAATATTCTCTTGGTAGCTCATTTGTTTCTTAGAGGAATTCTGTAAACACATTAGATCGACATTATTGCGCTCCCTACACAGGGGGAAAACATCAAAAGAAGCATAAGGAAAAGGGTTAATCTGTTGTGCAAGTAATGAAGAGATTACGAATCACCTACTTCCGTTCTAACTCGCTGTACTGAGAAGTCCAACACAAAGTAGTTAATGTCATCTTGCGCATTAAAATCAAGACAAATGTCTCAGCAATCTCTTTATTATGAAATTAATTCAAAATAAAAAGCCTTCATTTCACATTTGGCTCTGAAAACAGTGATGACTCATTTAGGAGAGCAGAAACAGGATTTCAGAATTTTCTACTTGCTTCCATACAAATTTAATTCATCCAAAACGACTAAATTTCCAAAGAGACCACACTAAATCAAGCTAAAATGAACATCCGCACCTTTTTACAGAAAAAGAAACTTCACTTCCAACACACATGCTCAGAACACAAAGAAACATGTCAAATGACTGAGAATGTCAAGAGTAGCAATAAGAACAGGTAAAAGGGACTTCAGCGTCACTCCATCAGACCGTACGCCGTTCATGTCGGGGGTGGTGGATAGTACTGGTTATACTGGCCATACTGGCCGTACTGGCCCCAGGTGTTCTGACTTCCCCAGGAGTTGTATTGCTATAAAAAATAAAAAAGAAAAAGAAAAGAAACAAAACACAAACAACAATGGTTATGAACAGAACACTGCACCTCTCAAAAGCAATTTTGGCAAAAGGATAATGACAAAAGACAATAAATAAATACTAAAAGGCTGCATATTGAGTCCAAATTCCTGGCAAAAGAACCAGGCCATTATATGGTATTTACGAAAACACACACCTGATACCAGTTATTATAGTTGTATCCTCCATGATTGGCTTGCATGTCTGGCATCATCTGGCCAGATGCCACTGAGCCATCGTCCATGCGCTGTCTCTTCGAATCTGGCTCCTGTGACCTTCATAAGTAAAAACCATTTGAGAAATATTAGTTTTTGTAAGGAACTGAAGAGTTCATTTCCATTTATGCCCAAATGGAATAGCACTTAATATTTAAGTGTTAAATAAATGTTAGTGGTAATAAAAATTAATCAACGCACTGCCAATACATAATTTTTCAGGGGGAACTTACCCATTTTCTGCTTTCCTCTTTGTGGACTCGTGCTCTTTCATAAGTTTTTGATGCTGCTCATAAGCAGCCACAAGCCTGAGTGAGAAAGTAAAGATCTCTTTATAGCTGTGATGTGAAGGTTGTAATAAGTACAATTATTAATTTTCCGTCGTGTTTCCTGACTCAGAGGAGCTACCTGGAAGCCACAATGTAGGAGGTGAAAGAAGATAAAATATGACAAGTGGTAAAAGTTTAAAAAATAAATAGTGAACTCACACATTTATATCGCTTCCAAAGTCCTCCAGAAACTCTACTTTTCGCTGTGAGAAAGTTACGCGCGCCTCTAATGGCATGGTGCTGCTGAGCGCCCGGTCGAAGCATGCCAAGATCTCTGCCTCATTCTGCTGCACGTCTCCATTGTACTCCAGCTCCAGCAGGTTCAGGTAGAGCTTGGGACTCGTCTGGGGGGGGTTGGAGCGGTTAGATCAGAGTTAGAGTGAGCCCATCAAGTTAGGACACATTTAACAGTCTTCCTGCATCAAAGAGCTGCTAAAGATGCAAGTCATTTTACCCCAAACAAACTAAACACTAGTTAAAAGCATCATCAAACCGGTCATCATTGTTAATCTCTTCAGTTATGTGACAGATGATGTAGGTGCAGATTCAAGTCTTGTGAAAAGCCAGTTTACCTCATCCTTTTCAATGGCCTCTAGCAATACTTTTTTAGCCTTTCCGACACTCCTCTGTACTTTGAGGAATTGCCTAGCCAGCTTCACAGAGAAGAAGGTCGATTCACTTGTGTTTTTTGCATTCTTGATGGCGTCCTCCAGAAGAGCTACTGCTTCATCCAAGTTCCCGTGGCGACGTTCAAGGCTCACACGACGTAGTCTCACCATGGCCAATCCAGGAACCGCCTCCTCTAGACTTTTCAGGATGCCTCGAGCCTCATCAATGTTCCCTGGAGAAATAAAGTTAAAACTTAATCTCCAATACTTTATAGATCAGTATTACAGCATAAAGGTGTGCCTCAGGACTAGAATCCTGCAAAACCCAATAAAACTGTTTATGGAGCAGGCATTCAGATATGAAGCGTGTAGGACAAAGAAAGGACATGCTGATTAAAATAGGACTGTACTGGACACAAGGCATTGTGCTGCACATTTACTGCTTTCAGTATTTATTTTATAAAGCACAACTAATCAGAAAATATCGCATGTCAGTACAATCTAAAATAAGTTAGGGAGCAGCCAAGGTGGCAACACTGATAAGAAATTCTTACCAGGAAGAAAGAAAAAAAAAAAAAAAAAAAGCTATTTTACCTCAAAAGCCTTAGCACATGTCAGTGGATGGGACAGCTCCATGGGAACAGCACTAATGTTTGGATTTATAAGTAACTGAGTAGCTTACTTGATCAGGGTTGCTGAGTTTTTAAAAATTATTTGATTTTTAACTCCTTAAAGTCCGGGCCCAAAGAAAATTATTTTCGTGTTGACACCAGAACAGACTGAAAAATTCAAATGTGTGTCTCGGCCTACAGCATAAAAGTTTACGTGACCCAGTGCTAGGTATGTTGTAGGTAGCAAACAACGGTGCAAACGTAACAAAGTTAAATTAAATTTTCAAAGATATTACTGCATGTCCAAAAATGATTTTTAAACCAGGGTTCATTGTAAAGTTCAGTATTTAATATCTAATAGTTAAAAAGCAACCTTTAAGACATTTTATCACCTTAAATTTCAAATGTCTACTTTAATGTTTTAAGACTTTAAGGAGCCACAGTGACCCTGTTTATATACAAATGCTACAACAGTAATAAGGGCACGTCATATCCGCGGTCCAGTCAATATTATACTGCACATCATTAAGCATAGTAAAAGAAAAAAGTCTGTTGATTAACAGACTTTTTTGTGGATATTTGTAGATCTGAGCATCAGTACATTATCATTGTTTTTTACATTTTTTTTTTACTACATGAATTCAATGTCTGCCCAAATACAAAATACTATATATTTTATGATAGCCATCATGGTGAAAAATGTATTAAGTAGGAGTTAAAATACATCCTATCCTGTGCTTTAATTTTTTAAATATATGTCTGTTTAAGCACCCCCCTGGCTTTTTTGCATACGTTCAATTTCTCTCACTCAGATGCTCAGATCCAGACAGACGAACTGATAACGTGATGCCACCGAGTTGCACCAGAAATGTGACTTCATACAGGCCTGGGACACTTGATCTGTATGCTGTGGACAATACTCTACACCAACAGCACAGTGAAATTCACCTTGTTGTTCCTCAAAGGCTGCCCAGAGAACATGGATGGTAGGCTTCTTTGGCAGGTGGACGGTGCATGCTTTCTTGAAGATGTGCCTCACTCCCTCTGTGCTGTAGCTCTCCAGGTACTTGGCATACTTCAGAAGTAAAGAAGGAAAGATCAGAAGGGGGGGGAGAGAGAGAGAAAGGGACAGGGAATAAAAGGTAGAAACGGGAAAAGAACACAGACATTAAGCTTTCATTTCTGATTCCTGCACTGGTGAATTTCCATTGACAAGATCGTTTTGAGAATTTCTGTTTTAAACCCATCAGCACCTTCATGGAACCAATAAGATAAGTTTCTGTAAGGTAGTGGGAGACGGAGAGATGCAACGAAGTTGGCATATGCTGGAGTCAAATCTTGTGTGGCAAGCTGGCCATCTCCTAATACAACAGATACAGTCAAATATCAACGTTACACGCAAAGAGTGCAGGAAGTTTTACTGAGGAAGTGAAAACGTTGATGGGGGGGACAGGAGGAACGAAAGTCTCTGCGAACGGAGCTCTATTTACCTTTATCCAAAACTCCTCGTACAGGGCACAGGCGATGAGGCAGCGCTCAAACAGAACCACTACACGCTCCGGTGTCCCATTCTCCAGCTCAAAGTCCAGGTACTCCCTCCAGTTGGTAAGCTGCGTCTTCTCCAAGGCTTTCACATGGAAATATGGACGCTTGATCTAGTGGAAGGGTTAAAAAGGGTCTTGTTCAAAATCACTGGTGCAGAAGAAACACTAACCGACTTCCTTACCTTACGTACAATATGATTCAAAACTTATTTGTGTAAATGACAAACATGCTGCATTTTTACTAAGTAAATATACAACTAGAGAAAGTTAAAATCAACACTTACCCCTTCTTCAAAGGCCCAACGCTTGCTGACTTCATGTTCATTGTGGTTAAATATCTCTTGGCGCGTCTCGATCACCTTATGTCGCATGTTCTCGATCTCTGTGACTCTCTAGAGGAGAAATGGACAATTATGTGCCATCGCATTACAGCATGCTCAACTTATCTCGAGTGACGTGCAAACTGCATATTCAGCTACCAAGGTTTTACATCACCATGAGCGAGAGAAATTAGCAGCATCTTGCGCTGGGATAAGTACGGTATGCACACCCTGCACATCAGCTGTCGCCCAAGCCGAGGGAGGGCTGAGGGACGGTGTCATTCTGTCACGGTCCCGTCCCACTTTTAGATCGACTCCCTGATTGGATGCCAACTTGGATCCTCAGGTATTCATTGGCTGCTAACGGAAAGACACCTCTTCAAACCTGTACAGTTTTGCTTCTCTCCAGGATCAGGTAGGATCCTCCCTATCCCTGGCATGTTTAAAACCCACAAAAACCCAGCCTGGGCTCTTACCTTTGCTGGGTCAGGAAGGTCTTCTGTGCCTGGTGGTAGCTCCTCACTGGGGGTTTCCTCCTCTCCCTCTCCGCTGGGCTTACTGGCAGCTGCAAGTTCCAACCTCAGCTGAACAAACTCCTCCTCAGACAGGAAGTGCTTGGGATTATTGTTTTGCACATGATCCTTGAACCTGGAAATAATATAATGTATACAGTTAACTGTGGAATGACATTATTTTGTATTTCCCGGTGAATACGTTTAAAAATTTTTTTTATTATTATTATTATTTTTTTTAACTGACACCATCATCTTTAAACACTAACATCAATGTAAACCTTCTTAATTCAGTCATCTCTGTAGTGTTATGTCCTATGTTCACTCAGATAGCAGAGAACAGACATAATTTACACACGTTTATAACACAAACCTCTGGAAGTGCTGGGAATACAGCTGAGTAGGAATACCCAGGACACGGTCATAAATTGCTGTAACATTGGCCAACTTGTCCTGCTCAGTCTCCCAGCTAATATAAGCTTCCCACAGACGGTCTGACCGGAAGTCTGTACCCGCAGCAAGAACTGCATGCTCATAGGCACTGAAGAAGAGAAGAAAAGAAAAAACAGCTCACATTTAGGACCTAGAATACAAGCAAACAATAAAATACGATCCATGTTATTTGGCCATCTGTCTACTAAACTTGTGGACAATATACTTACGCTCGTATGCGATTCTCAGCTTCTCCATCACTAGTGTCTTGGTTCTCCTTTAAGAAAGTAATATAATGAAGCCAAAGGTCAACGCTGAGTGGGATGGCCTGCAGACCTCTTCGATACACCTGAGGGGACAAGAAAGAATTAGCATCAAGTCGAAAATGTAAATGTCATGGCACTGGATAAAATCAAAAGTGAACAAACTATAGCTTGGGGGTATTTACAATAAAGAGACACCTTACCTCATCCGCCTCCTGGATGCAACCATGCTTTTTTTCTATGTCTGCATATTTCTTCCAGTAGCCGTAACAATAGGGATAGCGTAGAAAAAAGGCATCAAATGCCTTTCTTGAAGCCAGCAGGTGATTCTGGAAAACACATGCACGTCTTTTAATCTACAATGAACCTGACATGCTCTTTGTTTAATCTGTTTATTGGATTATTTAGCACTCACCTCTTGTTCAACATACTGCAGGAGGTAGACCCAGCCATTAAAGTCCTCAGGATCATCCTCAACTACCTTAAAGAGCCTGTCGAAATCAGTGGGGAGCGAAGGTTTTGACATTGAGGCATCTACTTCACTTCCCTCTTTGGACCCATCTTCAAGCTCCATATTCGCTGGGCTGTCCGAACTGCCTGTTTCAGCCTGCTTTTCTGAGCTCAGCTCAGCCTCTTTGAGATGATCCTCTGCAGCCTGTCCGTTTGTTTCCGGCTGATTTCCATCAGCATATGTTGAATCATCATGCTGTTCGGAAAGGGCAGATTTTTGCACCACTGCAGACTCTGAGTGCCCATCTACCAAGTACTGTTCGTACTGCTCCAGCTGGCCTTGTTCTGGGTTCTGCTGATTTGCAAGAGCAGCAAAAGTGTCAGGTACTTGGTCCATTGTCCACTGAGCATCAGGAGCCAAGTTAGGAAGGTCAGGAATGAAGCCGTCGCCTGCATCTTCCATAGCAGTAGCATTCCCATTGTCAGAGGCATCTGCACCAACCATCCCCGTCATGGCCTCTTCTGAGAGTTGTAGATCTAGAGAATTATTTTAAAAAATAATAATAATAAAATCAGAATGTTGTAATGTAAAAACTGATCTCAGATGGCAATTTAAACACACTGATTCCTGATCAGGTTTGGGTCTCCTCACTGAAAGAGCAGTGGGTTGTATATGGAAATGTAGAGGTTTCTGTATATTGTTTTTCCAGTCCACATTATAGTACTGTAGAGTAACCGTCCCTGCAGCACAGTTTTAAAAAAATTCAATCAGAGAGAAATTTAGGATTTTGCGATGAGCTGATTATAGCTGAATTAACATGAAGTTAGAGATTTGCACTGAACATCATATGTCTCATTCCGGTCATTGCACAGCTGCTTACAACCATTAAAGTAATAGCTGAAAGAAACCCTTTCACCCCAAGTGGACAGACGAGATGGACACTTGGCATCTTTAAACATGTGTCGAGAGAATACTGGGACTTCGTGAATCCTGTAGTTGACTGGGCGGTCCTGAGGTGCTTACTACAAATGTGTCCATACGCATCTCCGACACCTGGGCAAGTCATTAAAGCGGTCAGACCACATGATGTATTCAACCCTGAGCTCTGTCCCCTTGTGATCACCTGGGACCAATGATTCCTGCTCCAACTCCGTCAAAAACAACGGGGTATTGATGCTAGAGTCTGCCAGCGAAGCAGAGACCCATCAACATGTGCTGTGAGAAATGTGCATAAGCAAAATAATGCAAATGAACACACTCAATCCACTAACCGTTTTTTACATTTACAAAGATAAATGGCTTACAAACGACAGCGGAGGAAGAAAACGGCAAATTCTTCCCACAAAACTGATTATCAATCCACCAAATGTCACTGCTGTGCATTCTTCGATATCAGATGCCACGTTGCTAATATTTAGGACAGCCTTTTGACTGGTGCGATGCGTAAAACTTCCTGAAGACAAACCGAAATGAAGCCGTACTTGCGCCCGGGTTGATGCTAAAATACCAAACACGAGCTAGCGCGTTAGCCGTCCAAGCCAGCTCTCTGAACTAATCTTTATTAATTTGGGAAAAACTAATTGCATACACGAGTTGCAATGTGCTAATATCCAGCAGTGTGTGTATGTAAATTTGCCCACGCCGTAAACGCCATTACAGCGCTTTTATACGGGAAAGCTGGTTAATAGTTAACTAACAGCTAGCCTGCTAAAGTTAGCCTGATAGCCCGCCAATTAGCAAGCTTCCTCTGAAGCCCAGTGCGCTCTATTTTTACAAACTAAAACACAGACAATAAATTAAATATAATCCAGGCCTAAGGATTGATTCTAGCTGTTCAGGATAGACCAGCAGGCTACGCAACACAGAGCCGTACCTGCTAGCAAAGCTAACAGCATCGGTTTGGTGTGAGGCCTAGTCCGTTAGCCACCAAGCTGAACGCTAGCAACATTAGCCTGCACACACTGCCGTCGAGATCTCCGCAAATAACTTCAAACATACACTAAAAAATTTACTTATAACAAATTCGAAGCGTTCTTGTGAGCGTTTACGTACCAGATTGTTCCATGAAATTTTGTTTGCAGAAAAATTTCTCGAAACTTTTGAAGTTATCTGTTCAACAACATGTGGTCGAGGCACCGCGCTCTCATGCTACACTTCCTCACACCACAACGCAACTACACAAGGGCAAGACCGTCCCGCGCATGCGCACTGCGCCTGCAGCTGCTGAATGGGCGGGTGAGCCGACCAGGTGCCAGTGTGTTGACTTGTTTTTGGGCCTGTTCTGAACTTAAAGAAAAACGTGTTTTACCTCATTATCTGCTGATTAACAACTGCAATATGGTCGAATTTATCAGAGTAATATTTTTTTATGATACACATGATATTCCATTGAATATCCAACTAAGAAAAACACTTTAAAGTATTCTAAGCAAGGCCTCAAAAATAATCTCCCATTAGTAAGAAAAGGCAAACAGAAATCTGTCACACGTGTCATACGTGTTAATAAAACTCTCCAAGAGATCAGCTCCTAACTCTTTTTTATATAAGTGGATCTCTATGTTTGTTTTTGAAGAAGGATTATTATACACTTCACACTACTCTACCTACACTCCTGAGCTAGGAGAGCAATGGTAGCAGTTACACCACATTTTCAGGACATATGTTGTAATCTGTTGTCTTGTTTCACATGTCGTATATTGTGGATTTGTGGAGTTGTTAGGTTGCAATTAAGAAGGGTGAAACTTATGCCCAACAAAAAGCTTTATTTAAGCTATTTGAGCTAAAAACCTGAGACGGATTTTTTTTTTTTGAAATGCAGCTGGTTTATAAACCGGGAGCATTGCCTGAAGCACTTTAGGTTTGTATTAACAGTAACTTGAGCTGACCTGAAGTGTAGCAAAATTCTTGTGTAATCATAAGTTTGTCACACAAATGTGCCAAGCCAGGCAGTTACAGTAGACGTGTGTATCTGGGGCTACTAGATAAAAGGATGCCTCAAGGGGTCTGAGCTAAAAAGTTTGTATAGACAAGATAATTAAAGAAGGCACTTGCACAGGGTTAAAAAAAAAAAAAAGTCATGAAAACCATCAGCAAAAGTGTATAGGTTATTAATTTCAGCTGACAGTGCGAGACTATATCAGTGCATGTTACACTAGACAACCAACAGAAACCCAAAGGGATGCTGGGAGAACATGCAAAGCTCCACACAGACAGCAACCCCAGCTCAGGATCGAACCGTGGACCCCACAGCTGTGAAGCCTAGAGCTACATGGTGTGCAGTTATAATCAGGTTAATCTGTTAAGAAACCTTTTAAAACCTGTCTTTTATTTTAAAATTAATATTGGCCAAAATTACAGTTCCCTTACCAGCCTAAAATTCTATTATTTTTCATAATTGCATAAGAGATATACTGCAGAGATATCATTTAAACACACACACACACACACACAATGTGGAGTCAACTGTCAAACTGATGGCAATTGTTTATCTACTGTGTTTAGTTATTGTTTGTTTTTCCCCCATTCCTGCTTTATAACACTTTATATCAACATGTTACCTACAGTTTATATTTCCTTTTTTCTCTTCTTCTTTTCATTACTGCTGTTGCTTTTTTATCTGTATTACTATTACGTATTAATAACTTTTATGGTAATTTTGTAGGTTCATTTGTTGGCCCACAATGGAGCAGATATTATAATGTATAAAAGAACAGAAAGCGTTTACGTTTTTCGCATAAGATGTTCCTGGTGAGCATAGACCTGCATTCAGATAATTTTAGATATATAAAAATATATTTGTTACGAGTTTAAAGTTACAATTTAAAAAAGGCTTTAATTCGCCGACTGTTCGAAGCATTATTTAAAATCGATATTACGTCACGGAGCCCCGCCCCCTTCACGTAAAATGACGCCACCGAGCTGGTTTCCTCTGGTAGGCTGTACGTCTGTGATATAGCTTAGTAAAAAGAACCACGTGATTATAAAATCATGTCATATATTTCTTGTACACGTTTAAGACTTGAACAGCTTTCCAGGACAATCTGAAATTAGGTGGAAGCCACGGTGCTTTAAAGTGAATGGCGTCCATTTCATTCAACCACAGATAGACTTGTGCTCGAGCCTCTCAGCGCGCGAGCGCTAAATGGCGTAGCGCACGAGCGCTTCAGAGGAAGTGGCGGGTGAAGCAGGTCCGCACCTTTTCCGGTAACACAGCGCGGCTGAGGGACTGAAGCGAGCGACTGGAGGGGGAGAGAAGAGAAAAGGGGGTAACGGAGTTGGGGGAGTCCGCCGTGTTTGGAAGGTAATATGATTTTTCCTCCACTCCGAATGGCGGTTTTGTAATTTCCACAGCGGTTTATGTGTATCGCGAAAGTAGGCGACGGAGCGGCCGATTAAAGTTGTGCTCTGTCCCTGTTTGTTACCCCTCCCTTTTCTCAACGGCTCTTGTGTTTCAGGGAGAGAAGACACGGAGAGCGGAAACTCGGATGAATCAATGACCTTTGGAGTTTTTTTTGTTTTCTCCTCGGCTGGTTGTACGGCTTCCAGTTTGCTGCTACGCCATTAGGAGCACAGTGGTCACCATGAACTCCTGAAGGGAATCCCGGGCGCTTAATGTGCCGAGTGGCTAAAGCGAGCGGAGAGCCGGCGCACAAGGAGGAAGTCGGGGCTGCTGTGGGCCAGCGAGCGGGCCGCTGGGTTATTTAAAGTGTAAAACACACACAGAGCGACAGTAGTTGCAGCACTGTGCACCGGGGACAGCCGGGCAGTCTGAAGAGCTAAGAAGTGGATTTTTCTGGACCTGTCTTTCAGAAGGTGTTGAGCCACCGGGACACCCAGACAGGTTCAGGAAGGCTGCTTATCCACACCCTCTGGTCTTAACTTGGTGTTCCAGTATCTTTCATTCCTCTAAAGTATGCAGATTGATCTAGCACAGAAGTTCTCCTCTGTATCATAGAAGAGCCATACTTTTTTGTTGCGAAGCAATAGTTTTTGCGGTCTGTTACAGTATCTAAGAATTGTGGTGTTACACCTGAAGTATTACAGTAGCACATAACCTAGCCAAAGGTACGTTACCAAAAATCCTAGATCTTTTCCTCCTTAATAAACATAATATATGCACAACCAACAAGATGGGGAAAATGCTTTCAAAGATCTTTGGAAACAAGGAAATGAGAATATTGATGCTTGGACTTGACGCAGCCGGTAAGACAACCATCCTTTACAAACTCAAACTGGGACAGTCGGTCACCACCATTCCAACCGTGGGCTTCAACGTGGAAACCGTCACATATAAGAATGTGAAGTTTAACGTGTGGGACGTGGGAGGTCAGGACAAGATCCGACCGCTTTGGCGGCACTACTACACAGGCACACAGGGGCTCATCTTTGTGGTGGACTGCGCTGACAGAGATCGCATCGACGAGGCCAGACAGGAGCTGCACCGCATCATCAATGACCGCGAGATGAGGGACGCCATCATCTTGATATTTGCCAACAAGCAAGATCTGCCGGACGCAATGAAGCCACATGAGATCCAAGAGAAGCTTGGCTTGACCCGCATCCGAGACAGGAATTGGTATGTGCAACCCTCATGCGCTACCACAGGTGACGGACTATATGAGGGCCTGACCTGGCTCACTTCAAATTACAAATCTTAATGCACTGCTCAGTTGGACTGGTCAGTGCAAGAGAAATAGATAGATTTAAAAAAAAAAAAGTTAAATGAGTCAAAATTGAGTTAAAATTGAGTCAAAAAGTAAAATGGAAGCATTTAACAAATATTTCCTTTTGCAAATATTGGCAAAAAGAAGTTTGCATATAATCCTGTTTCTGTTGATTTTGATCACGCCCTGTAACAGTTTTCTTTTATATTATGTACCGATCCTTTTGGCTGGCTCTTAAGTTTGCTTTTGGCACTATTAGAATTATATTACATTCAAATGCAACTTATTGTCTTTCAATATTACATAAAAAGTGTTCTTTTGGAAACATGGAGATGTAGATTTCTTTTGCTCTCATTAAGATTTCTTTTTAGTCACTGCATTTATTTTTTTATTTTTTTTTTTTGATCCCTGATCATCTTTTCTTTTAACCACAGCACCATTCTTATGTTGGTACTCTGCTTGCATATTGCATTCACAGAAGCCAGATTTTGCCCATGAATGTAGTGGGAAGTGTTAACCACCCTTCTCTCACACACTCCAAGGTTTCTTTCTTTCCAGACATGTTATCTGTCCCAGAATGGCATCATAACTGCAGTTTGTTCGTTTGTCATCAAATGACATCATGTCACAAGAATCCAGAAATGTAAAGCGTCTCTTTGAGTCCAAGGAGTTCGAACAGGAAAATAATGTGATGTCTAGTTTTGGCATAAAAACTTGTGAATACATGATATCATGTTTTCCCTCATTTGTGACACTGGCTGCGTGTTTTTTTTTTTTTTTTTTTTTTTTTGTTTGTTTGTTTGTTTTTTGGCGCCTCAACTGTAAATGAGTATTAAAATTGTTTGGCTTTTTTTTTTCTTGGGAAGCACAAACAAAACGTGTTTCACAAGAGTTGAGCCAACATGACTGAGAGCTGGGCAGAAGTCACAGAGGGAGAGATGCCTGTAATGGTGTCAGTGAGGGAACAAGTACAAGGGCCTTTTGCTGAAGTGAGCAGTTCAGGATTTCTGTTCTGACCTTGTGCCCCAAAAAGTGTTTACTAAACCTGCTACCTTTAGTTACCTGGATCTTTCATGGTGCTCTGGATTCTGATCTGCAAATACAATACCCATCAGCTGCACGCTGCAGTCAGAGCAGCCTATTTTTGTTTTAATAAATTACAATAAATGCTTTGTTGTATTATTTAGAGCAATTTGTTATGCCGAAGAAAAAATAAAAAAAAAAATCATATTCCAGTTCAACAATGAAAGTGCACCTTCTTGAAATGTCAGTATAGAATAGAAGTTGATTTTTATTTATTTTTCTTTCATTGACAACATTCCCAGAAGCAGTTTAAGTAAAGTGAGAAGAAAATGGTTTCAGTATTAGGTCAGTCTTAGCCTGTTTTAATTCACTGAGTTCTTCTGTTGTACTTTGTGGAAGGATTGTTTCACCATAACCTCAGAACCTCATATACAGCATGATGATCTCTTGCTTGGTTTAGCACATTAAAAAAAAACCATAGTTCCTCAGTTCAGCTGTTAATCAGTTGCATCATTCTTTTTTAATGGTATTCACACGCACTAATAAATCGATTTTCTAGGTTTGATTTCGAAGCCGTAACATGACTATTTCATGGATGACTTCAGGTGTATTTAATTTCATCAATTCCTTAAAATTTCAATGAGAAATGTCATATATAAAGTTAGATATTTTAGAATTCTAAAATGTTGTAATAATTCTGAATCATAGTTTTCCTGGCTTTTAGCACTGTATATTTATTACCCCAAACACACACACACAACAGTTCATTAATGTGTATTAACCAAGTTTAAATCGCATTGATTGTTAGGGATCAGAAAGATCTAATTATATCAATCTACATATATATGTATTGACAAGACACGTGAAAATATGGCACACTTTTTGTCTTGATGTCTAGATCATGTTTACTGTGTTCGTAGATGATTCATTATTTCCGGTGATCAGACCAAAGATATGCTTTTCTTATAACTTTGATAGCTTTATACAGGTGTTAGTCATGCACCTGACAGTAGAAATGTGGAATGCTCCTATAAACCTTTTACGTTTAATAGTAAACTGCTCAGACTAATTTGAGAGAGAAAGAAGAACCGTGAATACTAGATGACATCATCCTCTAAATGTAGGAACGGCTGAATGAAGTCATGAGAGTTTTCACGTCTATGACTTAACTGCTCATGGTGTAGTTAAAATTTAAGATTTAACTTTCAACCTACCTACTGTTATTAAAGGAGTGTGATGTGACACAATAACATGAAATACCCAAGTCTGTAGTGTTTATTGGATTATGCTAGTCTCCGTGCGGGTGACCTCACAGTCTACGATCTAATACTGTAATAAGGGAATGTCAGGCCAAAGCTCCAAATCACTGAACATATTTGTCAAGTGGAAGTTGCCGTGGAGTTTGACCTGTTGCTGTGTTGAAAGAGCTGTGCAGCCAGATTACAACCGAGATGAAGGACACTCAGCCAAAGTTGGGTTAATAAATTCCTAAACAAATCAAATAAGCATCTGCTACCCCAAATGTGAACAAGGTCATTCCATATGCACATATGTACTTCTGAGCTCTGTTCTACATTGTTAGTGTTTAAAATGAAACAGGGATGTTTGTGCATAAAGCTAAAAGGTAACACGAATATCTAAGGCACACTTTTATCCGTCTTTGCACTCAGAAGTTCTGTGTTATATTAAGTGGTTGCTTTTGTCCAAGGCCATTTTTAGGCCACTTTGAGAACCTCACTTTGGTTGGTGAAGCCAGGGGATCCATGTTGTTTTTTTGTTTTTTTTTTATTATTAGAGAAATGGAAATCAATATCAACTTATCAAAGTTATTATATGTATTATTAAGTTCATATAGTTATTAACCTGTTTGACTGGTCTCTTGAATTGAATTGGTTCAAGCCAAAACTCAACTCAAAAACAAGTAGGGTTATAAATAATGTAAATCAGGAGCTAATGTTCTGTCAGTGAAAGCTTCAGGAACAGAAAGCTCTATGGCTCTAGTAAATAGACAAAATACTGTATGATATATTTAAATACTTTTCATGGAATAAATCTGTAGTGGGTGAGAACCCCTGCTTTGAGCAATATTTTTGCTTTAGTAATGTAGTAAATAAGGTTTGGGCAGATAATGATCATCTAACCGTGGTGGTTAGGCATGGCTGGTATTTATTTACCACTATCCCTGTTGGTTAGCAGCCCTCATCAGCAAATCAGATAACTGTCAAGACCCTTCCTGGGTCAACATGGTCATTTTAGAGCAGGGAAATGACTCAGGTTTGCAGGGCACATGTAATTAAGTATTGTTAATACTATCCACATTTTTATCAGTTCCTTACAATTGTAAAAAAAAAAATAGTTAAAGTTACTTCTAGTACATGTCTGTATATTGTATGTGCTACAAAGACAAAAGTGCTGTCTTTCTAGCTGTTTCTATTTGTTCAGATTGTAAAAATGATCAGCAGTTCTGTTTTACTCAGTGAGTCAGGGTGGAATTGTGTACTCTGTCAGAAGGTAAAACAATGAGGCTAAACGAGGCCTTGTTAGTTCCATGTATTGTTCACTCAGGCAGCACTACTAGTTTTTTAATCCTGTTTCATACCTGCAGAAGCAAGGCCAGAATGCTGCAATAACCCTTATAATAGAGAAAGAAAGTGTAATCCAACAATAACATTTAGAAGTCACTAAAACACAGATCATACTGTGACAAATACAACAAAACCAACTATGTGCATGATAAGGTGTTTCATTTTCATCTGGTCATAACAGCAGCCATGTTAAATTAATGTACACTCCACTTCGTTAGAAGTTACAGTACTTTCACAAAGGCGTGGATCGTGTCCATAGGGAGAGGCCGGCTGTTCTTGTGACTGCTGAGTCAGATCATTGGCTTCCTACAAATCAGGTCCAGTCATTAAAGTGATTAGCCCAGGATACATTGCGCAAAGTAGTAGTGCACACATTATGTCAGTTTTAACACCGTAGCTGTGTAATTCATCAGTGTAAGGCTAACCAAGAGCCTAAATGTACAGCTGCTCTTTACAGAATACAGTTTCATTTGCAGTCTGCACACAGCACTGAATTTACAATTTCCCACCCATCCTTCAGGCAAATCATTATCAAGAGTTCTCACTGCTTATTTGGCTAACTGTACACATCTTGTGTTAATGGTTGCTGAGGTGTACATAAAGAGAGTCTGGGCTAAATTCATAATATAACAACTACTAGGGTTTAAAACATTTAAGCAGTTACACTCAGTTTAAGTTATAGATCACTTTATTTCTAGATGTCATTGAGAAACCACTGAAAGCCTGAACTGTTTAAACATACAAGTGACAATGCTCTTTGGACTTTGGGTAGGTATGTTGTATGATGGATTTGTGATTTTATGTTGGTTTACTGAACATATAACCATAGTTTTCAACTGTAGTATGAAAGGATAGTAGTGACATACACTATACTGTTTGATTAGATGAAAAATATAAGTCAGACTTTAGCTGCATTGAGATATCTAATAGATAGTAGTGCCAAATCTGTAGTGCCAAAAGGTCTTCTGACAGTCAGACATTAGTTTTTTTTACAATATACTTTTTCAACACATAGCATGATAGACATTTATTTAAAAAATACACTAACCCTGTGCTCATTAAACAGTATTTATGCTCACTGTTTATTTAGAGGGACAGTCCTAGTGCCAGTGCATTGTTTCAGGTTAGTTTTACTATTTTAATTCTTTTATACCAGGCTTTCTTTTATACCTGTTATCAGTCCTCTCCTCTCGATTTCAGCACACTATCTATTCATTGTACCTGTCTGGATTACCCCGAATATATTGGCCTGTAAGGGCAAAACACTTTACCAAACCAAAAAACTCAACTGCAAATCAGAAAACACAAGAGGAAAAACCCAAAACAGAACAGCAAAATCAGAAACACATCAACATTAACTTGAAACGGAAAGGGTAGGTCACGCGTTCAGTCACAGCACGTGTCAGTTTGAGAAACCGTGGTAAACGGAGAGTCGGAGGATGTTCACAGTTCACAGAGGAAACATACGCCTAAATAGGTCTACTGCTGCTACTGTGTTTATATTTATGAAGGGCATTCATATGATTTTATTTTATATACACTATCTCTGCAGGGCATTAATATGGCTTTCTGTTTTTAGTTAATATTGATAGATTGTGCTGTTGTGTTTTTATGGTTTTCTTGCTGCGTTCTCTGATTTGCTGTTATGCTTCTGAATTTGTTCAGAGTTTGTTGTTGCATTTTTGGTTCGTTAATGTGTTTTACACTTAAGAACCAGCACCCAGAAACAGTTCTAGCCTTGTTATTCATGCAAACAATTACAAGGCCTTCAGGGCTTTGTGCCTGATGACAGTTTACTTTGTCAGTATGTGTGCTCAGTGGATGGGAGGGTGAAACATGTGATAGATACAGGAAATGATGTCAACTGCTTTGCTTTTCAAAGGAACGATTATCAGTGCTATTATCCAGTATGACAGAAGGTGATGTGCAGCATGAATCCAGCAGGACACATGGTCAGGCTGGAGCTGTGACAGATGGGACCATTGTTGACACGCACACTCTTAGGGCCAAAAGTTCAAGCCTGGGCAATCATTATGAATGTGATGAATAGGGGATTCATTTTGTTTAACAGATCATGACAAAAAGTGCTAAAGCAGACAAAGGTTATATCTATTTTATTCAATGTGCTAACTAAAGTAGGATAACTAGTATAGAAGGGTTTGTGAACATGTTAGACCTATTCATACGCAAACAAAAACAGTTCAATCTAGATTCCTAAAGGCTTTATTTTCGCATTAACCTGATGATATAGAAATAATAGAATTCTCTAATATAGCACTAGTTCTTCAAAATATGTTCTTGAGACCGCTATTGGTGTGAAAGAAATTATGCTTGTCACCAGTTATAGTGGGTCTTGGCAGCCGGGATCAGGCACATACTCTGGTAACTGCTGGAGTAAGACAACTTTGGTATGGCTGAACTACACTCCTCCTCCTCCTCCTCCTCCAAACATCCAAACAAGACTGATCACTTACAACACAGTGGTTTCAGGTTCCACCCTGTACCACAATAAGCTTTTTTTTTTCTTTTTTTTTTCTCAAGGCAGACGGTGTTGATCTAGGACAGAGAAGATCATGCCATGAAAGGACAGGCAGCGTTGATTTGCAGATGAGAGCCAATTTTAATATTTTAACATCCTGCTTTGTAAAGCTAAACATGTTTAGCAATATATATTAGAAGATATTTTATTTTATTCTATCGATTTCCTACCTTTTGAGCCATTCACTTTGTAAAATACAAAGCTCTTCCAGGACAAGCTCAGTTCAGGGTGCAAAATAAAATACAAATGATGCTTTAATAATTCCACTGGTGGAATTTCCAGTCTAATCCAATATCCTGTGTGTGTCAAAGAATGCCTTTTTCAAAAGAGTTGTGAGTAATAAAATTATCTCAACTGGAAAAACTGATGGTAGGAGCAGTTTTTTGGAGCAATATACAGACAGTTGACAAATTAAAGGAAAAAACGGTACCTCTGTTATAAATACTGTAAGCATTTTGCTGCCATGGCTTGAGTCCACTTGTCTCCTTAGAGGGAAAGTTCACTGCAAATGAATACAAAGTTATTCTGGCTGATCAGCTTTATCCCATGATGAAACATTTCTAGCCTGATGGGTATGGTCTCATCCAGAGTGACAATGTTCTCATCCACAGGGCATGAGAATTCACTGAATGGTATGATGAGTATGGAAATGATATAACTCATATAGCAGATCTCAGCATGAACAGCTGGGAGATTTTAGAAGTGTTAGATGGCACTCTGCATCACCATCATCGAAACTGAGGGAATATATTTCGGAAGAGTGATGTTCATCCATCCAGTACAGTTCCAGTACAGTTCACATGTCTTTAAGTGTGAAGCTGAGTGGAGAATGAAGGGATGTGTTGAGATCTGCAGGGGGTACTGGTCTGGGAAACAGGAAACAGGAAAATTCTGCCAGAAATTCTTGATCCATCAGGAAATACCAAATAGCTGTTATATCATTTCAAATTCAAACGTTCTAAAATAGAGCATTTATAAAACACTTTATTTTATGTATTTATTAACAGTACAACCCCGACCTTTACAGTGTGTTAAATACTGTACATCTGACCAAAACTGAAGGGAAAAAAATTGCATCCAATGTTTCCTCTGAAATAGGAAGCTGACCCACTGGGTCATGCAGTCTGCTCTGTTTCTCCTGTTTTTTGTGCTGACTGATGGATGACTTCTCAGCAGGAGCACAAACTTAACTTAAAGCCTGCACAATGTTGCACACATCAAGCAAAAAATCTCCTGCAGTGGACTGCAACAAAATAACTATTCTTCTGGTTTGCATAAAAGTTTTATACCAGGCCATAGTTACATTATGACTGCCAAGTCAGATACAGTATTTATTTCACTATATTATATCACTGCTAAGCCTCCATAGCTACCGAACCTGTACTCAAATGTGGTCATCTGTTTTAACAATATATTGACCCAAAATATGACTATTTCTATTCATAATATCAGAATTCATTGCATACCTGCATAATTAGTTTTATTAGTTTGTAATAAATCTATTCTCTGACTTAAAAATATATGCATTTTTAGAAATATGGAAGCAAGCACCATCATTAATAATCACTGCAAGCAAATGTAACAGTACAATAAAGGTTGCATCTGTGGCTTGCTCTTCTGAAAGTGTAACTGCTTATTACTGCACAGGAAGATTATTATTATTAATTAATTTATTTATTGGAGCAAATAATATATTGTGGGCCCCTTTTTACACTAATAAATGTAATTAACTTCCTGAAAGATGTTCATGTATGTAAGCCTCAGATGCTTTAGATGGTTTATCTCATACATACATCTGATCTGATGCTCCTGCCTCTGCCAGTTCTCTAAGCTAATTTTATTCTAGCACCATCAGCTAACAATTATAAGTAATTTTTTTCAGTTTTTTTCCTAATAGGACTTGATAGCTAGTCAGATTACTACTTGCTTTCTGACTTATCGCAATACACAGTTATTTTGCAATATATTATTAGCTAGTGATGCTACATCAGTTTACTCAGGTTTGGCATCTAGTTACAGCTAACTTGCATCAGATTTTAGATAACCTCATTTGTCACCACCAACATTATCTATAACCAACTAAATATAAATTCAAGACTAATTTTAGCAGTTAAAATAATGGAATTAAAATACAGGCTTGCTAAACAGATACCCACAAGCTCACTGCTAGGACTGCTGAGGGTTTGAGAAGACAAATGTAGCTAAAGTTAGCTATCAAAAGCTTCCTCAGGTCAGAACCCAGGTTGCTGTCCTTTTTTTGAGGACAACAACATACAGATTCTGGAAAGGACTCCACTCCTGGTAAATAAGCGATGCCTCCTCGCTATCATATGAGTGGTGGTGGACATTGGGCAATGTTGCATGTGTAAAATAGGAAATAGGATAAATGACTAAACATGTGCTGAAGTTGATAAAACAGGAAAAATATGAAGATGAAAAATTAAAAGGGAGAGTAAATGATAAAAGATGGGTGGGTAGCATTGCTGCATCACAGCTCCTGGCTTCGGGGTTTGATCCTACGTTCATGTTCCTCTCTGTGTGGAATTTCTGTGCATGTTCTCCAAGTGTTTGTGTGGGTTTCCTCTGGGTTCTCTGGTTTCCTCCCATTGTCCAGAAACATGCAGTTAGGTGGACTGGCTACGTTTCATTGGCCCTAGGTGTGAATGGGTGTGCATGTGCATGGTGCACTGCTATAAACTGGCATCCCATCTGCGGTACTGTTATTGGCTCCAGATCCACTGCAAACATAACCAGAATAAAGCGGTTACAATGAATGAATGAATGAATGAATGAATGAATGAATGAATTGTATTGATTGTTTGAGACTTTAGAAAATAATAACACATTTTATTTTGTAGCTCAATCTATAGTCAATATTTGTATTCATTTAAAACTCTGTTAATGACTTCTTGCTTTGGGGATTGCATACATACATGTCTAATGTTATTCATATCTAAATAGTCTTGTTCATATAATAAATTTGTGTTGTGATCATATTCTGTGTTCTGTGGACATATCTTATTCTTTTGTTGAAGCTACATTCTGTAATATAGTACTAAATTTACCTCACATATATCTGTTTAGGAATATTTCTAACCATCATATGTTCTTAGAACCAGACAACAAAAAGCCTGTATTCCCTGTACTGAATATTTTAGAGGTTTCACATGTTTAACCTCGTGAATATTAAAAGTTTAATGAGCTGAAGAGCTGTGTTGTGCTGGGAACAAGGGAAACACCTTAAACTGTGCAGTGCATGGGGACTCCACTGCCAGGAAATAGTGCTATTAGTGCACACTGAACGTCAACGTGGCCACTGAAAGCTGTGTCAGTGTGTGCGCCTCCCTGTGGATAAGCTGCTTTTTGTCCAATGTGCAAATGCAGGATTTCCTATGATATGCAGCGCTGATGCAATATGAGATCAGACTAGACAATCAAAATGTCTGGATCGGTTATGCACGACATAGACAATCTTATTTCACAGCAGTGCAAATGACTCCAACCTTAGCCTATACTGAGATCTAATTCAGTTTCTATCTAAGATGTCTATTTCTCTATTCTATGAATGGACCATGCTCTCTTTCAACTTAATCGCGCGTTCACCACTGAAATCAGAGGTATAACGGTCTTGTTATAACGTTTTTACTTGGCCTAAAGTCTTACAATTAATGACTGACACTCTTTTAATAGCGTGAGAGATTTACATTTCTGTAAGTGTAAGCAGGGATTTATCACATAGTATTCTGTAGCGTACTATCGCACACTGACGTAATGTTGAAGGCGAGCTTCGCTCTGAGATCGTACCATTCATACTACCTCCGAGGGGTGAAACGCGATCAAAGAAATGCTTTAGGAAAGCCACTGGAGAGCTTTGTCTTTAATTATGGTATGGATGGTGATTATTAGACTTTATATTTCTTACATTCAGGTGAAACATTGGCTTAATGAGAGGTTAAATGTTTTCAGAAGTAATACCAAGTGTTTAGCGCTCCTCTGAAAATCATGGTACGCGCCACTCTGCCGCGAGCCTTTTTTCCATCCTCCACCAGTTCGGACTGTTCGTATCGAGCTGCCCCAGGTCTTCCGTTCATTAACACAACAGAGATGTGTCTAAGGAACCCAACCTACTAGCTTTGGCACTGTTAAAACCGAGGCCTATCAGTCAGCACTGTAGTTATTACTGAAGTTACTTGTTCCAGGCTTTCGTGAGCAGGAAAGAGTGCGAAAAGCGACGTTAGCTTCAGTCCCATGTTGTCGCCGAATCAGAACGAACATGCCCGCTCCAAAGATCCGGTGAAATACGGCGAACTGGTCATCCTCGGGTGAGTAACGGGATGGTAGCTAGTGGGAAGGCAGCACATGGGCACTTTACCCTCTTTTTACCCTCTCTGGCCTTTGACATGGTCGTATTTCCAACACATTTTAGCTATTACAGTTCCCAGGGGCAGGTAGTCATGGGTTTAACCAACAGTGTGTTCAGCAAAAGTAGCCTAGTAACAGTAACTGTACTGTCACAGTGTAATGTCAAGTGTTTAACAACTACAGTTACTCTAAATTACCATAATAAACTCTCGTGTGTATTATGTATTAATATTATAATGTAATAAGTAGCGAACATATGCACTATAGTAAATGTATCAGATCATCAGGGTTAAAAATGTAATGCACAGTTACTGCACCATAGTAAGACCATGTTAGTATCCTGACTGAAGCCAATGAAAGAAGCACCACACTGAAATCACAGTTATTACGGTTATTACGGTATCATACACTGTAATAAAATTGGCTGTAACTTTTACAGTACTTTACTGGCAGCAGATTTGCCAATAAAGTACTGTAATATTTACAGTAAACATCTATAAAACATATGTACAATAAACCACTGTAATATTTTACATAGTATATAATAATAACACAATATATAATGACAGTACATTTGCATTACAGATAATGCAGGATACAGCTGAGCTGAAGGTTAATGCCTTACTCATGGACCCATCCACGGCAGTTTGGCAGTGCTGGGATTTGAACACATAACCTTCTGATGTGTTATTCAAAGACTTGACCACTGAGCCACTGCAACTAGCTCAATGCAGTCTTTTAGTGCTTTCAGTGGTGGAAGTGGTTGAATCAGTGCAAGCTAGTTGAGCTAGTTGTGGTGACTCATTGGTTAAGGTTTGAGTAACAGATGAGAAGGTTGTGTGTTCAGATCCCATCACATGGCAGCCAAACTTCCATGGTTGGGTCCTTGAGTAAGACCCTTAACCTTCTGCTCAGGTGTGTCCAGCATCAATTGCAACTTGCTTTAAAAAAAAAAAAGCATCAGCCAAATGAGCAAATGTGCTGGATTATGTGTTATTTTATGCTATATGTGATATTACAGTACTTTGGTGTGAATATGTTTTTCAGTTGGCAAACCCGCTGCCAGTAAACTACTGTAAAATTTACAGCCAATTTTTTGCAGTGTAGTAAAACTCAATAAGTTCAATTCAATCCAATTTTATTTATATAGCGGTTTTAGCAATGTACATTGACACAAAGCAGCTTAAGAGAGGTTCAGATATAGACCTAGATCCCTATCAAACAAGGGACAGTGAGAAGGGAAAACTCCTATAGAAGACATGAAGAAACCTTGAAAGGAACCACACTTAAAAGGGAACCGATCCTCTTCTGGGTGACACTGGAGTGTGGGACTATAAACCATTACTCTTCTGCTTTAGTACTGTTTACAATAAAATCAAACAGCAAAACCAAAGCAGACCAAAAGTTTTCTGAATGCAATCCAATTATGCCTCAAGTTAACACAGACAGCAGAAGAAGCATGGTTTCACTGTAATCAAAATGTGCGGACATGAATGGAAGACAAGGCTAAAACGGTCCCTTACTTGTAATTTGAAAACCTGCTATCGCTTTGGGCCGATGTACAGTTTTAAGACCCCCTGAAGTTATGCTTTAGTTGATATATATTAGTCAAATATTACAGAAACTGTAATGATTTATAACTTGCTAATGTGTTGCAGAAGTTATTGACGTGGTCGCCCCAGAAGGCCCAGTGTTCTGTCTGTGGAAGACCGAGCTAAATTTAGGCAGAGTAGTTCTTGTACAAGTGAACTACACCATGTATGAAAAAATACGTTGTGCATCCTGTCTAGCACAATATATACATAAAAGAGATCTTTTGGGATTGAGTCTGTCTCCTGTTGGTGTTAGCAGACTCCATGGGTGGCAGTGCAAATTAGTGGGTCTTTTTGGCAGGTCTGTCACGATGTGATACCGTAAACAATGGGAAAATGAAGCCATGTGTGTTGTTTCAAGTTGTTTAATTACAGTTATGGCTGCTCTGAGCAGTTTGTGATAAGCCATGCACGCAGTGATTGTAATGTGTATTTTTCTGCTTCAAATACTGTGCATGTTGCGTATGGTATTTGATAGCCATGCTATAAAAAACATGAATTTACACATCCTACTGTAAATGCTACACACATTTGTTCTTATCTGGTTTTCTACTGACAAAAAAAAAAAAAAAGCCCTAAGACCATATTGCGACTGCTGTGCATTGATATTTGAAGGTATTTGAAATACTGGTAAATTCTCGGTCCTATTTAAAAGAGCATTTGAGGTAAAAATGGAGAGTAAAAAATGTGGCTCATTATGTAGCTATTTTTAGGCAACCTTTTCCACACAGGAACAGGGAATACCACATTCAGTAAACAGGAAGCCATAAAACCCTGTCCAACCAGAAAGGAACTTGATAAAATCAGATTTCATAATCATTGTGTATTTTGACATTTTAATCTCTCAGATTCTTTCAATGTGTCCAGAATTATATTCTTTACAATATACCTTTCCTATTAGTTTCTCTATAGCTACTGAATCATTAATTGTAGTTAATGTTTATTAATGGAGTTAATTAATTTGTAGTACTAAATAATGCTTTAAAATGAATAATTGTATAATAAAGGTAGGCGTTTAAGCGGTTAATAGAGTAACAGGTTAATAGATTGTTTTGATTCTGAAATTTATTCATATGAAGAAATAAAAATCACTAACTACTTTAACCAAAGGCTGTTCTACACTCAAAAATCACCAATCGTGAAAGAATTCCTTGGTTGTGAGTTAAACTGGTATATATCTTATATCAATTATTATACAGCAGTTAGTTCCAGCCCACTAATTTGATTGGACAAGCAGAGATCCAAGAGTGCTGATATTTAGTATAACAGCACTGAGACATTTCACTGTTTGTGTCACTCCACTTGTTTGATACATAAAATTGCACTTTTAGCAGCAGTTCATTGAAACCGTTACTACACTTGCTACGGGCTGTCAGTCTGTGCGTTACATGGCAACTGTGGCTTGTTTGGGAACTATTTTCTTTGACAGAAATAAACAAAATACTTGGCCATATTGTGTCAGAAATGTCAGTTACTCGATATTAATTTCTTGTTTATACAGTAGAACTGTTATATAAAAGCAGCATCACACTCACAATCATGCCTTTGTACTGAGTATCAGCAGGGCTGTGAATACCTGCGGCCTTGTTCCTACAACCGAATCACAGCCGTGCTGATATTCAGTAACACGGCACTCTTACTCATGAAATATTGCTTAATTATACAGCAGTTAGTTCCGGTCCACTAATTTGATTGGATACGCGGCTTTCCTAGAGTACTGTTATACTAAATATCAGCATGGCTGTTATTACCTGTTGCCAAATCACAGCTGTGCTGATATTCAGTACAACAGCACACTTACTCATGCGGTATTGCTCAAATATGCTCTCTCACGGAGAGAACACGCAAAACTCCATACAGACAGTGTCCAAAAGTCAGGTTCGAACCGTGGACCCTGGAGCTGTGAGGCGGCCATGCCAACTGCGTCTTCACTGTGCTGCATTATTATCAGAATGTCATCACTTTATCACATCGTATTAGTGTAATATGCCATACAGCACACGTTTGCCAAAGAATTTGACCAAGATTTTATTGTCATTATCATGTACAGTGTGACATTCAATAAATGTGTAAGACCCCGTTATAACACCGAGTAAAACAGCCTTAACATAGCGTCTTCTTCAGTCCTCGATGCCCTCACCTATAGGTGAGAGTGACTCTGGGCTACTAATGATAAGTTAAAAATACCCCAATATGTTCTGCTTTTTTAAAATAATAATTTAAATCAGTTGTTAAAATATTTTAACATGTTTGTACTGAACAAGTTTTGAATTTTGAGTCACATTTTTGAGGCTCGATAAAACTCTGCCATGCTTCTCCTCTATTCCGAATGCTTTCATATAGCAAAGTGTCCATGAATTAGCCCAAATCAGAACTAGCTATCGGGGTGGAATGAGAGCTCATATTTTAAAGGCCGTTGTAAAGAATACATTATGGCTACACTATAAATGAAATACTCGGAAAAGGTAGATTATTTAGTTGGCGTAGGTGGTCTTTTGATTTGTCTGTGTAATTTCACGTAATTTCATTTTCGTAAGTTCAAGTCGTAATGTGAGCGTGATCAACGTTGCACAGGATACAGAGAGCTGGAGTGTCACGCCATCTTCTGATCACGCCATCTTCATTTCTACTGTTTCAGGACCACAAACGACTTGCTGTGTTCAAACTAAGTAATAAATCATGACCGAGTCAAACTCTAGGCTTGATCGAGTCGTATAGCAGGACATGTTCAGACAGTACTGTGACACAGAAATCAAAACGATTCATTATTTGGCTGATGGATTGCACTGCATGAGAGATTTGTGTTTGAGTACAATGCAAACAGTCATGTACTTTGCACACCGCAATAGAACTGCATGAAACCAAACAGTATTCAGTGTTATTACATATTATGTAGCAAATTAATTGTAATTTGTTTAACTGGGTAATTTCGTTATAGCTTGGGGTAATAAAATGTAGATTGCATTAGGAAAGTTTATGTAGCAGATGTGCAGAGGGAGAAATCTTTGTCATTCGGCTGAATCACTTCTACCAACACATTTGTTCTGGATTGTACATAACGATTTGTTCATGAGTTGTACATGACTTTGTACTAGGTCTGTGTTTGTCTGTAATAGATTTATGTTGGCTTTTACTGTAGTAATTATTTGTATAGTTATTTGTGCATGACTAATGATATTTCACTTAATATTTAATAATACCCAGGTCTTTTAGGCCAGCATGAAAATACAGGAGGAGAGGTGTTTGAATATTTCATTGTGTGTGTGTGTGTGTGTGTGTGTGTGTTTATGAGGGTGTGGGTGTGCATGTGCGCATGTGCACTCAGATGAACACTGGTTCTGCTGTGCTGCTCTTCTGTCTCTGCTGTCTCACTGTGCAGTGCTGAACTGGCACATTGACCAGTCTGGACATGGTCAATGCTTTTGCACCACAGCAAGCAGTGCAGACATTTAACAAAGCCGATTCACAAATGTGGCCAATATCCATACAGTAAACCACAAAATCAGGTGTGTATGCAGACCTCTTCCAATGAAAAAAGAGTATGAATTTAAATTCATACAGAAAGTGCTAACCCAGCCCCTAACCTGAACTTTAATGTGTTTAACTTTTCATACAAAATGAGTTTGTGTGAGACCATTGTACAAAGCTAGAGGCCTGCATGGGAACCTTTTCAAACATCAAAATCTGACTTGCTATTTAGTCTAGATTCATTATTAACGAGACACAGCCCTTGCTTGTCATAACTACCTGAAATATACAGTAAACACATGTCAGAGTTCATAGGACGGGGTTGTGATTGCCTTTAGGGCTGCTGAAATACAAACCGGGCGAACGTCTCTGCAGTTTCCCATGCTTCGCCTCAGTTGTGCTGTTTGTCACTGATAGCTGCAGGAAGAACAAAAGAGCCTTTCTATGGCAGCAGCAAACTGGAGGCTGCAGAGACTAAATGCCAAACTGAGTTAGTGTGCCTGAAGCATTCAGATGCCTCGGAGAACCAGAGCGTGTGGAACACCGGAGAGATCTCTTTACCTATTATGGGGCACCACGTGCATCTGAGATTATCTGAAAGCCTCTTAAGTGAAGCCTTCTCATCATGTTTTCATCTGTGCCGTATAATCCAAGCACTGGAAAAGAATTCCCCTGCTTATTCTGTAAAGGCTTGGAGTCTAACCTCTGAGAACACGACTAGACCAGACACGTTTCTTCCTAATGCCATGCGTGGTGGCATTCATTGTGTGGCCAGGTACCGCCCTCCAAAACCTGTTATAGCACAAATGTTTATTGTTAGAGACAAACGGATAAGCTTTCTGTTCGCTGGTTTCTGACACCCTCCTCTTTTATATGTGTGTTTCAGTGGAGTATGGGTGTTTTAGCAAGAAACCAACCTGCCAGTCAAAAGATTCAACGAAAACGAAGGAAATTAAATGGTTCATGTTTACAGTACCTCTATGAATTTATTCTGCATAATATATATAAACCATCCATTCTGACTAAAACAAATTTTTGGTAACAAAGCTGGGCGATATGAAGGAAAATGAGTCTTATAAATATGTCAGCAATGATTGCGGGCAGACAGAGAGAGGGAGAAAGGGAGAGAGTGTTTATCTGCACAGATGCCATAAAAATATTAATAATATAATTTCAGAAATAATGTAAAGTAAAAGAGCTTTCAGTAGGAATGTCAAATGGTAAAGATTGTTGGTAAAGATTTTTATTATCATGGAATTGTAGTTGATGATGTATGTTTTTTTCTTATTCATCCCCAGGTACAATGGCTCCCTTCCTGGTGGAGATAAGGGGAGGAAAAGGAGTCGCTTTGCTCTATACAGGAGGGCGAAGGCTAATGGTGTCAAGCAGAGTGCTGTGCACATCCTCAGCAACCCACAAGACAGCAAGGTGTGTAGTGTAATTTAACACGAGTAGATTCATTCCAGGTGTTTTGAGCATCCTGATGGTTATTGCACCTACCCATTTAAAATGGCTCTAATGCATTGCACTGATGTATCATTGGGGTTTCAATTAAAGAGGACGTGTGACCTTTTGTTTCAGGCGGTTAATAGCAGGGGGCAGCACAGTATCTCCTTCACGCTCTCTAGGAATCAGACTGTAGTGGTGGAATACTGTCATGATGACGACACAGATATGTTCCAGGTGAGACGGACAATATCATGTAATATCAGGCTGTTTGGATCTGATTAGGAGAAAAACAGTATGCAAAAAATGTATGTAGAAAATAATTTAATTTGATTATTTAATTTTATAATCATTTAATTATTTTTTGGCATCTTTACAGCATTTCCTTACATGTCCCTAGGGTCTTTGCACAGCACTGTATGCTATATCATTTATTCTGATGGCAGGGAGCTGTCTCGTCCATACACTATGTAGTAAAATTCATTTCTTTCTCCCTGCCTGCAAGGATTTTCTTGTTAGCAATGTTGGTAGGGTGCAGACTGAAATGTGAAAAGAATGATGCTTACTGTTTCCAAGGTTAATCTTGTATTATGATCTGAAACTTCGTTTGGTTCCCAGTTAACCAGCATACAAAATATATACGTTCAAAATGTTTTTCACTTGGTTGGCATTTCAGTAACAACAAAATCTGATAGCCAGTTATCATCAAAGCTTCCAGATAAGAGCACCATGTAGAGCATGGTGTGCAATAGACACTAATTGAAATGTAGCATTTAATAAATGGTTGTGAATGGGTCATAAGTCACTTTGTTTTTTGTCCTTCTGTCTAGATCGGCCGTTCCACTGAGAGCCCCATAGACTTTGTGGTGACGGATACACCAGGAGGATCAAAAGAGAGCGAGGACTCCGTTGCTCCCAGCACCATCTCGCGCTTTGCCTGCAGAGTGGTGTGTGAGCGCAATCCCCCCTACACTGCGCGTATTTACGCTGCTGGCTTCGACTCCTCCAAAAACATTTTCCTCGGGGTTGGTATTCCTCAGTGGCTTTTGGAAATATTTGTGTCATTTTAAGATTTGTTTTTTTTTATTACATAAGACTGTAGGACAACATATGGTTGTCCATCATGTTCTGCACGCTGTCAGGAGAAGGGAGTGCAGCATGACTGACTTCCATGTGGCACTCCTGTAATGTAGTTATAATAATGGATTGCCACACTTATTGTAAGTGTTAGCAGACTCCCCTCCCCTCTTTATAACGTGTCTAGAGAGATTTCCTTTCAGAGCTAAAGTGGTCAAGAGTGTAATATGATCAGGGTTGAGCACTAGTCTCTTGTTCCAGCCCTTGATTTGCATGAAAGCTAATGAAGAGTGTGTGTGAAAAGAAAACAAATGAAAATATGAAAAAAAACAAGAAAAAGAAAATAAATAGGAAAGATAGGATGGACAAATCAGTAGGGACAATAAGTTTATTAAGTTTACGTGTCCAGGCTATTGGTTCTTCATTGTTAGTTGGACAGCGGACAAGTAGGCTCAGTAGGCTAGCGTTCCACCAGTTTTTTTAATCTCTTGTTTAACGACCAGAGAAAGAAAAAACCCTCCTTGCTATTGACTTTTGCAAAACAAAAGTTTTGTTTTATTTGTTTTTTATTTTATTTTTATCGTTGTGAATCCTGCTGCCATCTGCACTACACACTTTTAATTAGCACACGTGAAAGGCATACGATCTTAACGGATTCAGGAACATGCAGGTATGAGAATACAATGACAAAACCAAGCAAAATAAAGTGCACCGTAATGTTGTCATATACCTCTCCTGCTAGCACTAAATGCAGTTACCTCATGGTTAAACATATTGAAAAAGATAAAGATGCTAGGCAGTCTTGAATAATATTTTTACTTGTGATATGAGGACAGAACTGCAGCTCATATCCGAAAGGTTGGCCAGTGGCTTGGTGGTTTTTTGTTGAGTGCGTAAGCGGTCTAATGTGCTCCCTCAGACACTTAGAAAAGGATAATGAGTATGGCCGAGTCATCTCCTACACAGGAAATTTGTGTCTTTGTTAATGCACTTAGCTAACTAGTTATGTTAGCTAACTTATTTTAGCTTAGTCATTTAGGTTTTCGTGCAACCAAAACATGGAACTAGGCTAGAGCTTTTATTTGCCTGGTGGGCTTAGCTAATGAAATTATTTTTTGTCCACTCTGAAATTTTTTAAGATGTGGCTTTGGACTTCTAGTTTCATCATTTCGTTAATAGTTTCAGTAGAGGACTGTTTTCAGGTCATAACTTGAATTCTCTAAACATGGGAAAAGCTCTGCCAGTCAGCAGACACTCCCTTTGAGGTTTTGAATCCTCCTCTGTGTGGCAGCAATATACACCATATGGCAAAAAGTTTGTGGCCACCTGACCATCACACCCATATGTGGTTCTTCCTCAAACTGTTGCCACAAAGTTGGAAGCAGAATTGTATAGGATGTCTTTGTATGCTGTAATATTACAGTTTCCCTTCACTGGAACTAAAGGGTCCAAACATGTTTCAGCATGACAATGCCACCACTGAACACCTTTGGGATGAACTGGAACGACGACTGCATGCCAGACCTCCTCACCCAACATCAGTGCCTGACTTTACTGCTGCTCTTGTGGAGGAATGGACAAATCCCCACAGCCATGCTCCAAAATCTAGTGGAAGGCCTTCCCAGAAGAGTGGAGGTTATTATAACTGCAAAGAGGGGACTAAATCTAGAATGGGATGTTCAAAAATCACATATGGGTGTGATGGTCAGGCTTCCACATACTTATAGTGTTTGTGTTAGGTCTACGTTGTCTCACTGGATATTATTACATTGCCTCTGTTATATTTTATGTGCAATCCTTCATATATCATTTTCTTGCTGCAGGAAAAAGCAACAAAGTGGAAGAACCCAGATGGTCAGATGGATGGCCTCACAACCAACGGAGTGCTGGTGATGCATCCACAAGATTTCCCAGAAGAGTCAAAGCAGGGCATGTGGAGGGAGATTTCTGTCTGTGGAAATGTCTACACTCTGAGAGAGACCAGGTCCGGCCCTATCCGTGGCCAACTGGTAAGTAATAACCATTACTAACCATTCACTTCCCCCACTCCCACAGCAGGCCACAGAGGAAGCACGTTTTCTTTTTTTTTTTCAGAAATACAGACGAAATTCTGAATATAAGCAAGTACATAAAGAACAATATATGTTATGGCACCAAGTGCTTTGTTTACACCAGCAGCAGTCAAAAATGTCTAAAACAAGCTTGAGACACATTGTCTTGTGTATACTTGTTTTGGATAGCACTGATAGCAAAACAGGGTTACTTAAAAGGTAAATTTAGACATATGTCGTAAATCAAAATGTGATGCACAGTACGAAAAATGGAACAGCCGTAAACCTTAGTTATTCCTTTGTGTTTGTTTGCTTGCTTGCTTGCTTTTTGGCTATTTCCTTTGAGGCACAGTTCATGATCCTGATATTAATCTGTGATGTCTAGCTGGCGGAGTGAGACTGGCTTTAACCCACAGACAAGGAGGCAACTTCCATGGAACCATCTGTCTAGCCAAAACCAAAGTCTGTTGCACTAACAAATTCTGAAGTCCATAAGGAAATATTATTTTGAAATACGTAGTTTATCAATGAAATAATTTTTTTTCTCACTATTGTAGAGACAGCTAGCACGCCAACCACATGAGAATGAGTAGCTAATGTCCCTGCAAACATTCAGTATATTCTGTTTATTGTGTTTGCTAAGTTGTTAAACAGTGTTTGGTCTGTATTGAAAGTTTGTGAAAGTTAAATGTTGAATTTTATTGAGTTTTCTCTCAAGTTGATACTTTTTTTTTTTTATTACTTTAGGCTCAGGGTGAAAGCAGTGCCCTGAAGGACGGCTCTCTGGTAGACCTGTGTGGTGCAACATTGCTGTGGCGCACAGCCGAAGGCCTGCTTAAAGCACCCACTTTGCGTCACCTGGACGCACTGCGTCTGGAGCTGAATGCAGCGCGTCCACAGTGCCCAGTGGGCCTGAGCACGCTGGCGTTCCCCAGCCTACCCCGTAGTCACAGCCTGGAGGAACGCCAGCCCTGGGCTTACCTTACCTGTGGCCATGTGCACGGCCGACATGACTGGGGCCAGAAGCCTGAGCACAGCCGTGAGCGCGAGGGAGGTCCCAGCACAGGCGGCAGACGGGAATGCCCGTTGTGCCGATCGCTAGGGCCTTACGTGCCGTTGTGGCTGGGCTGTGAGCCAGCGTTCTACGTGGACGCAGGTGCTCCCACCCATGCTTTTGTTCCCTGCGGCCACGTGTGCTCAGAGAGGACGGCAAAGTATTGGGCCGAGACGTCGCTGCCACACGGGACCCACGCCTTCCAGCCCATATGCCCTTTCTGCTCCACGCCTCTGACAGGCACACCTGGCTTCACACGCCTCATCTTTCAAGGGCCTGTCGATTGACAAGTAGCCACAGGGGGTACAAAGCATGATAGGAGCGCTTTCTTGGGATTGTGTTCATACTGTAGATACACATGCTGAAATCACATGCAAATCTATCGTAGCTTCCTTAGTATATGCACACACTTAACTCAGTATGTGTATTTTGCAATTGAATGCAGCCCTGAGTTAGCCTGGTGAACAGCATATTTTTAATCTTGCCAGGTAATGCCACCGTATTTCTTTCATGGATTCAGTCAGGCACTGACCCAGTAGAGAGCCAGATCAGCATTCCCTGATGAGTTACAGAGGTAGTTCATGTTTGATGATATTTGAAGTAAATGGCTAATTGATTGAAGAAAAGCTATTGAGATCCATACTTGCTATATTAATAACTATGGCATAACTAAAAAAAATCAGCAGCCCAGTGAAAAGGAGGTTCTTCTGGGTTTCGCTTATTTACCAACTTGCTAATTTGTGATGGTGATGTACACAACCAGTGCCACACAAAATCTATGGAACTGAAACAAATTTACAGTATTAAGTACCTCTTTCATTTACGATAGCAGTATAATACCCACCTATTGCATACTAATTACTGGGCCTCTGGATGCTTGATATAAGTTGATGGGAAGTTAGATTGCTCTTTGATGTTTTAGTTATTAGGATCTCAGGACAGGAAATGGGCATCTGCTGTGGAAACCTGTGACTTCTCGAAAGTTTACATCTAGCCTTTAATCTAGGGAGTAAAAGTCCATGCTATTGATGGACTCCTACCTCCATCTATGACCACTTGTACTGCTTCCTCAGTGCATTATAAGTGCTTTCACTGCACTTAATACTAAAAAGGAAACACCCCTATACAACACCCATCTTAAGCAATAAGCATTCCTAGAATTAAGCTAAAGCTCAAAGGAGAGATGCAACGACTCACGTGTGTACTACCTGATTCCATCTTATGTGTGGTGAACTCACATTGTAGTCGTTGAAGGGCTTTACCAAGTCATAAGAAATGTAGCCCTGGTGATTTTTATTTTTTAGATTGTTCTTTGTATTGTTATGATTGTTTTAGCATTTAAACGACAGTTGAAGTTGTAGCTGCAGTATACACAGTAGTAGTTAAAAAAAAAAAAAAAAAAGTCCAGATGTAATATTTTTGTACATGGTTGTGTTACTAAACTTTGGCCCAAGGTCAGTTTTTTATATAACAAGTGTTTCATGTATATGTATAAATATATTATTTTCATGTGCAAATATGATTTAAATCCTGGAGAGCCCACAGCAGAAAAGTATGCCTCACTGTGTCATACTCCAAAATGTCATAGGAAACCCTCAATATGGTAAACAGTATGATGAATGTACTATTCTAGGGCCTAGATAATAACTCTGCTGTTCTTGGTGCTATCATTAAATTTAAATGCTTCATATATATTTTTATCTGAACATCACTGCACTCCTTGAAAGTGTTTAATTGTTTTGGTATCTTAATGTCGACTTCACCCCCTAAATTACTTCTACACATGCAGGCTTTGCACTATGCATGTCTATGATAGGATTTTCACAGGAGAAAGCTTTTAAATTGCAAATATACAGTGTTCACACAGATGCGCTCTACTTTACCTCACATGCAAGACAAGAGACCTCAACTGAACATATTTTTATATTAACAGGAAGAGATAATGTGATTGATTTTCCCTTTTCTTGCTTGTCATGACTATTTACATACAACTGAATTAAATTTTGTCCTCTTTTTCTTCCCCAGGGGCATGTATGTCCTATTTGATGCATTGTGTCAATAAGCACTAATACTCCTGAGTTGATCTATCTTGATATCCAGCTGTACTGTACACATCTCCTTTCTGCCATGTTAATGCATTCCTTAGTTTTGTCACTCCTGGAGACCGAGACCAAGTTCACATCTTTGTTGTAGTATTTTAGTGTCTTGTATATATATATAGTGTATATACACATAGAGATGATTCAGTGTCTTCCCGATGGCTCAGAAATGCCGTTCTGCCCCCATTCCTAACCTGCAAACTGGATCTTGTTCCTTCTGCAAGCTGATAATGGGTGATCTCAGGTTTACACAAGTCAAAGTTTACACTCGTCCCAGTGTCACTATACACCCAGTTGCCAGGGCACCATTAGCAGGGTTGGAGATATGTGTGCCTCTGTGTGTTAATATAATTCAGTATCCACTATTTCTCACAACAGGGTCTTACCTCGTAGAACACAAAATCTGGGGCATATTCAAGATGAAATACTTTATTATAGTCTAGTTCACTATCTGCATTACAGTTCTGTGCTGTATCTCTAGTCACCTTGAAAATTTTGCCTTGCTTAAAACTCAGCATATACAGGTTGCTCTGGGAGGATATGCCCTTAAATATATAATTCCTATCCAAAATGGTATTTTGTCATATGTCATTTATTATTTGTACCGAGTGGCCATATTTTAAAATGGTATTAATAAAACCCCAACTACATGGAATGCCAGATGTATCACTGATATAGTCTTACACTGGATGAAATAATCCCCTAAGTGTCATACTTTAAAGACTGCAATCAGTGATGCTGCAAAAGTGACCCGTTTGAGTATGGTCAGTATTGTGTCCCATCTGAATGATGTGAAAAAGGCCGCACCTTGTGTTTGACCTCTGTAAACCTCACCTACAGACTAGAGGTCATGACCTATGACCTTTCCACTGTCACATACCACTGAGCAGGCCTTAAATACAGCTACAAACCACACAGTGAACACAGATACACAATTACGCTTGAACCCAAGGTGCACTGACAATCGCAAGTCAAAACCTTAATAAAATATGTTTCCAAAATTTCCTTTATTAGTTGTGTGGTCTGTTGTTTTGGTGGTAAGCTCATGTTTCTGACCAATTTGGCCAGTAGATGGCAACATTGCCATTTCTTTCCACAGGAAACCGCTTCAGTTCTTTTGCTAATTCACAGTCTGCCTGGCAACTTTGCATTCCTTTGGCCAAAAAACAAGGACTTCTTTCTTGTCTAAATCCTTAAATACAAATTTAGCATGGAAAGCCACTAATGAAATCAGGTTTCAAAGGAAAAATCCACCCTGAAACACAATAAAAAAAATGCTTATATTGATGTATTTGTGATATGTCCAGTGATTGTGGTGCTAGTTTGTTGGTTGGTGCTGTATTTTATTTATTCCCGGTTGTCTCCTGCACTGACGTCACAGGGGGACATTGCTAATGCAGTTACAATAGCATTTAATAAGAGAAGACATTTCAGCTATGTCAGAGATAAGTGATACAGTCAGATTTATTAGCTCCCAGAAACAAAAGAGCAAGATCTTCACTTACCATTACTTACGTGCTGAGTTAGGCCAGAGACATGGCTCAGCGGTGTTTTGATTGAGGTCACTGGTATTAGCATGGAAGTTGAAACTTTGGAGTCCTGTGTGTTTGACAGAGTGTCCAGACGAGTAGGTGAACGTAGAACGTTGATGACTTCCTGCAGTGATGTCAAATGAGCCTGAATGGGTTTGTTCTGATCTCTGATGAATCATGTATTTTTTTTTTTTTTATGAGAATTGCTTTAAATGTCTTGGGCACATGGTATAAGTTTAAGCTTTTGTTAGTATTTAAATATGTATTATTAAATGTAATATAATTTGATTTGCAGTTATTTAAAAATAACTGCAGTTTTGTAGGTTGCCCTGGAAGAGTGTCTGCTAAATGTATATGTAAAAGAGCCTAGACTCCTATTATAATTTTTATTTTCCTGTGGCATGTATGTAGTGTGGCCATTATGATAGAGGACTCCAAATGCAGACATGTGAACACTAGGGAGACAGGTTTGACATGTGGAAATTGTGCCAGTTGATCTCACGAAAAAGTAAATGAATAGAGCAATGAACAGTCAATGTGGCCTTTTGCAGTGAAATGTCTTAACACGGCATCTTTGTTATATTTGCATGAGTTCATGCAGGCATGTGTGCGCTACGTTTCAGATATTATTACACTGTATCACAGGTCCTGGGGGACAAGTGCATGGTGAAGTGAGATGTGGTCTCAGTGGGAGAATTTGTGTGTCCTTATCAAGTCTCATTACTCTTAACGCAGTCTCACTGAGCACTCCTTGTTCCCCATGCTCCTCATCCACTAATTCAGTATTTAACAACTGAAAATGTTTAATTAACATGTGCAAAAAGAAGGTTAATTAACTCTAGGCAACTCCCTAGTTACTCTTATTTTGCTGCAAGTCAAAGTCAAATAATGCACTAGTTTATCCACTCAGTTTTTAAATCCAATTAAATTTACAGTCACTGTTGTGCACTGAGCAGTTTTTTTAGTACATATGCTTATAAGGCTTAGAAGAAACAGCAAAAGGGTGTATTGGTCTTAAATATATTTTATGATTTAAATGTATATCCTGATAGTGAACGTGGATTGAGGCAGTAATCAGTATGTTTGTTGGTGTAACCCCTTGGTCCATGGTCACATATATTCATTCATCTTCAATGATTTATCCTCATCAGAGTCCTAAACCTTACCCTAGGAGCCTAATCCATCACAGAGCATACAAACATTCACACACTCATTCACACTTAGGGGCAGTTTAGAGGAGCAAATCCACCTATCAGCATATTTTTTGGAAGAGTGGAAGAAACCCAGAGGAAACCCATATGAACATGGAGACAACATGTGAAACTCCACACAGACAGTAACCTGAGCTCAGGATCGAATCGGGACCCTGGAGCTGCGACCCATGCTTTCTGCTGCACCACCATCCCGGCTCACCATGGTTACGTTTGAATCTAATTCAACCGCTGCTGTTTACCTGACACATCAGCGATGTTAACTACGTTTTATTTTAGTTATATGTGAGATGTGTTCTTAATGATGTCCCCTTAAATTCATACTAATGATTAAGTAACTCTATAAACATATTCTTCTGAAAGAAAGGAAGCTGTCCTGAATTTTTACTATGTTCATTTATTGACCAGCACTTATCTTTCCACACTAGATTAGAAACACAGCCTTGGAATATGAGATAATATTACACAGGTCTCCAAAATAATCAGTTTATAGTCTATTCTGGACATAGAAGGCTGTGGATGCTGTCTGTCTGCCCAGGTCCTCCCTCAGGACCCATGTTGTAATGCAGTGCTAATGAATCTTAATGTTATTTCCTTTTGCTGCTGGTGAGGGGTGTCTCCTCCTGCTCCTTTATACATGCCTGTGAGCTAGCATTTCATACCATAGCATAGAATATTGCAATATTAAATGGTATCTCCTTTCTGTTTTTTTGTTTTTTTTTACATTTACATTTATTTGCACTCTTATTCAAAGCAACTTGAACTTAGAACTGAGAAAGGACACCATCCAAGGGCCTTCTTCAAAGCGCACTATCCGATTCCTACCACAAAACCTGAACCACTAAGCTACCGCTGTCTACAAACTTACATTTACACCTTACATTTATATCTGCTCTCTGCTATCTTTCATCTCTCATAGCTTATATGTTTGTCAAGAAAGCATACTATTTTTTTTTCTTAGAAAAAGCCCACATTTCTGACAAACTCAAGTTAAATGATCCATAGCACTATTTTTAAAAGATGTGATGTTACTTTGTGGTTCCTATGTCCTTTTTTGTTGTTGTTGTCTCTCTGCTGTTTATGTTTGTCAAGGGTTAATGAACTTGCAAGAGCTGAGTGTGAAGAACAACTCCTGGGTAGAGGACACATTACAGAAAAAAATCCCCGATGCAAATCCTCTGACAAAAAGTAAAAGAGAGAGACTATGGGGGTGGAGGATTGAAATGTAGGTGCTGTTTTGTTAGTCTATTACAAGCTACCACACCTTGCCAAGGAGAGTACAGTCAGGGGTGAAAAAAAGTACTGAGAAATTAAACCTAAGTGAAACTGTAGTCAACATTTTACTCAATTAAAATGGAAGTGTCCAGCCAAAGATGTACTCAACTGGAAGTAAAAAAAAAAAAAAAAAAAATGCTACTTTTAAATGTACTGAAGTATTAAAATGTAAATGTTTTTAACTGATGAAATTAAAGTAATGTCATGTTTTCATGTGAAAAGTAACTTTTCTTACTTCTGAAACTGGGATTGAAACTGGATTTTACATTATATATTCCTAGCTGAAATTGTATTTCTAGTTAAGTTCAGTTACCAACAGAAAATCAAAAAGGGATGGAGGAATCCATCATTGTCTCCAATCCTACTGATGCAGAAATCAAAGTGCTAATTAGTCAGAAGTAAAATATCATGTAAATATGGTATGGTCAGGGGTGCAGAATAGATACAGCGTTAATTAGACTAATTGGCACAATTATTAATAGCTTTTTTCTACATTAATGAACTTTGAATGAATTTTCTACATGAATGCTTTAAACTGGATGAGAAAAAGAGATTGTTTTTAATGAGGTTTTGTAACGAGTACTTTGAAGGTCTAAATAAAAACATGTAAGGAGTAAAAAATGCATCTTTCTTGGCAATATAATGAAGTAAATTATTCAATTGTAATAGCACTCAAGTAAATTATAAATGACTCAAAATAATACTAAATTATAGTAACAAAGTACAATTACTCAAGTATTGTCTACCCCTATCACTATATCAGAATTCCAGTGGGTCAAGTTTACATGAGTTGGCTGTCTCTTTAAACAGTCCTGAATGTTTCTAGAAATTGATGTAATGGCTTTTAAAGCTTCTGAATGACCAACTGACATAATTAGGAGTGAACTGTGAGTGCACCTGTGGCAGTACTTTAGAGCCAGTGCCTTTCTGCCCTTGATACCCTGGGAAAATCCGAGCAAAACCTCAGAGAAACATTGTCGACCTCCACAAGTCTGGTTTCTCCTTAGGACCAATTTCCAAACAACTGAAGGTACCACGAGCATCTGTATGCACATTTGTATGCAAATATAAAAATCTTGGGACACTACATAATTCAGGAAGGAGACCTGTATTAACTCTCAGGGATGAACAAGCTTTGGTTCAAAAGCCTAAGAGAACAACAAAGGAACTGGTGAAGGATTTTATTTTATTTTATTTTGCATCAGGTATGTACATTATCTATTAAGAGAGTCCTACATCACCATGACCTGAGAGGCTGTCATACAAGGAAGAATCCACTACTCTAAGCCCAGCATAAAAAAGACCAGACTGAAGTTTGCAGGTGATCACCAGCTTTTTGGAGGAGTGTTCACTGATCAGATGGGAAAAAAAAAACTGTTTAGCCATAATGATCAGCACTATGTATGGAAAGAACACCAGTTACACCAGTTCTGTCAGGAGGAGTGGGTAAAAAATGCCAGCAAATAATTGTGTGAGAAGCTTGCGAAAGGCTCCCCCAAGAATTTGATTCAAGTTCAAACACCAAATACTAACAAAGTGCATGTAAACTTTTGACCCACTGAAAATCTGATGTAGTAAATAAAAGCTGGAATAAATCTGTACCTTAGCTATTATTTCGAAGTTACTTGTTATGGAAGTAAAGTTGAAATAACAAAAGGAAATGTATGGTTACATGAAATGTGTGGACTTGTGAAAAATTGAGTTGAATATCTTTAGCCTACGTGCATCTAAACTTTTGGCCACTGCATATCTGAGTGAGGACGAGAAATGTTGTGTCGTTTATACTTTAGGTCAGTTTTAAAACATTCTATTCAGTAAGTATTAGAACAATTTATGTAAGTATTACAAATTAAGTATTACAGTGAGCACCAGGTCCATTTAAGTCTGCATCTGCCTGATTTTCACAGAGAACTACACTAGAGAACAACACAGCAACATGCCAGCTCACGTCTTTAACTTTATACCTCAGGTCTTCACTTAAGGTCTATACACTGTATGTTTGTAATACAGGATTTTTCTGTTTTAGTGATTTTCTGTTTCAGTCTCCTCAGGGTTAAATGTGCTTCACTGAGCCTTCTTGTACTTGTTTGTACCTGTTTGTTGTTCCTTCATCTGTTTACATATTGTGTCACCCAGATCATCTGCGAAGATGACTAAATGTAAATCTAAATGTAAATGTAGGGCAGCTGCAGCGTGAGAGTCACTGTTGTTTACTTCAAGTTTACTACCAGAGGTCACGGGAACAAACATCTCCCTGTCAGGTGCAGTAAGCCTTGGCCTGGATTCACACGCTAATTAATCTCCCAGTTTAATGTTTTCTTATTTGTTTTAAAACATTTTATACAGTAATAGGTATGTGGTTACAAGAGTGAATATCGTAAATCTGAACCTGAAGGTCGGACGTGCGAGTTTAAGGGCATTTATTAGACTAAAGGTACCATGACAAGGGTAGTAGACTAGGGTAAATTAGCCAAGTTTTTATAAACCTGTTATTTGAATGCTTTATTAGGTGAAATGCTAGTGAAAGCTTTATAACTTTTCTGTTATGTCTGTTATTACTTCTTATTATAATTCTGTTATTTAATGAAATATCTGAAATACAGCATACAAAGCCAGCAAACTACATAGTAGTAAAATCACAAAAGCAGGCACAAGAAACAGTACAAATGGGGCTTTATGTCACTTTCTTAGGTTTTTTTTTCACTTGTGAGAATGTATTAGATTTAAGATACGTGTGTGCAAACACGTATGTGGACAGCCTCCTTCTTTGCCCGTCAAATCAGTCAAATTTGTTTATGAGGTTTTAATTTCCATTAGATTTGCTTGAAAACTGCACAACATGGGTTTTGCGTGTAAACAAAAACAGGCGAAGTTTATACTATACTATGCTGGAGCCAAAGACTAATCAGGTGCTTTAGGAAAATTACTGGTGTAGAGAAAGGAGACGAGGTTAAGTAGAAAGTCAGAATGAATCTGAAGTCCAGAGAGAGAGAGAGAGACAGAAGAAGAGAGACTGCTAGAGATTAGAAGTCAGAAGTAAGCATCTCCCTGTTTTGCACCTCATTTACAAGTGATGACAACATCAGCCAATCTGATTGGAGCAGAATGGCAGCTTAGGGAGATGAAAAAAAGATGACAAAATGATATCAGAGCTCTCATCCCTCTCTCATCGTCTTCTACTTCATTCTGCTCTTTTCTCTTTCGAAATACCTGTCTTTGATTCACTGTACAGTGTGATGCCACATAAATAGATATATAAATAGATTCTGACCAAAGCCCTACAACTGTGAAGGGGAGAGAAGAGAAAGAAATGCAAGACGAAACTTTTCCAAAAGACATGCATGCATGCGTGTGTGTATGTGTGTGTGTGTGTGTGTGTGTGTATGTGTGTGTGTCTGTGTGTGTGTGCAGTAGTGAAGTACTTTGATTCATAATAATGATTTACATACAAAATCATTACAGAAGACTCATTGTTACTGATGTAAATTTTGAAGGATGTGCACCATGTTTGGAGAAAAGCTTCTGATTTAACTGAAAGGTTTCAAAAAGTTTGTTGTTCATCAAGACAAACAAAATATTTTGAACTTGAAATGATTTTTAAAAGCTGTAGTACTCACGCTTTTTTGTGTATTGCTACTTGTAGGTGACATAAAATACTGTAATTTCAATCAAAGTGCTATTACTAAATATTGTGTTAAGAATTACATTTATTTTAACATTAATGTTAATGTTATTTCTCTGCCCCACCCCACACAAAAGTCACAAAAAATTCAACGTTGTGGGTTTTTTTCCACTTCTATTAGAGATTGTTTTCAGTTGTAAGATTTTCTTATGATATAGAAAAAGCCAGTAATGAGGGTGGCATAATTGAGGACAGACAAAATAACTACTCTTTTCATGCTTCAGTGACTTTCTAAAGAGGTCATACAAGAAGGAGAGGGGAACAGCACCCAATGCAGCATCCCCTCATGCCACAAAAACAGGGCTGACTCTCGTGACTCACTCTTGTTTTTATTTATTTATTTATTTATTGCTAAAGTTGTGGACCCGCCATTATCGAAGCTGTTATAATTATGATTGAGGTTTTTTTTTTTTTCAGAATTCAGACAGTTGTACTAGTCATTTTGATTTCATCATTATTCCATGAGAATAAAAGAGAAAGAACATTTATGATTGAATTTTTATTGCTATTTGTCTATTTGAGTGCTCACTTGAATTGAATGGGTTTAATCTAAACCTCAATAACTCAAAAAAAAGCAAGTAAATAATAAATAATTTCAACTTGAGCATCATGTGTTTTGCTGATGGAAAGTCCAGTTATAGAAATCTCTATGGGTCTAATAAACAGCTATAATATTATTGTACAAAATTAAATAAAGGACCTGATAATTGAATAGTCTGATTAGGTTCATGAAATAAACATGTGCTGAGGGGGTCTGTTTGTCTGATTTTTTTTAATTGTAGTTAAAGAGATCCGTGACTGCAAAAAGTTTGAGAACACCAACCTTAGTGTTCAACGGTGCCAGTTTGCATTGTTTATTGCTTTTTCTTGTTTTTTGGTTTTTTTTTGTACTCTTGCCCTTCCTCCTCTCCTATATCACTCATTCATAACTCATCGTGTGTTTTTGTCTCTGAATGTAGGCCATGGGGTTCTAATTGGTCACAATTACAAAGAGGTGTAACTTCCCTGCAAACACACCAGACAAAAGCACCACAAAAACAAACACAAACAAGTCAAACAATGACTCATTTTCGGGACATTCATGTTCAATGCTAATTGGAGTACTTTAATTTGCTTAAATGAAATCTATACATTTTGTGAGCTTTGTATAATATGGCTATTTGGCATTTTATCTTCACCAAGGTAGAACTTTATAATACTCAGGTCGTTATTTGTTTCCATTTACTCACAATGAATAAAAGCTCACCAGATGTTCAATAATTCCTGTCTTCTTCACATATGCATCTTTCTGTTAAAGATCAGTAATGGTAACTGGAATTAAAACTGACTAAAAGTATGAAAAGTGAATAATAATAATAATAATAATTGGAAATATCTTAGACAGTGACTAGTTGCTGGATTGAAATTCTGAGGGCTGTCCTGTAAGGACTTTGTTATTCCGTGTGGCATATTTTCAGTAGTGTATTTCCACTGTGATGTGTGTAATCCGCGTGTACCCTTAATCCCAGAGCAGGTGGCCAGGCGTGTGGTCGCGACGGGGGGCAGAGGGGACACACTCACCATGCTTCAGGAGGCAGGGGGGCATGGCTATGCCACACTCATCCACGCTACTATACACTCTCTCACACACTCCCCATTAATAAAGTGTACACAATGACCGCCATGGCGACATAAGGGTCCACAGACCTGCACGTGCCAGCATTCATGAGCTTTACATCCAAACATACACAGAGACATAAGAGCCATCCACAGCCATAAACAGGTGGGCCAGAAAAAAGAGGGAGGGCTGGGAAGGGGCATCTGTTGACAAACCCAAAACCACCATCCCTCCTCTATGACCTCCCCATCTGCTCGTGTGTGGATCTGTGTGTGCATGTTCAAAAACCTGAATGATTTCAATGCCATAATTATTTATTTTACATCTCGATTCTGTATCTGAAGACAACATCCAAGCATGAAAAAAACAGTCCTTATATAAAGATCTAAATATGCATATACATAATTTTTTTTTTTAATGGCTCCTTGAAAGAAGTCAGTCTTTCTCGTAATGGTGTCATGGAAGTTACTATGAATTTATCACAGTGACAGTATAGTGTAATCCAGGTCAGCTGGGGGCCTTACACTCTGATGAGCTAAAGGTTCATGGGCCTGGACCACACTATGGAGTGGACATGTGAAGCAGACTGGTGTACGGGGGCACCTGCTCAAAAGTCAGCTGGAAACTCTACTGAGCAACTCTTTAGTATAAACTATGGAGAAATGTATTTATTTATCTAAATAGTTTGACGTTGATGTACATGGATGGACCTCTTCACAATTTGATTCAGCATGTTGGTGGCACAGATGATAGCACAATTCCTCTTTCTGTCTCAAAACATTGTAGAAATTTCCAAAAACTCAATACCATATCGTCAAGGCTATCAGAACTGCGTGGAGCGTTTTTATGAATTGGATTTGATGCTGCTTACCATCAAATCTGAGTGGTTACAATTTTTTAAAATTGATGATTAGTTAAACAAATACCCAAACTACTATAGGCTTCCATCCACAACAACCTTATACATGTCAAATGTCCATATATTAGAACCATGAAATCTGCTGAGCCTATGTGACTGCACTTTGCATTTAAAGAGATTGATTCATTCACTCATCTTCAGTAAACTCTTTATCCCCAGCCGGGATCATGGTGGATCCAAAGCCAATCCTCGGCGCGCAGCAGGAATACACCCTGGAAAGGACTGATTTAAAGAAATTTATCTTACTAATAGCTTCAGGTTAAGATGATCCAATTGATCTGGGCCTGAATGTATGTTCAGCCAGGTCCTAATCCCAAATTTAAAGGTTTCCATATTCCTCCTCAACCCTGTCTAAGTCTTATAGTCACAAAAGCTTTTCCCCTGATGTAGAATTCTTTTTTACATTTTAAAAGACCTGTAATCAGCTTACAGGTTTAGCGTTTTCCTATAGCCACTGTTTTGACTGAACACATGTCTCTGTCTGTGCACAGTCACATCCAGCTTGCAAAGTACTAAGTACACATTAAAAAAACACAGCGAGTTATACAAGTCATATGAAGGGAATAACAATAAAATCTCACTTGACTTGATATTTTACATTCTACTTTTTTTTATCATTTACACTTCTGTTCTAGACATTCAGAGCATGATGGTAGGCTATTTCAGGGATTTTGGAAACCATATATGAATGAAAAGTAGCTTATTACATTACCTTATTTTCACCCAGTTGACCATTTGAGGGTTGTGAAACCACACTATGGTACTATCATTTCTTACTATATAGATTTTTATTTTTATTTTATTCGTTTTTCCCCCCCACACTTTACATATCTTAATTAATTTCAGCTATAGAGTGAAGGTTTTTAACACTTCTGGTCGTAGAGAAAGTTTCCTAACCAAAAAACGACACATATATTTAAGGCTAAACCCATAGTAAGTGGTCCAGTAATGGCTATATGGTCAGTCTGTGCTCTCGGAGATTTGTTCAGGTCGTTTGTTTAGGCATTTGGAAATGCTTCTCTATGAAAGGATTAATATTTCCGTGATTGTTTTGCAGCAGAAACAGTGTTAATCTCCGTCCAAATTCTCTCTCTGGATCAGAGTGTGTCAGCACTGGCAGCAGCACTACTGTGGGCAGTCTATTAATAAAAGAGTTCATGGTTAATAAATCTGCTGATACATACAGGAGCTGCAGTGTGATATAGATTCACCTCTGTTTTATTTATTGATGATCGGTTTCAGAGATCTTGCATCGTGACAATACCGTCGTCTCTGTAAAGCTTTATACACAACCAAATCCTAAAAGTCTAAATCGCGAAGAATGCGGGTCAAAATAAATAACAATATAACAATATATTTATTTATCCAAACAAATAAGCTAAAATGATTTCGTTTTAGGAAAGGATGGAGCACTTGTGAGGATAAATGTGACCCAAATCCGATACACAGTACTGTGAACAAACCTTATACACCTTTTTTTTTCTGTCTTCGATATTAAATTGATGATTTCTACATTATTGTGAAAGACACGTATTAAAGGTACATAAGATGCATGCGACACTGAAAGATAAAAATTTTGTACTATGGGTTTCAGAGTGTAATAATAATAATAATAATAATAATATAAACATTTTTCTGCAATTAGATGTATATCCTATATGTTCTGTTTTCCTCATTATTTTATTTGATTCTGTTCCTTCAGGCTGTCCCTCTGAGGAACACTGTAAAGTTTCCCTGCAGAACCCTCACAAGAACCTTTGAGGAAATTTTGTGCTGTATTGAGAAAAAACTTAATGTAAGTCAAGCAGGCAACTGCAAAATCTAACAGTGAAAGGCTGAACCCATTATTTTTAACTTATTATTTAAACCCCTTGACCTCAGCTGATTCAGCCTCCAAATCTTCATTTAGTTTATCAGTCGCAGCGGGTCAAAGGAAAGCTGGTGAACGCGGTTTACAAAAGAGAAAGCTCTCTGAGCTCTGCACTGAACTCCACCCCTGCATTACTCTGAAACAACATGCAAAACCATTCAGCTGAGAGGGCTGGCTATACACACACACACACACACACACACACACACACACACACGAATAAATAAAAATAAAATAAAAACATTAATGCTGAATTAACATCGGAGTGTTCAGCTAAAAACAATAAATCAAAAAATACACAAAATACAAAAAAAATATATTATTATAATACACAATAAAGTATCGAATTGTTTTATATGCCTGCCAAATCCGGGATTATGTCAAATGTACACATAATAATAATAATAATAATAATAATAATAATAATAATAATAATAATAACAACTACTATTATTTATAACCATATATAAACATTATTATTATTATTATTATTATTATTATTATTATTATTATTATATCGTGACTCGAGGGCAACACGAATATTTGCTGCATGCCTCAGTTACTGCAGGCTTCAGTCTTATTAATAAAGTGCTAGAGACTGCTTCAAAAATGGCAATTTCAGCCATCCCGCCTAACAGGAGCTAGATTTATTAGCATTATATCCCACTTTTAAGCCTACTGAAAACTGTAATCGTGTCTGTTAGTCAGCACGATCCTTCCGACTAAATGCTGACTGATTTATCTGCGATCTGATATTGACACTGATCATCTTCACCGTGCGATCTTTAGATAGATGTCTGTAAAACAAGTATATAAACTTAATAAAAAGAAGATACAAAGTAGATAAAAGTAGATTCAAGATACAAGTAGATTCCTTCAAATTAGAAATGTTTTAATACATGTCAAAAATGTATTAACAAATCCACGAATAATTTATCAGCAACTTAAAAACAACAACAACAACAACAACAACAACAACTAGTCTATTGTAACATACAGCATAGTGTTGCTTGGAGGATACCTCAAATAGTCTACGACAGCTTCAAAAAGATTTTGGCTACAAAATTTTTTTTTTTTTTTTTTAAAGTGGACACAATAACGTTTATATACACTGATTGTCTTCTACAGCAAAAACAAGCATTTTTTTTTTTATTCTTGTCATAAATAAAATAGTGCATAATAGTAATAAAAATATCTACTTCGGATTGGCAGAAGTTTTCAGAACGATGAGTTTTAAGTCATGAGTTTCATTGGTGGTCATGGTTAACATTCTGTCCCTGTGTCTTAATAAAAATATCATTCAGTAGCCTGAGTTAAAACATGTGACAAACTCGGCACCGATTCTTTCATTTGCATTGTTTTGGAGGGGAGAATTCTACAACCTCACAGTATCCTATGTATCGAATAAATTCAATAAATTAATTGAATTTTTGGTCTTTTTTTTATTATTACAAAACTTGAAATTTCCACGAAGAGGTTTGATCTTTGTAATCCAAGCAGTCGCTGTTGAAGCTGAGCTTCCACGAAGCGCTTTGGTCCTTGTAATCTAAGCAGTCGGACGGCGCGCTGATCCCGAGCCCGGAAGTTACGTAGCCCTGAGGTGTGAGTGAACACGAGGGGCTCAGGTGATTGCTGACCGTGCTCGTGCCTGTCGGGCTCAGGGTGGCTGCGGGGCCACTCAGCTGGTGATGCACAGGCCCGAGGTAGGAGCCACAGTCCATTCCGCTGAAATAGGACGCTGTGCCCGCGTAGTGTTGACTGTATCCGGGCGCCTGCGTGTAGGTGACCGGGTAAGAGCGCTGCATACAGGATAAAGATGAGGAAGAAGAGGAGGAGGAAGAAGAGGAAGAGAGCTGCTCAGAGATCGGAGAAATGGAAGCAGGACTCCAGATGGACACAGGGTTTGTGCTGGTGGACACGCCCGGTAAGGAGGTGCTGGAGGTGCTGGTGAACGGGCCACTGCTGCTGCTGCTGCTGCTGCTCTCCGGATTCGCCTCTCTGGCTGGAGAAGTCTTTTTGCTGACAGGTCGGCTTTTATTCTGCGTGGCGGGCTGGGATTGCTGCTGCTGTTGACGACATTTCGCTCTTCGATTTTTGAACCACACCTGTTGCATTGTGTCGAAATAAAAATAAATATTTAGTCTGACACTGACACACTGGTGTAGTGTTACAGATTAATCGGCCATGCAGCGGCTGGAGATGTTCATGCACAGAGACCTGAAACATGCAGCATACCGCAGCGTACATTTAAAACAAAACTATCTTAAAATAACTCCTGGAATTTTATCATATTAACTATGAAATATGTTATTAAAGTTTTAAAATAAATGATTTTTTTTTTAATTCCCTACTTGCCAAGGTTAGATTAGATTACTTCCAATCCCCATAATTAAAGTCAGTTTGATTTTGGTACTAAGATTTTTATTTATTTTTTTTTAATTATAAATAGGCTATTTGAACCATTTTTTTAAAACAATGGATGTGTTGCTCACCTGTACCCGAGATTCAGGAAGGTTGATTTTCATGGCCACCTCCTCGCGCATGAAGATGTCCGGGTAGCGCGTCTTGGCGAACAGCGCCTCGAGCACGTCGAGCTGCGCGCGCGTGAACGTCGTCCGCTCCCGCCTCTGTTTACGGGGGGCTCCTGCCATACCAAACAGCAAATATCTCATTTACACCAGATATACATGGAAAAACTGCAAAGAACTGATGGTGTTTTTTACGTAACAATTAACCTGGGAATTGTAGTGAATTACCAGTTATTTCCATACATGTTTATTGTTGACTGTGTTTGTAATAAATAAGTATTTGTAGATTTTGGCAGTAATTTTGTTTAATCATAAATAAATCATACCTAAATATTAGGTATCGAACAAGAAATCAAAGTCACTAGATTCGATTCTGTTCCCAGTTTAAATTTGACTGGATTGGACTGAGTGATGAAATAAGCGGCTGAAATTCGAAATAGAGTTAAAAGTTGTCTGCCTTTAAAAAAAAAAAAACTATTTTTTTTTCTATGGATAATACTAATTGTTCTAGGAGTCACGAGTGCACATGATGATTAAAGTTGTGTTTTACCTGGATAGCCCACAGTCGGGTGCAGCAGCTCCATCGCAGTAGTGGTCAGACTGAGTCCGTTCACTGCGTACGGGGCTGGTTTCAGGTAGGACATCATGATCAGTCCTGGTTGAGAGAAGCTCCTGTGTTCAATACTGCCAGACGGAACAACAACAAAAACCACCTCCCCAGCCGTGTTGTCCTTTTAGGCTGTAGTGCTCAAGGACAAGGCCACGAGACAAGGCGCAGGGGAGGGAGGTGCTGACGCGGTATGTATTTGAAAGGGGCGGGGCCACAAAACATCCCATAATTGCAACACGCCTTCTTTGGGAACAAACACAAAACCAAAACCAAACAGGGCGTCAGCTAAGTATTTAAAATGACATACGACTTAGTATTTAGTTTATTCTTTGCAATTTTCTACCCAAAGCATTCCCTATAGCCTACTAAAACTTCCCTACTGGAGTCCTCAAGTTACCTGTTTGTTTGTTCATCTTTTTATGTTTAGTTGTCTTTTAAATTTAAATTTCGATCTACGCACTGGACGAAACACTAAGTGCTGTAAGCTTGCTATTAAGTGCGCTAATGGGCTATTTGGGACGCAACCAGAGTCCACTTGAAGGTGTACACTATAAGACGCAACATGGCTCAGCATTTCCATAGTGGCCATGGGGTTTCAAGACAAGCTAATTGTTTCCAAAGTAGACAGACTGATTGGGGGCCATTTGCAAAGACAAAGGCTACTGTTGACCAGATAAATGATGGTGATAACAAAAGGCCCTTTGGCGATAAACAATGAGCCCCAGCTGGAAGACCCAGCTCTCCGTTTTGTGGCTCTGCAACTTTTAAACTAAAGCATTGCCATTTTCTCGTGTACATTTCAATCAGTTGTCATTAAAATGCTAACAGCAGCTTGGTAAATGACAAGAAACTTGCAAGGATCCTGGGTAATGCTAGTCGACACTTTACTGACACTCCCCGGGTAATTCTCTCTTAATTAATTGCACCCGGTAATTAGATTTTCGACGCGGGACTTTCGACAAGTGTTGATTAACAAGGATTATTCAGAGTTAAGCTAAACAAACAGCCCATCGTCCTACATATCAAATGTCCGACTACCCCATTATAAGCATCAATAGAGAGTGCTAATATAGAAAAAAAAAAACCTGAAAGAAAACTTAAAAATCAGTAGGCTGAAATAAAGGCGTGATTTATAGAAACTATTAAAGCACTGAAAATCATTCAGAGCAAAGCCACAGCAGAATGCGGATGTGCAGTAAACAGTGGAATGACCTGTGTATAGAGGAACAATCCGTTTCACAGTTTATCATAGGCTATTTTGTGGAAATCCTCTAGACGTCCTAACGGCCGCTTCGCTCAATCTGTTAGCTGAAACCCCAGACATCATCCACCAGTTGCTCCACATCCGCTCAATAATTAATTCTTGCATTTTTCCAAGAAATTAACGAGCTAATCTGGGCCGCACGCGCTGCCCTAATTACGCGACGCTGCGCGTGACTGCGCTTTCGAGCTCATTCATTTTCTGCGTCATGAAAACACAACAGTCTGCATTGTGTTTCTACCGCTTTGAGCACAACCTCTACCTACCCCAAAATTTCACTTTCCCAGACTCCACAGTGAGGAGCAGGATGAGTATTTAATAATAATAATAATAATAACAATAATAATAACAACAACAATAATAATAATAATAATAACTTTCATTTTTATAGAGGTCTATTAATCAAATAATAATTCAAAGATATTTAAATAATTATATTGTTTAATAATTCTACTAATCATATATTTATTCTTCTTCTTCCTCCTCTTTTTCCTCTCCTTCAATAATAATAATAATAATAATAATAATAATAATAATAATAATAATAACGATCATCCTTACTGTTATTTTTTTATTTTTAAGGTAGATTTTTTTTTTAAATAAGAAATATGTTTAACAACATTTTTATAATTATATTATATATGATTAAATAACGATGGCATGATGAACTGAAGGTTTTGGTTCACCTACTAAGCCCTAAAACTCGCACCACAAAAGTGCTTAAATGGTAGAAGAGCATCCCCTCTACCAGTTCAGGCCTTAGGTTTATGATGCTTTTGGCAAATGTGGCACAGATGTCTCCAATGAAATATGCCACTTTACTCTCAACGTTTTAAATTTAATTCTCTTTTATTTCCTGAAGGCAGGACGGAGCACTGCCCCCAGCACCTTCCACGAGCAGCCCTGCACGGCACTGACAGATTACAGATACATTATATATCGAAAGGAAGATGCAAGAGGAAGCAGGAGCCAGGACTAATTCCTGTGACTGAGATAAAACCCAGACATTTGTGCTTAAAACGTGAAATGACACTCAGCCACCTTCAGCGTCGATCTGCCTGGAAAAGGCTGTCTGACAGCCCACTTGACTGGTATACACAAATACACAAATACACAAATACATAAAGCCCAGGCCTTATTTTTCAGTAAAGTTTACCCCTCTCATTAATCACTCAGATTTTTAAACAGGTCTCATAAACTGGGAAAGATGATTAAAACAATGTTAAGGGTTATATTTGCCCAACATGACCATTAAGACACTATTTTTACGCCCGTCTCTTACATACCGTTAATCCTAAATAATATGGTTTACAGCTAGTCTGGGCTAGTAACTGAATTTTTTATTATTATTTTATATTTAATCTGAAGTCCGGCTAAGGACAGACCTCCTAAATCTGCCATTGCCGACCCTGACCATGTTACAGCGCTTACTGAAGATGAATGACGAGTTTTCAATTGTAGGAAATTGTGTGAACATCATAATGCTCGTATATGTTTAGAAATATTGTCATATACCGGTCGAAGGACATTGTTATGGCAAAAACATAATAGTAA
>CM040993.1:8896377-8956377 GCA_022985145.1 Pangasius djambal | reverse complement strand
AGACAAATAGAGTTTTAAACACACAAATACAACACAGGTGGCATGGTGCTGCAGCAGATAGCGTTGCTGCTTCACAGCTCCAGGGTCCCGGATTTGAGCTGAGCTTGGGTTATAGTCTGTGTGGAGTTGCACATGTTCTCTGTGTGTCCTTGTGGGATTCTCCGGGTTCTCCAGCTTCCTCCCACCTCCCAAAATCATGCCAGTAAGTGAACTGGTCCCCTGTGATAGACTGATGTCATATCCTGGGTGTATTTCTGATTTGCATTAGCATTCCAAGAATATGCTCTGGATCCTCCCTGACCAGGATAAAGTGGTTACTGAAGATGAATGAATGAATGAATGAATGAATACAACAGTCTACAATGGTCAGGTAAACTAAAGGTAACTCAAAGCATTTCCATATTTCACAGTAGTTAAGCACGAACAACAGTATATCTGAAATAACAACAGGCTAAATACAGTGTGTTTAAAACTTGGAAGAGAGGCAGACAATTAACTGGTAATTAAAATGGCTGGTAAAGAGAACAGGGACAAGCTGTGTGTAGCTATGCTTCTGTGGAGTACTAATGGCGTAATTAGCCTCTCACTGTGTGGTAATAGAGTTGGCTGCGCCATTGGGTCTCCAAGCATCAAGTCAAGAGCCTTGCTGAGTTCAGAGGTCACCATGTGCTACATGACTAAAATTGAAGCAGGAGTTACCAAAAGAGACAAGAACAGCCCACAAACCCAATCCAGACCAAGGGCTTTTATATATCATAAAGAAGTGAAATATTGTGATCTTTGAAATCATTTGAACCAAATCATAGACATGATGTTGTTCTCCAACATACACCTATTCTTTTCTGTTTTGAAAAGGTTGTTATATTGAGATTCCATAAGATATTCAAAAACACTACGAATATCATTAGCAGAACAATGAATCAAAATAATTAATGTGGAATTACATAAAAAAGGACTGATGTGGTTGTTTAATCGTAAATGTAGAATCCATGTATGTTTCCTAATTCCTAATGTATTAGCTCAAAAGACATGATCCCTGGATAGACACTGCAGGTCACTAGAAATAGCCAAAAGCAATAGAATCAATCTAGCACCCCAGGCCCGTGATTCCACCTGATTCTTTCTGCTACCTTTGGGAGGGGGGTCACTAATCTGTAAACCCTGAATATAAGATTAAGTAAAAACCCTGTAATACTGGTAACTTGGTAAAGCGGAGTTTCTCCCCATGAGAGATGAAATCCTGTTGACTATTCAGTGGATAAATTGTCCCAAAAGTAATGCCATTAGATCAGTGTGCCATGGATCCCTTTGTAGGAAATGCTGTTTAATTGCCAAGAGTCAGTCATTGTTCGGGCTGACGGGTAAATATTATCTTGCAACAAGGCTGTATCTTGAGAAGGAATGGGTTTGAGAGCAGAGTGGGAAGCATGTGGGAAGATAGCCCAATGGCTTCAGCCAGCAGAGAAGAAGAGGAGAGGGATTAACAAGGGCCAGTGAAAAAATCCAAGCTTCCGAAATTGGCCAGAGAGCCACTAGTTTAACTAGTGTGTATGAGAGAATAAATATGTGCCAGGTTTTCTTTTTTCTTTCACGATTTGTTTGGCAATGCGACTAAGGGAGGTCTTGTCTTTTTAGTCCACTTGAGGGGAGAAGCAGCCTCTCTGAGCATCTGGACTTCTACCGAAGGCTACATAGTGTATTGTTGTTTTGTTTTAGGGTTTGTTTTTAAAAAAAAATGTTTTGGACCATTATGTTTTAGACCATTTGGACCATTTCCATCCACCTTCTCAAAAGTTCTTCACCACCTGGCAAGCGGATAATGCGTTCAGAAAAATCCAGGCATTCCAGAGAGCTTTTACCAGTAAAGAAATCATAGACGGGCTGTACTTGTTGACAAAAAAACAACAAGAGAGATGGAAACATGGAAAACAAAGCCCTTCCCCAACTTTGTGCCACCTTACTATCCATTCCCACATGAATGTTGAAGAGTTTGGACAAAGCCTCAGCTCCCATGACCTCCCCTCCCCTTGCCCCTCTCAGTGGACCTGTCCATGACGATTTAAATTGGATGTGATGAGTGTGGCGGCCATCGTTATGCACCATTGTCAGAGGGAGCCTGCAATATGAGCAATGCTCCGAAGGCTTTACACACTGATTGGCTTTGATAGGTCATGAAGACAGGCGAAGCAAAAACCCTTTCTGTCTTTTTCACTGAGTTCTTTACAAAAGAGGGCTTTTAATATGTGTGTTGCCTTTCTCCTGCCCCACATCACCATCGTGCTGTTGGATTTAGGATGGGAAATTCAGCTGGACCAAAGGGGCTTGTCATGTGGTTCCACTAATCCACTTTTTACCTTTTCCTCTTACACATATTCTGTACTTGATCCTGACCATAAATCTGATGCATGCAATGTAAAAGAGATCCTTGTCAAGCACAACTTCTAAATCTTTCAATTTGTGAAAAGAAAACTATATTGTTCACTACTAGAGTGCAATTACTATGTTTTTACAGATTATTAATACAATGTTTGAAAAGAGAAGAATATAGGATGTAACAGCTGTCAACGTACTGAGGAATCTGAATGCAAAACCTAAGATGTAGCAGAGATAGTATGCATAGTTCTGTTTATGCTTCTGTCTGTATTTATGTTCGGATTTACATATATTATCTGTTCACCTCTCTGTAGTAAATATCTATAAATGTGGAAGTGCCCTGTCTTGTAAACCCATGTCTAAACTTTGGTAATCTCATTTGGAAAAGCTGTTTTGTGGCTAAAGCTTTGTAACATGGTTAATTGATTAATCTTGCCTGGGGGTAGTGTCAGTATTTTCAGTCATTTCACTCTTAGGACTAACTAATAGCATACGTGCAAGTTGGTTTTAGTATTTTGCTTTAAATTTCACCATCAATATAAACATTTACATCTCACCTTGCAAATGGGAAGAAATTCAGGGATTAATTTTTGTGATGGAGCCCCTACCCCCTAAACCCAAACCCTGCTCGCCTACCCCTCCAGTGCAGCTTAATGCTAAGAGTAAAGTAAGGAATACAGTCTTGGTCACCCTGCTGTTTTTAGAGTTTAAGAACAAGAGGGGTTTAATCCTCATTGTTTAGGAGGCTAGGGGGTGCCCAGGGTCCGGCAGCTGTAAAATGATCCAACTGGCATCTCCTAATCCCCCCCAGAACCCCCAACCTCTAACTCTACCCCCCAATGGGCCACATTATCAGCCCAGTATCTGCTACACACTGGAGACTCCTTCCAAATATGCTAAATAAAATCTCCTCAAAGAAGACTTCACCGTATCAACAATTATACACAATTTTTTAATCTGTTTATGTGGAGCGTCTACTATACAAGTCAGTGTGTAAGCTGTTACTATAGAGAAGTGGCGACATATTAGAATGAGCGCATTAATATAGACTGATCCTTGCACCAGGCGCTACTGTCCGAGCTGTGGTGTTATAGGAAATTAATTATTACAAACTATAAAGTTGTATAATGACACATTTTTATTAACACATTAATTATACAAAATTGAGCATTCAGCAGACTTCTGGTATAATAACATGCAGTTAAATTTATTTAGTTGAGACAGGTCATATGAATGAGTGTTGTTGTTGTTGTTGTTGTTGTTGTTGTTGTTGTCATTCCATTCCTGTACATTTTTACAGTTGGATGAAAAATAGTGTCTCCTGGATATAGGACTTGATATAGTGGCAAATGCAAACTATACAATAACAATATAGAATATCAGTAGCATGAGGATAAATGGATAAACCAGAGATAAACTAAAATCATGTGAGTGTAAACATATAATCATAATGTGAGAAAGCATTGCTTCCTCTTGCTGTCCATATTGTGCAGTGGATACCATTTATCTAGTTTCTCCTTCAGCCTTCTATTATTGTACCAACAAAACAACTCTCTCTCTCTCTCTCTCTGTCTGTCTCTCTCCCTCAAAGGCTTATCTATCTCAAGCAGATGGTTCACTTGGAATAATGTGCAAAAAACATGATCTGCAGCTATGATAAAGACATTCCTCCTTTCCCCAGTGAACTCCCTCTCCTGCCCTTCTACAATCCCCACTTATCTCTCCGCTTCTCTCCTCCTTTGCCACCTAATTTCTGTTATCACCCCTATCTATTTTGCCTACAATACAGTTTTCCCCTCTTTAATTTGCTCATCTCCATCTTGGCTTATCTTTTCGCTTTCTATGTTTGTTCTTTGTAGTCACCCTCCTTTACCCACTTTCCTAATTTGCCCTTTTATAACTTTCTTAACCATCACACCTTTCATGTCTTCCATCATTCAATCTCGGTTTGTTCTCTGAGTTCAACACTGTGGACTCTCTTCTCTATGACTCCTTCACCTCATTTTCTCCTCTCTCTGAAACAACTACACCCCCCCAACACACACACACACACACACAAACACTGTCATGAGCCTTGCTGTTGTCCAATTGTCTCTCTTCCCTGTTGTGTTGGCGCCCGTCAAAAAGGCCCTAGGACGATCAGACAGTAAGGGGTCCTGAGTGTGCCAGGGCTGCCAGTGTAGTCTCTCTGCTTTTCTATCCCTCCTGTCCTTTTCCTCCATCCTCCATTAGATATCTTTGTCTTATTTTTGCTTGTACCCTCATTTGAGCCATAGTTAGTGAGTACGTATTATTTAGTTTAAGTTTAGCTCTTTTTTGCTCTGAAAATGGAGATTCTCCACAGTCACTACACTTCAAATGGGGCAAACCCAACATCTTTACCTTTGCCTATATTCTTTATACTTTTTTGCGGGACAATACAGCCATGCCTGCCTTAATAAGCCTCAGTTCATATGTTCACATGCCAGGCCAAATAACACCATTAATTTTGAACTCGAAAAGACAATGGAGGATCACATGATAAGCATGGTTGTTCCCTCAGAACTTTGTCTAAGCCTTGAGCATGTGATTGACCAGATGACATATTCCCTAGAAAGAGCCAAATAAGGCACAGCTGATAGCTGCATTTACGCATGGACAGGCTCAGAAGTCTGGGAGGTCCAAATGACCCATGAACAACTTATTGTGCGTTGTCTCAACTTTGCTCTGGATTTAGCATTGGAAGAATCTAGCTACTAATGTTTCTAGCACTTTAGAACATAAGTAATTTGCCTAACTATAAAGAAATACATTCACTCTTCCATATACAACCATAACTATATTAGATAGTCATGGCAGGAAGTGGGACAAAAGTCTGCTGCTTTTAAAAAGAGAAAGTTTCCCCATAAGAGCTCCTTACCCTCTGCAGCAGTGCGACAGGCTTTCTCTAGAGAGGCTTGAGTGACTTTAATCTGGCCAGTAGAATCTGGCAGACATTTTAGAACACCTGCGACTGGCCAGAGTGGCTTTTGTCTGGCCTCAACCCTGAACTTTTTCCCTCTTAATCAACTTAACAGAAACTAATTAAAGCCCTCTCCTCTCCAGGACCTGCATTGTGTCCCTCAGCATGAAACGTTAAAAACATAAATAGAGATGCTGAAGAGGGGCAATTGGATATGACAGCAGTAGTTATACCGAAGACATTGTTCATTGTGGTAATTAGAAGCCAATAAATAAGTAATGTCAGTGGTTGCAGTAGCACATTAAAATATTTCAGATAAAAATTCAACATCATATGTTTTAACTGTACAGTATACTTTGCATTCTGTTACACAAAATAAGGTGCAGCCGGTTAAAGAATTATATAGGAATGTTTTTTATGCAATTAATTCAAATCTAATTTTATATTAGATTTTTGCTCTTTCACTTTATCTTTCGAGAGACCCTATCTTATCACAGACCCTAATTACACTACATTAATGCATTGCTTGTAAACCCACCACATAAAAACAGGCTGATGTTTCTATACAGGGTCCCTAAATCCTTCTTAATTTCCTTCTTAATCTTGGATTGGCTATGGTAAAATTGCCCCCTATGTGAATGAGTGTGTGAATGTCTGTGCATGGTGCCCTGAGATGGACTGGCACCCCATTCTGGGTGTATATCTGCCTAGCACCCAGTATTCCCAGGATAGGCTCCGGATCCAGCGTGACTAAGCGCTGAAGATCAAACAATCACTGAAGAGCATTCACTCACTCACTTTCAGTAACTGCTTTATCCTGATTCAGGTCATGGTGGATTCAGAGCCAATCCCTGGGCGTGAGACAAGAACACAGCCTGGATGGGATGCCAGTCCATAGCAGGTCATTATACAGGCACATACTCACACACTCATTCATACCTAGGCACAATTTATCTTAGCCAATCCACCTACTGGCACGTTTTTGGGAGGTGGGAGGAAACTCACACACAACCTTCACAGAAACTCCACACAGGCAGTCTCACCTGAGCTCAGGATCGAACCCTCAATCAGTGAGGTGGCAAGGCCTACTAAAGAGTAGTGAATAAATGATCAGGACACTGACTGAAATACAATATTGCGGGGACAATCTTTTATATTTAAACATTAAAAATATTTCTGATGTAATAAGACTTTAATTAAGCAGTATAATTATAGTGGTGTACTGTGGTGAGCTAGTACTCTGGTCAGCTTGACTATATCTGTTTCTATTGTAATATTTCCATCTATTCATATAAAATGTTCTATTTCAATGTGAGAACCAGGGAGCAAGCTATGATGACTAAGCATGACTGAGTGGATGGGATTCCCAGCCACTCCTATGGTAGTGCTCTCACACTCAGTCACACGCTGCTAAGTGAGAGAGACAGTAATTAAGGAGAGCCTGCTCAAATAGATAGGCCTCCAAAGGAGATTAAAAGAGAGAAACTGATTGTGCATGTCTGATTCTAGCTCATCAGAGAGTTCTCAGCCTGAAGGCTTAGCTTTCAAAGAGTAGGTTATGCACAAGATTAAGTGTATGTGTGCACCCACAAGGACACACACACACACACACACACACACACACACAAAAACACACATATAGGCCAAGTTCGTAAAGACTTTTTGCTATCCAGTAGCCTACCATTACCATTAATTTCAGTGAAAAGGATGCACTGACTGACAGCTCACATCAACACGTGCTGATGTGTAAAAATACAGTAAGTGCAGTTCACAGAGAGTCTCAGCTCAGCTCACTGCCAGCAAATACATATGACTACACTGTAAAAAAAAAAAAAATTAAATTAAAATAAAAAAAAAATAAAATTGACTGTAAATTTTACAGTAATTTACTGGTAACAGGGTTGCCAATAAAGTAATATATATTTTTTTTTTTACAATAAACAACAGTAAAACATATTTACAGTAAAGTCCTGTAATATCTTACATAATATAGCATAACACATAATCCAGTACATTTACTCATCTGGCTGGTACATTAAAAAAAAAGGCTACTTACAATTGAGCTGAAGATTAAGGGTCTTACTTAAGGACCCATCCATAGCAGGTTGGCAGTGCTGAGATTTGAACACGCAACCTTGTGATCTGTTAATTGAAGCCTAAACAACTGACCCACTGCAACTAGCTCAACTAGCTTGCACTGATTCAACCACTTCCACCACTGAACTAAACTCATACTAAACGGTTGCACTGAATCAATGTAAGCTAATCAGGCACCTCCAAACTGCCATGGCTGGGTCCATGAGTAAGACCTTAACCTTTGGATCAGCTGTATCCTGCATCAATTGTAAGGTGCTTTTTTTTTTTTTTTTTTTAAAAAGCATCAGCCAAATGAGCAAATGGATGAGCACTGGATAATGTGCTATTTTATATTATGTAAGATATTACAGTACTTTATTGTACAGATGTTTACAGTTGTTAATTTTTACAGTACTTCATTGGCAACCCTAATTAGTTCTTTTTTTTAATTTTTGTCTGTCTCTGTCAGTTTTTTTTACAGTATATACTTACTAACCTAATATCACCTGCAAACACGCCTACACAACAAGTGAGTTTTTGATGGATGCCAAACATAGCCATACCACTATTGCAAAAAAATAAAATAAAATCTACAAAAAATGAATACATTATCCTTAACACAATTAATTAGTCTCTGAAAAGGACTTATAGTCTTCAAAAACCTACAAAAAAATGCTTGGTTATTTACATAGCTCGTTTGAGTTAGTCATTTCACTGGGTTATTTCTATTATTAAACCAATAGGTAGTTAACAAACCTAACACCGCAAGGAACGCTTTGATTATTATCATATTGTTATATGGAAGTGGTAGCTCTGGTTAAGATGTTGGACTTCTGATCAGATGGTTGAGAGTTCAAATCCCTGCACCACCAAGCTGCCACTGCTGGGCCCTTGAGCAAGGCCCTTAACCCTCAACTGCTCAGTTGTATAAATGAGATAATTGTAAGTTGCCCTGGATAAGGGCATTTGCCAAAATGCCATAAATGTAAATGGTATGTGTGTGTGTGTATATATATATACAGTTAGGTCCGGAAGTATTTGGACAATGACAGAGTTTTGCTGCTTTGAGACAATGTCCATTGTTAAAAGCGCTATACAAATAAACTTGAATTGAATTGAATTATTGTTGATTATTTTCCTATAACGGCATGCCCCGTCGAACAAAACATTAGTTATTCAGAATTTGTCAAGTCACAAATGGTTGTATTTGAAAGTTTATGATGTTGTTAATGTGTGTGTAGGGCCTACACTATTAACAATCACTATTATTATTTAATAAGCATTAGTCGTCCAGAATAATAAAATAAAATAAACTTTTCTTCAAATAGTTTGCTCACGTACACTATTATTGTATCGTGAAAACCATGAACAAAAGTTTGCGAATTAAATTAAATGTGCAAATTAACAAATAAGCTCAATGCTATCATTACTGCGTGTGAGGATGTGAGGTGCAGGATTGGGAAAAACACCAACGCAACAACACCGCCCTCTTCTCCTGCTTTAGCAGTACTGCACTACAAATACCTACATGACATTCCTTCAAAACGTACTGACTGAAGACTATTTTAATTTGTCACTGACATTTTATGTATTTCTGTCATTGTCATAGTTAATACAGCGCAGGACTACGACCATCAGGCACTGTATCTCACTTGATCGCGACACTCACGTCACTCACGTTGTTTGCACTTGATTCACGTTTTGGTTTACTTAGCACAAGTATTTAAGTCACGTTTGTATAGCAGTCTTTGTCTAGTGTCTGCTAATGAGTAGTGTTTTTGTGTGGTGGTCTATCCATGCCACGCTTATGCATATTTCATGCCTAAGTGTGTTTATGTGTGTGTGTGTGTGTGTGTGTGTGTGTGTGTGTGTTTATGTTACGTAGTCTTCTGTGGCATTCTTATACTTTCATATATGTATGTAAAACAGATTCATTAAAAATCCCAGTAAAAACCACCACTAAAAGTATACAACTTTTACCTTTTTTTTCTTGGAGTAGCAGCATCACACAGGACTTAAAAATAAACATCAAATAAATCTCTAAAATTTAGAAATTTGGTTGTTTTTTTTTTTTTTTTTTTTTTTTGGGGGGGGGGGGGGACTTCTTGTTTTATATCGACCACGCCCCCTTGTTTGGTGTCATTTTATTTCTATCAAGGGTTGATTTTCACTTATCAGGCCATAGCAAAATAAATGCTGCTAAGTTAAACTGTCCCAACTTACCTAATGTCCCAGTACACCTGAATTCACCCTAAATTTTTCGACTGTTGCATAATTGTAAACATGATTCCCCCTGTCTCTGTAAAAGATATGCCGTGGTGTGTCGTGAAACTGCTTTGCAGCAGTAATGGCTGTTCAGTGGACGCAGCGCTTTACGGCAGTGAGGAGAACGACGCGGTGCAGGCAGTAAGCGAGCAGGCGCTTATCTGAGGCTGAAAATGAACTGTCGTTTTTATGGATGCGTTTTGTTCGGTGTCTCAGTGATGAGACTTGGTGAATACGGCTTCCTTTATTAGGTTTTGTAACGTGAACGCTGATGGCCGCGGTTCCGACTGGGCCTGGCACCGGATCCCGGGCAGAGATGATTTCCTTCCCCGGGAATGGGTGCTCTGTCCCCGGGGAGCGGGAGAACCGCGGGCGGAAGCTGCAGGACTCGGTGGTGGCAGATGCTGGCCAGAAACCAGATGTGTGCGGACGTAACCTGGAGCGAGGGAACAACCGGGATTACTCGTTCTCAGAGCTGAACCACCAGTGTGAAACGTTTGAGCGACGAATAAACGGCTTAAATTGTATCGGAGTGTCTGGATTTATCCATAATCATAAAGAGGACGAGAGCTTGAATGGACTTAAAGCGACTGCAGAGCACTGTGACAGATCCAGCTGCGTCCAAAACACCAACAACCCAGAGCACATACTAGGTTTAGCTTGCCAAGACATGAACAAGAACAATGACAACAGTATAGTTACATTCTCTCGAACTGAAGCCTGTCAGAGTCATGCAAATATTGGACATGATGTTGGTAATAAAGTCACAAAATGTTACCTAAGGACTGATCAAGGACCTGAGGTGACATCTCAGACTGTAGCTGCTGCTGATGGACCAGTATTGGAGATGTGCAGGTTAGACCTGAACCATTCGCCTGCCACAGGAGCAAACCAAAGTCAGGATGTTGTGTATGTGCACTATGAGTCTGAACTTCAAATGCCAGGAATAATGAGACTGATAACCAAGGATCTGTCCGAGCCTTATTCCATATATACATACCGGTACTTTATCCACAACTGGCCACAGCTTTGCTTTCTGGTACGTAGGCAGCTGCATCTAAGCTGATCTGGTTCAGTGAACTACCAGGTTGTACATGCTGACTGACTAAACCTCAGGATGAAATGTTGATGAGCAAACTGAAAATAGATATTAATCTGTATTTTGGATCAGTGGTGAAATGTAGCTAGAAGGAAATGTAGCTTTGTGTACAGTTGCACTCAGGAGAAAGGTTTTCATTTGGCCTAATGTTTCATTTGGCAACCACCATGCATTATTGAAGCACAAGCTGTACAAAAAGGCCTCTGTAAAATTAATAGCATTTCTATCTAAAGCATGCCTAATCTACTCCCACTGCAAAGCCCCAAGGACTGCAAGCGAAACCTGAGTTGGATCACTGGGTGTCAAGAAGCTCTGCTAATGCCTGAATGGACATTCTATAAAATAAGCGTGCATATTTACAGTTACTGCTGGACCACACCATTTGTGTGCACAAAACTAGAGAGCAACATCATAGAAATTATTTTTTTAAAAAAGTAACAAAAACACAGTCTGAAATTTTATCATGTGTTTTGATCATATCTTTGTCTAGATAAAAGTAATGTGTAATGTGTAAAAAAAAAACGCAAAGTGACTAACTCATTGGACATTATTCCATGATATATGCTACTCTTGATGAAGCAGTGATCTGATCATGACTTAGTTTAGCAAAAAAAAAAAACTTAATAGATGTTTAACTTGTGAGAATGGTGTAATTCATAGTGACACATGGCACATCTCTATATTAGAAAGATTTATCATGTTATTTAATTTTTAATAGTCTTATATATTGTATGTTTTATGTATATTTTAGATGAGGTGTAACATTGAGCATCACGCTAGCTTTTTCAATTACCAGTGCACAATTCATCTGACATTTAACCACCCTTGGGAAAGGTAGACCATGGTAGCAGTAGTATAATACTTTCTCACTCAATGTACAAATGCATTACAGATACTTTAAATTTGTTGAAGTTCTTTAGAACTAATGGTCATGGCCTGCAGACAAGAATAAGAATGCTATGTTCATTTTTATATATAGTCTGACTTTTCTCTGGTCGTTGTAATAACTCAGCTAAATAATAATTTCAGCTCTGACTGCAGTGTCTGAAGGGGACATTTGAAGAGTTTGGGTAAAAAATTAAGAAAAAAAGAAACCCTATGTTGGTGTTATCATCTTTTGACATTTTGCGTAGAAAAAAAGCCAGATAAAGTTAGAGCTTCTATGACTATACATACGTTTATTAATGATCGTCATTGTTTGCTTTTTGAACATTATTATTATTTTTTTATTTCAGGCAATGGTACAGGAGGTCTGTGTGGGGGCAATTGTGTGTAAACTAGACATGCACAAGAAGATGTTTCGGCGTGGATACATTGCCATGCTTGCTGTGGACTCCAAACATCGTCGAAAAAACATTGGTGAGGTTTCCTTTCTTTATGTTAATGACCAGGTCATTTTGTGCAGTGAAATACGACCAGGGTTTATTGTCCATTTGGTCCAGGATTTATATTTTAAAAAATAATTTTGAAGAACTAAAAACTTCAATGAGACTTATCCATACACAACATAACCTTAGTAATTCACTGTGTTAGATGTGGACAGGAAATGCATCTCACATGAGCTTGGAATAAATGTCCTTGGAAAACCTGCACAAAGCTGTTTTTCTTTGTTTTAGGTACTAACCTTGTGAAGAAGGCCATCTATGCTATGGTGGAGGGAGACTGTGATGAAGTGAGTTTTTACACATACTATTTTACGGATTTTCTTAAACGACATACTCAGATTATTATATCTGGACAAATAGGAAAATAATAGTGATTGCGGTTGATTATTTATGGATGAGTGAGCGTGAAATTTGAGAGCCCACTATAGCAAACCCTTGCTTCAATAACACAAAGATTATTTTACATTATTTATATTACATAATTTTTTTCTTTAATCCTAGGCACTTTGTGTTTTATGTTTCTGTTTATACTAGGTGGTACTGGAGACAGAGATCACTAACAAATCTGCCCTGAAGCTGTATGAAAACTTGGGTTTTGTGAGGGACAAGCGGCTCTTCAGATATTATCTCAATGGTGTGGACGCTTTGCGGCTCAAACTGTGGCTACGCTAAGCTCAGGCCCTGTCAGAGCCTCTCTTTCTTCAGTACGCTAACAGTCAAAAACACAGTTTTGACTGGGCACAATCATTCAAGGCCATCTTTGCTGGTTAAACAAAGTACTTTACTTGATATATCTCTGTGAGAGTCAGGGAACACAAAGAAAAAAAAAAAGTTAAAACACCACAAGTGTAGCGGTTGAAGTCCTCAGAGAGTCATTTGGTATGAAGCTAACCAGAGCTGGATCTCAGAAGAGCAAAAAGGAATAGAACCAGCAGATTCAGAATAAGATTAAGCTGAAATAAGGAAGTGACACGAGACGTTTTGTGTTAGTTTGACTTGAGGCTTCAAACAAGATGCGTTTTTTCCATCATGTTTATTCTTATACAGTGATTTGACAAAGAGTGCAGGTTTTTTTTTTTATGTAATGTGGTGTGTGTTTGATTGCATTGAGGATTTGCTGTGAGCAGTGTGTGCTAGTAATGTGCTTATAGTTGAAGCTGATATGTGATTTCTACTTGGGTGGGAGAGTTCCACGCTACACTGGTCCATTGGAGCCATTTCTTCAGACGCTTTAGTTGCATCAGGCAGCATTTGATGGGCTAGGACAGTTAATTAACTAAAAGCGCAAATACATGCTATGGGAAACAGAATAAACACTTATCATTTATCAGAGCTCTTTAATGTGGTACTGACGCTCATATGCACAAATGCTAGTGTCAGTACTTGCAATGGAGAAAGTTTTAAATAGTTTATGTCTGTTCAGGGAGTGTGTAGGTTCTGTGCGAAATTCTGCTTATGTGAGGAGGAATTTCCAGCTGTTAAATCTATGTCTTTAAGATCATGTCTATCCCATTGGAAAAAAAAAAACAGCTTAGGCTGACCAGCTACTAGCTCATAAAAAGTTATTTAATTTTAGAAAGTAACACAACAGTAAAACAATTACAAAATAAGTTTTTTTTATTAATCGATTTTGCCAAGTAATAAGGAAGGTGTTAAATATTAGATGTGCCATCTTTCATTCATTTTGCGTAGGAACTCTGCATTTTATTATTGGAATATGCTGCTACGAAAAAAAAAAAACATTTACAAAGCACTGACACTCGAGACGTAAACGTCTCCTTACAGAAAGCTTCACCATATAAACGATTATAGTCTTTATGGAACAACTTGTTTTTTTTTTAAAATTCCTATTATTATTAGGCATAGGCTACGTGGAGTGTCCTCCATGCAAGTCCCTGTGAAAGAGTTGTTACTACAGAAGAGACTATAACATAGTAGAACGAGTGCATTAATATAAAAACGTGATTTGAATTACAGCTGCCATTACTGCCAGAGCTACTGTTACAGAAAATTAATCAGATTCAAGCAGTCAAAATATTAATGATAACATTTCACTGTTGAATGCAACGTTTAGGGGGAAAACAGACAAAGAAATGTAATGTAAAGCAGTGACAGTTAGTGGGTAGGGTTTCACTGATGCTCCTTTATTATTACAGGTAACAAAAGTGGTCAAAAATTGGGAGAATGTGGTATAAATATTCTTTAATTATTTGTATGCCCACACTTGCATTTTGTGAATTATTCTTGTTATACAGTAAGTCTGCCTGATGTCATCCACAGTGACAGTATTTTTCTGTCGGTCTTGCCTTGTGCTTTAGATTGTTGCCTTGTATTATTTTTAATGTTTAGTTTTTTTTGTTGATAATTTTTTAAAATATATAAGTAATATAATAAATATTATTTCATAACCAGAAATAATTAGGTATGCAAACCATACACAACTACGTATATAAGATCAGGTCAGACAACTGAAAATTGGAAATAATTTTATAATTCTGTGGAGTGTGTCATTAAGTTAATGCGTCAGCTTCAGGATGAGGTGTCTGCTGGAGATAGAGGAGAGTGAAAGACTGGACTACTTACTGTATATGGAAAGCTGGAGGAAGTAGAAGAGAGGAGCAAGGCCAAGATAAGTGGAGGAGGAAGCAGCTGAATTGTTCACATTTTACAGCTTTCACTGATCTACATTTAAATAAAGTCTGTTTTAACTTTAACAGTGTCTGAAGATGTAATGCTATCATCTGGACTTACACCGTAATGCAGCTCAATTGCAGCATTCTACCTAGCCTTGCAATCAAAGTAAAGACATCTCAACAATTATTCTATAACTAAACGTGAGATCTCAATGAGTCCATTGCACTATTTAGATCCGGAGGCAGAGCGCAGCACACCACAACTTCCACAGAGAACCTTCAGTCGAGACAGAGCATCTGAAACAGAAGCAGAAAACCTCTCGCCCCGGGGTCATCTCCTACTTCAGTCGGCTGAGCTTAGCAGACAGTAACAGTCTGATAAGTAAAATAAAGTTCCTCACATCCGGCAATTTTTTATTGCAATTCATAACTCCTCATTCTTATTATATCAGACTGGCATCTACCCTTAATTACAGGCATGACCAGATTAGAGAGAAACTGTACAACCAAATATTATGAATGGAAGAATGAGCAAAGCAGTCAACTACAGTGCCAGGAATGTAACTGTTACATGCTTCAGATTTTCAGCATGATAAATCTCTCGTTATTATGTGTAGTGTTAAAAATGAAATAGATGATCTGGTTATCTATAGAACCAGTTTCTCTGGTGCTTCTCCTTGGGCTGTGTTAAGCAGCAGTGGTTCATTTGGGTGAGAGAAATGGTCAGGATAATAGTTTTGATGGCTATCCTGTAGACACGTCAAACTGTCCACGATTTTCTAGTTTTGTTGCAGTGATGGAAACAACAACCCACCTTTATCAAACACATTTTACAAACTTAATTAACAACTGAGAAAATTAAGGCCTAAGTAAAGTCAAACCAATCTTAAAAATTGTGTGGATTTCTAAATTTTAAGATTTCTTTTTTAAAATACAATACCCGAAGTAAGTAACAATTGTGTCCACTACTGCCTTTAATTTAATACTGTATGATACTGAAGTGTTTGACTATGGTCGGTGAAAATACGATGAAAGCCAGTCAAAACATGTCTAAACTTGCAGACAGAAGTTTTCTCTCTGGTAAACATGAATAAAAAAGTTGGATTATTGCTTCACATCAACGTCTGTTGAAGTACAAGTGCAGTGGACGTTAATCTTGTTTGTCGTATTGTCTCTTATTATTTGCTGCCTGTGATCTTGACAATCCTGACACATAAAATCAACCTGGGCTTGTTTTGGCCTCAATCTGTTCAGTGTTATGTCTTATTAACATGAAAGCCATACTCACAAAATCTGGCTGGGTGTGGGTATTGGTAATGCTGAATTTGTATTTTAAATATTAAAATGAATGTAAAAATTAATTTCATCTACACACTGAAATACTAGCAATAATATTCATTTTGATGAAGGACGTAGAAATGAGGAAATTCTAAGAATCAAGAACACAGATGAAAACTGCTTTATCATCCTCTAACGCAAACTCTGTAAAGGAGATGACATTTTGTTGTCAAATAAAGTATTTTATTTGACACAGCGTTGTATGGTATTTTTCAGTGTTGTATGGTATATGGAAGATGTTCTATTGTACTTTGGTCCAAAATGATGTCTGGTGTTTTTTATTTGATTTGATTTCTTTTTTTTTTTTTCTTTTTTTTTTTGTGTGGAGGTTCCAGTGTATGCTGGTTGATGGTGTCAAACACCTCAATGTATGTTTGTGAAAAGGGTCCAAGCAGTCTGTTTATTACCATTACTACTACATATTAAATAAGAATGACAAGGAGGCCCATCACTTTTGCCAAAAGTAAAGAAAGAGTGAGCTATATGGATTCTCTGGATGGTCATAATACCAACCCACTGTTAAACCTAGAGCTGTGCTATGTGTTCTTTTATCTGTTTTCACATCCATAATGCCCACCAGACCATGAACACTTGATGGTAGACTATTGCGGAGACTGTCCATTATCAGATAGAACACATCACAGATGCTGATGTACTTTAACGAAAGAAAACCAACCATACAGGCTCATCCAAGCAATGAGATCATTAATTAGTATTTGATTAGTATTTACAAATGCATGATTTGTTATAAATATTGGTCTTACTAGGTCGTTATGTTTCTATGAAGCTGGGGATTACATGGCATGTCATGCTTTTATATCTACGGGTGTTCCAAAAGTCTCCATACGGGGGGACTACGTATGCCAGCACCACGTCGGTTGTGCCTTCGTCAGTGGATGTTCGTGGACGTCCACTTCTTGGTTGGTCCGCAACACTTCCAGTCTTTTTGAATTTGTTAATAAGTTTGGCAACAGTGTTGTGTGTGATGTGCTTGCCATGTTTCCTGTTAAAGTCCATCGCAACCTTGTGACAGCTTCCCGATCCAGCCGTGAGAATTCAATACGTTCTTCTTTTGTCAAAGGCATTCTTAAATGCTGTCTGATAAAAAATTAAATAAACTAAGTATGAAAAATTTTGGAGGACATTTTTGCTAAAAAGTGTTAATTTCCCCTATGAATTAAGATTTTTGGGACACCCTGTACTTTTATGTTTAGTCATTTGTCAGTGGATCAACTAGAGCAACCTATGGCAAATAAAAAAAAAATTCTGATCTTTTATATGTTGTGGGCAGCACTGAAGGTCAAATAAATTTGGATTTTTTTTTTCTCTTAGGTCCTTTAATGTATCATTATGACAACAGAAATAACACAAACACAGGCAATGTTATAACTACAAGTGCAATTTGTTAGATTGTCACAAAGGCATTGGAGCAATACATTAAATTTAAGAGCTGTCAACGACAATTAGCAATAATACAGCAATAAACCTCGTACAGTACAATGTATACTTTATGCACAAACATGATCCATGTAATATATACAGTTGTTCATTGTATGCATTAATGGAGCATGTGTTTACTTTCAGAAAGTTGGCTACAGTAAACATAGTGTACTCCATTAGTGTACAATGATACCTTTGATTTTTGTCTGTTTATTTTTTATGATGACCCTACACTTATATTAGCAAAAACTTAAAAATATATTACCATGACATAAGCAGCTGCATCAAAAAAATAATAATGAAACCTTTTCATATTGTAAATGATGTAGGTGTTCTCTTAAAGAGCATTGTACACAAAAATGATTTGATCTATTCTACATACAGTAGGATTGCAGTCAGTACTTACAAACAGGAAAATGAAATCTGCACAATTCCAAGAACATACCTTCATATTCAAAGGAACAGTTTGGCCAAAAATGATTTACACAAATTTTCTCATTACCTCAAATGTAGTCGATCATCCAAGACACGTGTATTGAGCAGCTTTTCAAAAGTGAAATATATTTTTTCCAGCACTTTCAAGGTCGACAATCCAGTACAGCTTTTCCTATTTCTTCAGTAACAGAGATTTAGATTTAAGATCAACATACATCACATGCCTTTGGCAAAATGCTGTAACTATATGTTAACTAACTGTCAGTATGTAACTTATTATAATTTAATTTCTAGAACAATTTGATATTAACTGTTTTCTTGTAGAACCTGCAGTACATTTTGTGTGTTTAGTCTTTGCTGTTTAATGCATCCAGCCATAGCAACAGATTAGAGTCTAAATGCTAATATTGCAGCCATGTCCTTTGAGAAATTTTGGTACTATAAGATCATAATATGCACTTCAAAAACCCCACTAGATGTAAAATAATGCAACTGTAAAATGGTTTCCTTTTTGCTTTTTTGGAATGTAGCTGGAATGCTGTGTATTAATCCATTAATGGAAAAAACAAGCATTTTCCAGACTAACTAAAAATAAAGCAAGTTTCAAACCTCAACCATTTTAAAGACTTTTACCCTGTCACTAGAAATGACCAAGTATTTGCTTTAAAAGACATAGCTCTCTATGTAAAACCATCCATACTCTATAAACAGTTTCATAAAATAGAAGAATAAGTCTGTTGAAAATTAAATACACAAATCAAATTGGAAATGTGTCATCATTCAAATCAATTCTAACGTATTGCTTTTGGGTCATATTGTTCACCTAAGTTTGATGCTTGTACCAATGATACTCAATACTTGAGGACATACGCCCATGATTTGCTGGTGATTGAAAGCAGAGAGAGAGAACGCTATCCTTCCCTCCCCACGGCCAATTCGTTTTTGTTTGTTTGTTTGTTTGTTTGTTTGTTTTGGGATAATGGCTGTGGCATTGTCTGGAACTTGTAATCTCCTCACTTGGGAGCCCTGCAGTCATTTCTTGGCTGATCGACTACTACTTTACTAAATACTAAATTTTGTGGCCAAACTGGCACTTCAATTATTTGCAGAGATATTAACCCATAGAAATCTGCTGATGTTTGAGTGACATTAAATATAGTAAAATGTGCCTTAATATATATGTAAATAATAAGTGTGAGATTAAATTCACATACTGAAGTTTTTCCAAATATGTGTTGTTAGGACTTGTAGTATTTTGAGATGGTTGAAGCCTTTTTAAAATGATTGTGGGGAAAGACATTCTTCTTTGAGTGATTTAAAATTCATCTTCAGAGCTATCAGCTAGTAGCATTGCTTGGTCCGGTCCACTTTTAACTTCTGTAGGTTGCTGTAGTCAACAAAAACCAAATACCAATCATGAGTGGACATACTAACTCAAATGTATACCAAGACGCTACTTTAAGAATACATTTGAACATTTGAAATTTTATGTTCTCTTGTCTGGTTTACCTTTCTCCTCTGGTGCTTCAGGTTGTCCCTCCTCTTGCGATGGATCAGCCTGATGCCATAAAGAGCTCCAACAATAAGTAGTGCCCCAGCTATACCGATGCCCACCGGTGCCAACATCCCAGAAACATAGCCGGCCTTAAAGAAAGAGTATTACATTCCATACTGGGCTAAATTATTAACCTTAAACCTTTTTCAAGAAATCACCTACCTTTTCTCGAATCAGCTTAACCCAGCTGCGTACTGCAAGAAAGCAAACAATAATCAGCATGTAAGAATAATGAATTTCTAATTTGAACTAAAGCTTCATGTACACCCGAATTGTTCTGTTTAGATGCTTTGAGAGTTCAGTGTACATTAAAACCATTACGTGTCAGAATGAGCTTTTTGAATATGGTTTACAAGCAATCAGTGAAATGATATTATTACTAAACTGTATTGTGGGAAGATGCCCCAGTGTAGAATATATTCATCCGAATCATTATTGAGAACATGCACACTCGGTTAAGAAGGCACGATAATGACTAAACTTATAATACCAGTTATTTATCATAATTATTCAGCCAATTTAGGGACAAAATAGTTTTCTTGGCACTTCAGGCAGAAAGGAAATCACACTTTCACAGCTAAACAGTTTAATGCCACCTCAACAACAATAAGAGTCACTGAAAGATTCCTTGCAACCTGCAAAATGCAGCGCCACCTCAATCTGTATTTGAACCTGCCAAAAAATTTGTTTTCTGAATTTAAGAGAGCAGTCCAAAATCTAAGAACATAAGAGTCTGAAATGTTCTGTAAGTACTAAAAAATTTTCTCCAGTCTTCTTAGACTTTACAGGAGGCTCAGTGTTGCTACTCTATCAAGCAGAGCCTTCACCAAATATTAATTGTACTTAATAGTGTTTTGCAGAATAATTGCCCTATTTAAATAAAGTTTGTATGTTTGCAAAAATATTAAATAATATAGAACTACACAATGTACCCAGGTTTCATGTCTAAGTATCAAACATAACATGTGCTGTTTGATTTTTCTCATTTTTATGAAGGGTGCCAATAATTGTGGAGTTATTTATGAAACATAAGGGGAACTCATGATCCTTCTTCTTGTCCCTGGAGAACTTTGGAGTACTAGATCCTATTCGTCTGGTCATTAGTCCTGCCCCTTGAGTTATGTCAGCTAAATGAAAACATATTTCACAATCGAATTCATACTTCATATTCCATGTTCCTAGATGTTCATAGTCTACTGCACAACACAGAGCTCTATTCACATTTCGTCACTAACTGTAGACTCAGACTCACTAAGGCCTTGGTTCCTCTGCCCCCAGACCGGAGGAGGAGGGATGAGGATGTAAGGAGGACGTGTAGGAGTATGCACAGGAACCTCAGTCAACTCCTCTTCACTCTCCTCTTCCTCCTCCTCAGATTCATCTGCATATTCATCCTCTTCATCCTCATTCTCTGGATAACAAAGGGTAAACAATATGAGTAACAAAACAAGCTTTATTTGTGAGAGAGCATATCTATAGGAACAAACCTTGAGATTCCAGTTCCTCCAGCCCTGACATTGGCTTCAACACTGCAGAGTGAGTCGACTTGATGTCTGCAACCTTCTGTGTGGTGGATGACACAGGAGAAGGTGACAAACGAAGCACATCCACAGACGTTGGGAGGCCATCTGTATCTGCAAGAACAAGTTGCTTTTCGTTTAATGATTTTAACCTCGTGTTCATTCTTAGAAAATCCACATATAAAAGCCACGCAGCAACTGCGTAGCATAAATGTTTGAATTAATGATGTGATGCTTAAAGGTAAAATCCACCCTGAATGACTTGCATATCAATATTTATAATCAATATCATTTTCAGTTGTGCAAAAGAATTATTTTATGATTGAATTCTGAGTTTACTTTTTTGGTTTAAACTTCTTTCACTGACATGCTGGCCTATTTTCACTTTGTCTAATGATTTCCTACATTACCCACAGCTACTGATAGTGTCACCAGTGGGAATTCATTCAAACACAGAAGGTTCCAAAGCTTCCAACACTTCCGCGCTAATAACACATTTGTTTTTTTTCCATCTTTTAGATCACTAACTAGCCAAGCTGAGCCTCTGCTTAACTCAGAGCAACTGCTGTACAACGCTGCACTGCATTCTAGACCTGGAGTTCAACATTTAATTCTCCGTTTCTGATGCTATTTCTATATTGGATTTCTCATTAATATGACAAAGAACTCCACTGGAAAAAGGTGAGTAGGAAAAGAAACTCTTGTTCTTTTGTATTTAGGCGCTAACAGCAAAATCTGACATGTTTGTGTGTCTCGTGTTTGAGATTATTGAAATTGTTTCTCTGATTAAAAGCCATTATAACTGCGCCAGCAACATCCCCCTGTGATGTCAGTGTAGGAGACACCCGTTAACTTTTCACAGGAATAAAAATAATACCGCACTAACCAATAAATTAGCACCAGAATCGCTAAACACACTGCAAACGTTTTAATAGAAACATATTTCTGTGCTTCAGGACATGTGGCTGGGCTTCAAGTCTGAACACTAGTGGTGTTGCTCATCTGTACACTGCAAAACATTGACGCTACTAGTCGTCAAACATTACATGCATTATATTACGAATCGGCTATACCTTGCAAACGTATTACATGCACTACAAAAATGTTATAGTATACAGAAATGTTATGAATCACATTACTATAAATACAAGAAATACTAGACAGCATTTATGCACTCTCACTCTGTAACCTCTCTGTCCTCTCATCACGCTCCACGTCTGCTTCAGAGAAAGGCCCGCTGATTGGCATTTGAGATGATGAGACAGTATCCGAGTTCTCAGCACCTGACATCTGCCATGGTGAAGGCCAATCCGAAGGCCCCGGAAAAGACTGATGAGGACTGTGGCCTGTATCCACGGAGAGTGTTTGCTCTAGCTCTGTCTCCCCGAGCATCCCCGTTGCGGGCACCATGGCGACAGACAGCTCGGATGCCAGCGCTGAACTACTGGATGGTGTGACATCAAGCGGCTCAAAGATCAAGGGGAGGTCTTCAGAAGACATGGTCGCCTCTGTGCCCACTTCCTGTAGCAAGGGCAACACACTCGCTTCTTCTACTGTTTCAACAAAGGTCAAACAAATAAGAAAGATGCATTTTATATTTCATGTTAAACATGCTGGGTGAGTTTCCTAACTAAAATACTAAAGATGATGACCCAAATAAACTCAATAAAAAATGAAGGCATAACAGTTAACCATAAAATTCATGTCAGATTATATATTCAGTTAACTAGCTATGAGGACACTGAGATCCGGACCACTGTAGTTTTTGAAGGTTTTGTTTTATTTACCTCCCACGTAGCATTTTCAGGTGTCAAATTCAATACAGAAACAGTAATGCCCTGACAATGTGATGGTAGAACGTAGCCTACTGATGATTCTCAACTGACCTCAGAGCACCTGAGGATACTGTAGGATCGCCTATAGACTTAATCGCCCATTATATTTAACTCTCATGGGACGCTACACTTTAACTTGTTGAGAGGTATGCAAAGGACATATTACAGGCTAGCATCTAATCTAGTTTTATCAGATATGCGAGAACATATGATATAAATGAGTCTTTATGACAGCAACTACCAGTTTGTAAACCCGTAAACCACAATTTTTTTTTTTTTTTTTTTTTTAATTTAGACTACTTGTAACATTGAAAGCCAAATCAGCTTACTAGTAACATTAGCTGATCAGTTTGGGCTACAAGCTCCTTAATTGTTACGTAGATACGTACTGTTACATATGTTACATAGTTCAATTTTAAGTTGTTGTATTGTGAAATATTCCTCATTAATAACAATTAGAATTACTACAATTATGATAAAGTCCATTTTTAATTGTATTGTTGGCACAGTAATGTGTAACATAATTCAGATTTCAACAGGTAACTTGTAAAGCAAAATATTTAACTTAATAAAAGTAAACAGTCTAACTGGAGTCAGAGCTCTTTATGGAAGAAAGAAAGGAAAACGTAACAGAGATTAGAAAATCTCAGTTGATGCAGCATTTTAATACAGTATATTAATTATGAGACAGCTCTACAATGTGGACCTCATTAAAATTGTGATCCTGGTTATAGCCATTACTTAGTTGGCAGTTTATTATGTCCACCAACATTGTATCTAGACTCACTGGCCCTTTTATAAGGTACAACTACCATATAGGTGAGTAATTGTAGGTATATAATTATTTCCTGTAGTCTATCTGTTGCTGTTTACATTTAGTCCAACCATTCTCAGCACACACTATAAAGATGATTGGTATAATATTTAGAGATTATAGATTTATTGCACAGTTTGTGGTAATCAGTATTATTCATTCATCATTGTTGGTTCCTGACCACAGTACTAGTGTTAGTTAGATATTTTTCACTGGTGGGTTTTTCTCAACCCAACAGTAAAGTTAATTCATTCATTCATCATCAGTAACTGCTCTATTCTGCTCAGGGTTGCAGTGGATCCGGAGCCAATCCCAGTAACACTCCTCACAAGGCAGGAGGATAGGATGTCAGTCTGTTGTAGGGCACAATGCACACTTCATTCACACTTATGGGCAATTTAGCATAGCCAATCCACCTGTCTGCATGTTTTGAACAGTAGGAGGTAACCGGGGAGAACATGTAAAACTCTACAGAGACAGTAACCCTAGCTCAGGATCAGTGTTACTCCAGCAACACTGCTGACACACTCATACAGTGCCACATAACCTCTAAACTGCCATTACTATATCAGCATCCCTGCTGTACTGAGAATGAAACACCATCCATATAATGTGGTTACTGGTGCTCCTATGTTGTTGCCTTTCCATTGATGGAAATCAGAGCAAATCAGAATATTTGTTAACCTACAGGTTATCAGTACTTCCAGGTGGATAAGTTGCATCCGGTCAATAGAAGAAGTAGCACATTTTGTAAACACGTATATAATGACTGAACTAAAACACTGGTCATATAATGGTGGAATATTGCTGTGTTTGGGGCTGTAATGTTAAATGTACCCCAGTACACAAACCGATTAGGTTTAAGTTCTTTCCTTTTACCAACTTCTCCTGTCTGTCTGCCCTGATGTTTTTTTTTTCTCACTGGTTTCACATCTTCTTCACTATGCACGATTTGCCTGGTTCCTCAGTTCCATGGTACAGAAAAAGTAAATTGTTCAGTTTGAGACTCACTATAGGAGTTTCATCCAGCCATATTAAACTAATAAGACAACCTGTCAATGTTTTGCTTTATTCATTCAGTGTTAACCTTTTTCTTTTGCCATCTCCCTTTTGCTTATATGCACATCATTCTAACAAGTTTAACTTTCCAAACTCACAACCATTAATCTACAATACAATGCTACAACAAGAAGATCAACACAAAAAGCCAGTGCTAAACACACATGTGTGACACGTCAACATGAAAACAGCCAACTTGGACCATAACAGCTTGAATATAGTCAAATTTATCTAGTATTTCCTGTCATAAGCTTACAATAAACCAAATATAAAATTATTAAACCTATTTTCTAGACATTTTGAGTCACTTAAAGTAAACTTTAAATTTTCTAATTCCCTTGGCAGATCATTCTGAGTCTTTCTAAAAGTAAAGACTTAAAATGAGCAAAATATCTGCCAATCCAATAAAACAATTTCAAGCTTAGAATTAGTGAAGATGTCTAGAAATTGCTTTAATAATCTTATATTCAATTTTCTGTAATCTTATAATAGGAATTAATTGGTAAATTGGACTATATCCAATATATTTTTAATGGCTAAGATGTCATTTTGTGCAGTTTTGTCTGTTTGGAGTTTTACATGTTCACCCTGTGTCTGTGTGGTTTCCTCCCACCTCCCAAAAATATGCCCATAAGTGGTTTGGCTATGCTACATTGCCCAAAAATGTGAATGTATGAGTGGATGAAGTGTGTGTGGACCAGTGTCCCATCCCGAGTGTATTCCCACCTCGTGCCCAGTTCCTGAGATAGGCTCAGGATACACTGCAATCCTGACAAGGATTAAGCAGATGATGATGATGATGATGATGGTGATGATGATGATGATGATGATGATGATGATATACCAGTGCAGGTCTACTTGCAGTAACCACCTGGCAGTAAGTTCTTTGTTGCATTGATGCAAAGCTGATTTGGTAAAGTGAGGGGCTGGCAAACAGTAAACAGCAACAACTAGTCTACAGACAGTATATGTACGCAAGCAATTATATTTGGATATTATAAAATGGGTGTGTGTAGATATTGAGTAGTTATATCTATTTTACCACTGTACTTATATTTTGGATTTTTCTTTCATAGAAAGTCCAAATAAAAGTTAATCTTTCCTTGTGCAAAATACAGAGTAACCAAATCTTTTTTTAAATTTTTTTTATTACATGTACACAATTATTCGGATCTGGCAGTAGCATGTCCATCATTAATCTTACCCCAATTTTTATAGTCACTCTTTTTATTTCAAGTTGACAAAAATAGAAAGTAATTAGGCTGCCTCCAGTCTCCCACTGTGGTTCAAAGTAGAGCAAGTAAAACTTATGCCTGGTACTCATAATCAAAGTCTATCTTTCTCGCTCTCTGCACATCTTTCATTCCTCCTCCGGTAATAACGGAACCTTATAAATGCTTGCTAAAAATACAAGTAATGCAGGTACTGTGAAAGGCACTCGAGTTAGTAGAAGAGAATATAAAGAGATTTTTTTGTTGTTACTAACTTCAAGAACATGAAAAAAAAACACAGCAAGATATATGAACATATTCAAAATCATACATGACAATGTGACAATGACAATTATTAAGTAAAGTGCTGACCTCCTTGTAAATGGACTGGTTCTGTCCAGGTGTCTCCAAACTCTGCCAGTCTGGAACTGAGGGTCAGGTCAGGCTGCAGTAGTCCCGGTACCAATGCTTTATCTTGCTCTGCAGCTGTAAACAAGTTTACCTCTGCTACTCTCGCTTTGTCCTGTGTAGATCCTCCAGTCTGTCCATCGTAACTGCTTGAAGTGGTTAGAGCTGTAACAGCTGGATTGACGTTCCTGGGAGACTGGCTCACAGAGGCATGGGCAGAGAATGAGGGTTTGGTTAAGATTCCTCTTGAAGTCTTTAGCTCATCAAAATGGTTCTTTACCTCCCATCCTCCCTCCTGTTTCAATGGGCGAGGTTTCGTTAGAGGCTGTACAGTCCCCTTATCTTCTTCTATATCACTGTAATGTAAGCCGATGTAGTCAGTGTTTCCCAGTGTAACTTGTGTCTGCGTAGGACTGTCCGTCCTCAGCTGTATTGGCAATATAGATGTCCCTACTTTCTTTTCAGCATAATTCTCTGGAGATGTGGACAGCTCTTTCTCTGTATTTTCATTTCCAGGTCCTGCTGTATGGTCCACAAGAGGAAAGGATTCATATGGAGATGCAGGTAAAAACTTCTGATTCTTTTCCTCAGCCGAACTCTCATCAGTAGGCTCAGCGCTTTCTTCATGGTATTGTGCATAAGATCTAGCACTTCTCCGAAACAACTCTATCTGCCTACTGTTTTCCAGGATGGCATCTGTCACTGCAATCTTCATGTCTTCATGCTTGGCACTGGATAAGACATCTGCTGTTCCTCTAGGTTCTTGTACAAGAGGGGATGAGGCCAGGTGTGTGGATGAGATTATACACATCTTGTCATCATGGTGGCTTGCTGAATGTTCAATGGTGTCTCCTGATCGTTGCTCTGTTCTATCACAGCGTCTTTCCTGTGGCGAGGAGGTGCTCCTTAATGGGGCAGACCAAGTGGAGAAACATGCCCCAACCAACAAGAGAACTTGGACTAGCACGCGGTGCGGCATTCTTAACTGACTGTTGAGTACGTAAATTTGTGGGCTTGAGAAGACAGAGATTAAGGGACTTTTAGAGGCTCCTATGGATGGATAGTTGGACACATCCAGAACTCACCTTGGGGAAAAAATAGTGAAAAATGTTTATGTTTTACACCAAGACACCACAGACTTCCTTTTGTGAGGTAGAACTGACAGAAGAGGTTCTTCATGAAAAAATAAATAAATAAATTGTAGCGCAGCATAATTTTACACAACATTCGGACAAAAAGCTTTTTTTTCTTTTTTTTTTTTTTAATATCTTTATCTCATATCTGCAGAAGACACACAGCTCCCCTGCAGAACCTGACACAGCACCACTGCTGCACTCCTCCACTCACAAACCCTAAAAATAGCACTGTTCATTCTCCATGACAAAGCGCCCTATTGCATGCTGTACAAATCAATGTGCAGTCAATTAATAATGATAAATTATTGTAACAAAATCTATTCTAGCTAGTAAAAGCCAATGAACCCTGCTTTAAGAATTTTCAGAAAGTGCATGGAAATTGGTTAATGCTTTCTCTTTTCTGACTCATCATCTTTTGATATGATTTTTTTTTTTTTTTAAATATGCATATTAACCTCCATATACCATGATCATCAGAGTGGACCTATAGCTCAGACGAGCATCTTTGCGCAGTATAAGGCAAACTGACACTCAGTGCCAAGTGCAAGTGCAAAACACAGATCCTTAACAAACTGGGTGACATATTTGTAAACATAGACATAGACTACGCAATGGAGCAGCATGAGGATACTGATTATTCACAAAGCTTCTTACAATGTTTAATGTCATGATGTAGCAGGCTATACAAATCACTGATTCTTACCTGTGTGTTAAAATCAGCCTGTCGACCTCATTCTGTAGAAGTCCAGAAACACCTCCGATCCAGTGCTCCAGATCACATCCCTCTGGCTGTGGACACGTACACGGGATTGGCAGTGTTGTTGTGGATTATGAGCTCCGGATGCTGCGCCATGCCGAGAAAAACCCCAAAGCAGCTCTGAATCCTGATTTAAGATTGCACTCCCCCACTCCCCCAAAAAAGTTCACAATATCTCGCTTTTATTGAGACAACACCCAGTTGTTTGTATCCAGGATCATCTTATACAACTGTTTTTTTTTTTTTTAATCTAATTATTACCACGTTTATTAGGATGCATTTCTACTACTCAAAACATACAAGTGCAGTCTTTTAAGTTTTATTCTGCATGCAGATTTCTGAATCAGCTTCTGGTGACACGCTGAACCAATTTCATTAAGCCATCATTGTGGCACCAGAAATCGCTGGTCAACATCAGCACCAAGCAGCCTTGGTGACAGTAGTTAGTTCATTTACATCTGATCTCGGATCAGCTTCTCCACCAATCCCACCCGCAATAATAAAACAAAAAAACGACGTTAAGATGGTCTCCGATCAGCAGAAACAGCGCCTGCTGTGTCGCACCGTTAATGCTGACTCCCATATTGCCTTTCGACGCCCTAGCTTTCGTAAATATGAAGATGCTGGGGGGAAAAAATAACAATTTACACGCAAATATATTGGTGAAATGTAATATAATCCAGGTTGAGCCTTGGAGCAAAGTTTTATTTGTATGAATTTAAACTTTGTATTATTTATTTATTTTAATCGGGCAAATGCTAGGACTGCTAAGTCGAGGACCTCTTCCCCGCCCTGCAAAAACATCAAGCGCTAAGTGTTATTGTGGATATTTTCTTCTGTGTTGTTCTGGTGGAGAAACAGCTGTGTTATAAATCCACTCGGTGAATTAAAATGCCATTGTTTGAGGTTTTGGGGAGCGGAGGAGAGAAAACAGCTGTTGTCATTGATTTAGGAGCTGCATATACAAAGTGAGTGATGAAAATGTTAAGGAGCGTTAGCACTGGAACCTGAGAGCTAGCTAATGGGGGTGCAGTGCGGCTGAGTCACTTGCAGTGAAGTAGATACGGCATAGACGTCTTTAGTGCGCTTATATAGAGAGTGTAGTTTGGGATTTAGATTTTTTTTTAAAGCTCACGGTTGCTTTATTTATTTATTTATTTATTTATTTATTTATTTATTTATTTATTTGTCTTATTGTGTTAACTTCAAGAGAGGAATGGATATAGATGCTGGTGAGAGAGCTGCTGTAGTGTGATAACAGGAAGTAATTGGTTTCAAACATTAAGTGTAAACATAAATAGATTAAAGTACGACGTATCTTTGTTGAATTATTATTATTATTTTTTTTAATTCCATCTTTGGCAAATTGCTGCTGTGTAAGAGGTACAGAACTTCTGGACGTGCTGTTACTGTAAAGTAATCAACCCCATCGTTGATTATTTTTCTGTAACAGCATGCTCCATCGTGTTTTAATCTCATCCCTGTGGGTTCATGTTGTCCCTGGCAGCCTCATGGTTCAGTGGAAACTCCTGCTCAGCAAATGGTCGTGTTTCCATCCTGAACAGTATCCAGGAATAGGAATCTAGTGGGATTGATTAGTGGCCGATAAGGAATCTGTTCAATCAGCGTAATGTTAAGTTCCCCCCTGTTTCTAGGTGGGAAAACAAAAAAATTGTGTCTGCTTTACAATTTATCTGTAAAACAATTCTAGGAAATTTAAAAATATAAATAAAATGTAGGTTGTATCCTGCAACAAGACCACGTTCTAGTCTGAAAAGCGGTTTTGCCATGACCCACTCGATCTCCAGACCTGACTTGAAGAAGGCAGTGTATGACACTGAGCAGAGTTAAAAGATTAATGTCTTGTTGGTATAATATAAAAACTTTGTAATTTTCATTTTGTCCTGGGGAGACAAATTTCTGCACTCTTAGGCCTTACCCCAGCTGCAATGTGTACCTCCACATAGGGTTGTAAACCTCAGGCTTCCATACGATACTATACGATGAGATGGCAGGATTTGATATTTGATGATAGCACAGAAACTACTACGATACAGACTGATTTAGTATCCTCTGATCGTTCAGAATTTGAGCTGGGCCTACCTTTAATTTGTAAATAATGATTTTAAAATGATCAGCCTTATGGGCAAATCACCTTACTAGTCTCTTAGATTATTTACACATTAATTTAAAATTGTGAATTATTTTTAACACATTATTTGCCTTTTTTTTTTATTTATAATAATTGGTTTATGACTGTTGCATCGATTAATTTCAGTCGTCACCTTTTAATTCAGTGCATCAGTCCAAACTGTCAGATGCTTACACCCCTACCTTTGCACTATTTAAGCAGAATTTTATATAAATAAACATGTGTCTGTACTCCACAGATGTGGCTTTGCTGGCGAGACCGGGCCTAGGTTCATCATTCCTAGTGAGATCCAGCGTCCTGGACTCCAGCAGGTGAGCCAGATATCTACCATTAAATGCACTGTGTGGTTGCTGATCAGGTAAAATCTAAAGCAGGGGTGTCCAAGATGGGGGAATAACACACAGAGTCAGAGGTCACAACATCTGGCATGTGTTCTAATGACCAATGATTGTCTTTTGAGACAAATTAAATGTATGCAGTTTCCTCTGATCTCAGATCTCTTGTTTCTTTTGTGCCATCATGTCCACCCAAAAGCTCGGGCATGTTAATTCAGGGCTACAGAATGAACGTCATTAACATTTTGAAGAGCAGAAATGCTAAAGCAACTAAGAGCTATTCAGTTTTTAGTTCTGGGAACTTTCTAGCAGACCAACTTTAATTGTTTACAATATTGTGTGTTGGTTGTGGCTTAATATTAAATTTTTTTTAAGTGAATGTGGATTGGTGTTTTTTTTCCCCCCAGCCCATTAAGGTGGTGCAGTACAACATAAACACAGAGGAGCTGTATGCCAACCTGAAGGAGTTCATTCACACATTGTACTTTAGGTAGGGGATGCACGCCATATTTATGTCATGCTTCTGGATATCCAGTCTCATATCAACACGTAACTTGTTGCGTGTGTATGTCTCCTGGTAGGTTCAGCATTATGTGATTGTACTGTGACTGCTGTGTTTGTAGGCATTTGCTTGTGAATCCACGTGACAGAAGAGTGGTTATCATTGAGTCCATCCTCTGTCCTTCGCACTTCAGAGAAACACTGTCACGGGTCTTCTTTAAACACTTTGAGGTAAGAGACCTTTTTGTCAACTGGAACTCATTAAAGCAGAGTCGTCAACTGGCGAATCACGGTTCAAGTGTGGACGCAGCAAAGTAATCCTCAGTACCAAACCTTGAAAAATACTCTGGCATTGCTGATAAACATATGGGGGAAAAGTGGCTTGTTTAAAAAACAAAAAAACTCAAAAGATCAACGATGAACATATAATGTTCAAAGATGAATGGACACAGAATTATGCATGTATTTTCCCTCTAAATAGATGTGTCTCATTTGTTCAGAGCCCATGGAGCTTGTCAGAAGTGGTAATGTGAAGCACCACCATGAAACAAAACATAACCACTTCCAATTGTCTTATTCTTAGCCATAAACGTATCATTAAAGGTTAAGAATTAAACAGTAACTATTGTCATCATTCAGTCATGTTAGCTGATCATCCAGATCTTTGTAAGCAAGGAATTTCTTGTACCTTTACAAGTTTTCCTACAATAAACCTTTTCTGCGTGTTTTAAAGCAGAAGCATTTTAGCTCACTGGAATGCTTAAATCGTATGTTTTTCTACGATGTGACAAAATACAACAAACAGCTGTGCTCCTCTGGTGTAACATATGCCTTTCTTCCCACCTAGGTTCCATCAGTCCTCTTTGCTCCCAGTCATCTAATGTCCATCATGACTTTAGGCATCAACTCGGCTCTTGTGATGGACTGTGGATATACAGAAACCTTGGTGTTGCCTGTATCCTTTTTTGCATGTGTTACAGGCACAAAGAGATGAGGAGAGTGCTTTTGGAGCACTGAGTACTAAACCTTTGAGTTGGTCAGTTGTGCCAGGTGAGGGCTGCAATGTCAGTTCCGCCAACAGTTCATTTATCAGACAGAAAGTGGTTAAGACATTGGGCTACTGATCAGAAGGTCATGAGTTCAATCCCCAGCACCACTAAGCTTGAGCAAGGCCCTTAATCCTCAACTGCTCAGTTGTATAAATGAGATAAATGTAAGTCGCTCTGGGTAAGGGCGTCTGCCAAATGCCGTAAATGTAAACTTGAGTCCTCAGTGTCAGTGCAGCAGTTAAGCAATGCAAATGCTGCTTGGTACAGACTAACTCTCCTGAAAGAAAAGAGAACTTTCAAAGGCCTGTAAAGGAGGCTATCGGGTAACTACTGATATGAACGTCTTCCCCACACTTCATTAGAGGTGGTCCATGGGTATGTTTTTGGCCTTTGTTTAAGGCCTTTCATTCACAGATGCATACATATATGAGTATGATTTTTCCTGAACATTTACTAGGTTTATGAAGGAATTCCTATTCTGTCTGCATGGGAGGCTTTGCCAATGGGTGGAAAAGCCATTCACAAGTAAGTCAGGTGATAACACTGGTGAAAAGATCTTTTGTTTTATGTGTATAAGCTTTCAGACATGAGGTTTTAAAACAGAGAAGGTAAGTTTTGTTAACCGGATGAAGAATGTACAGGGTCCAATTTGAAATGTAGCATCTAACAGTCCTTATTCAGAAGATTTTTAAGCACCTCTCAGATTTAGTGGAATAGGAATTTTAATACTTTAATGTACAATCTATAGATGTGTTCAGAATTGGTCCAGAAAATGTGATTTTTGGGAACTCTGGCATATAAAGTCTAGTTTTCAGGTAATATTAACCAGTGATATCTTAATGGACTTCAGAGTCTGGTGGAACATTGTATATCTGTGTGTGTCTGGATATTAATGTGCTTTTTACTGCATTCCTCACCTCTGTACAGGGAGTTGGACAGTCTGCTGACAGAGCAGTGCACAGTGGACACGGACTCAAGCACCGGACAGAGTTTACCAACTGTCATGGGTAAAGTTCTGCCACTATACGTACTCTTGCATATGTCTACAGCTCATCTTTAAATCCTTTACTTTATCTAATCACTACATAGAGAAAAGGAAAAGTATGTGATTTTAAGGTAGCACTTTGGTAGTAAGACCAAAACAACAGACGAGTCTTACTGATTTTTCTAATCAAACAGACCAAATCCAGCCTTTCACAAATGCCCATCAGGTCTATCAGAATTAGAATAGATCAGGCACTCAATTTGACATGAATTGTCTTTGCTCTAGGCACCATTCCAGAAGAAGTTGTAGAGGATATTAAAGGTAAGCTCAAAAACAACAGTAGATTAGTTAAAAAGACTGAGATTATGGCACCTGTAAAAAAAAAAAAAAAAAATTCTGATAACTCATCTATGTGTTGTTTTTTGTCCTGTTCTTTTCTGTAATTAGTTAGGACATGCTTTGTCAGTGACTTCCAGAGAGGCCTGAAAATCCAGGAGGCCAAGTTCAACATGGATGGAACTGCAGAGGTTTTATGACTTATATGTTCAGTATTTATTTGAATATTGTTCTGTGACAAAGCACTTGTGCAGGTCATTTTTATTGTTTTCCGTACAGTGTGCTGCTTAAGGTGATGCAGGATGTGTGTAAGGAACACTGAATACTAGTTGATTTTCTTTATTAGTTTATAGCATCACATATTTTTTTCTGTCTACAGAGACCTGCTCCTCCACCAGATGTTGATTATCCGTTGGACGGAAGGAAGATCCTTCACATTAAGGGGTCGATCAGGTAAACCTGCAAACACCTTTACTAAATGTACACCTTTACTATGTTCACATGTCAGGATTTTACATTTTTACATTTATCCTTCTGACTGGATTTAAGTCCATTTTAATGAAAAGGCATTGTGACTGTCAATTTACCGCTACAGTGCATAGGAGTTTTAGTAAAAATGAAAATATATATGGTTATTGAAACAGGATAGGAAATTTTCTTTTTATGATCTGATGTTCCTGAGCCACTGTGGCAATCTGACAATCCTGTAGTAGTAATTCAGTTAGTGATGTGTCAATTGTGTCGGGTCGGAAATGGCTTGTACATCATACGCCAGCTCAGATACACCAAAGGTCCTGACCCATCTCCTAGGCATGAAAGACACCTAATTACACTGTGATTGGCAGGCGCCATAGCCACTTGTGAAAGAGAGAGTGACAGAGTGTGAGACAGTTAACAAACCAAATACGAGTGAGAGTCTGAACAAGTCTCACACTACTACACTACAGAAGGATTCAGGCCTGGTGGCGTTATCATTTTGTTTTACTTGTTGAACAGTTAAGGCATTTATTAGTGAATAATAGATGATAGTCAGCCAATATTGTTGAGGTAGACAATTCAGTAGCCGGCTAGGAAGTCGAAGGAGGTGTCGATGTGTTTGTCCATGTTTTTGTATCTCAAATTTTGCTATATCAGGTGAATTGAGCCCTTCTGCTCACCTTATTTGTGTCTTTTTAAATTTTGGTGAGGATTGTAGTTAGTGTTCTGACACTGCCGGTTCGTGCCAGACTTTTTGACAAGCTGGAGCACAAAATCTGTGAGATTACAATAAGGCAACCCTTTTTCTCTTCAGCCGGAGTTTCTATTTTAGCTGCCTGGCTAACATTGTGACTAAGTGATTAGTTTGTTCTCTAGGCTATGTTTTGCTTATCATCTTGCTGGATAAACGCATTTACACTGCAGCAGGTCAGTGATGCATAGGCACTGCTGCTTAATCAGGCAGTCACACCAAGAGCTAACCTGCTGACTGTAGTTAAAAGACAAGCTCTTACTGAGAGCTTTCTCTGTTTCATTTGGATAAAATTACCTGAACTGTAATTCTGTTTTTCAGAGACTCGGTTGCTGAGATGTTGTTTGAACAGGACAATGAAGAAAAATCTATTGCTTCACTAGTGCTTGACACTCTTGTTAAGGTAAAAAAAAAAAAAAAAAACAGCTTAAAACACAATCTTTGTAATTTACCCTCTCCATTAAAATACCAGCAGAGCCCAACGTCTCAAATTACAGGTGCACTATTTAAGCCACAGTGTTTTAGAATATTATTGTCCATATTCTGCTGGTAATAACCAAAACGCTCTTGTGTCTGTGTGCTTATTCCTCATCAGTGCCCCATCGACACACGCAAGGTTCTGTCTGAGAACTTGATGGTAATTGGTGGAACAGCCATGCTGCCTGGCTTCCTTCACCGCCTCTTGGCTGAAATCCGATTACTGGCAGAAAAACCCAAATACCGTGACGCTCTCGCCACCAAGAGCTTTCGCATTCACAGTCCACCAGCCAAGCCCAACTGCACTGCCTGGCTAGGAGGTAAGAAAGAAGATCCTTTAGTCTTTTCTTAAGCTATGCATAAGAATTTATAATTATTTTTCATTATCCCCCCCCCCCCCCCCCCCCCCCCCCCCCCCCCCCCCCCCCCCCCTTACATGTGCAGGGGCTATATTTGGAGCATTGCAGGACATCCTGGGTAGTCGCTCTGTGTCCAGAGACTACTACAATCAGACAGGCCGCATTCCTGACTGGTGCAGTCTCAGTAGTCCTCCACTGGAGTCACTGTATGACGTTGGAAAGACAGGCCCACCACTCATGAAGAGGGCTTTCTCCACAGAGAAATAATCCACCAGTGATGCATCTCTTTCTCAGAGGCATAAAGAATTGCATCATCAAAGCCTCTTGCTCAGACTCTATCAAAAGCGGTTATGTATCCTGTTTGTCTGTGGTTTTGTGTGTAGCTGTTCACAAAAAGAAGAGCAGTGGAAGAACCACTAGGTGGCAGTCTATCAGAAACTCACTAAGGGCACACTGATTAGAGCATTTTAACATGTCTTTTGTAAGCTTGAGGAGTTTAAGTAGCTAAGTTCAACAGATAAATTCCTGAACATAACTAAACACTCTTTGAGCTTTTTTGAGCTTTATATAACGTACCACTGCTGTGGCAGAAAATCCCCTGCTTTTGAGTAGGGAAAATAGCAACATTATTAAGAATATATGGGCTATTTTCCTTTTTTTTCCCCTCCCATTCTGTACATTTATATTTGTGTTGTATTTTCAGTGCATTTAAAAATCTTGCACTGTCATAAGTTAAAGGAACCCTACATGTATTTAATTTATTTACACATTAGATGCTGGTGTTTACACATTAAATACATGGTGTCTTATGTGTACTAAATAAATGTTCCAACATAAATATTTTACAGTTTTGTTTTCTTGCTTTAAAAAACATGCTAATGTCATAAGAAGAATATATATATTTGAAGTCTTATATTTGTTTTGTCATTAGTGTTGGTTTGGAGAATAACCTTGCACTTGGCTTGTTTTCAACTGTTTACAAAGATCAAGTCCAGCAATTTGGTCTTCTTTTTAACACATTATTTGAGTGGCAAAATTTCTGCTGGTAGACGCAGATGTCTGTGTAGGGAAATCACTTTTTGATTTCCCTTCTTTGTTTAAGCCAGTGCATTGTGTATAACTCTGGGTAATCATAGATATACCTCTACCAGCTAAAAGATATCAGGTATGAAGATTGCAAAGATTATAAGCTAAATTCTGTGATCCTGGTCCACTGAACAATCAGTGAATAAGGGAATCTGGTGCTGTGATTGATAGTGTTTAAAGTGTTTCTTTATTAACTACGCAATTTGGTGTACTTCCTTCAGGTGAAGACCCGAGTAACCTAATGAACCACCAGTCAGAGCTGCCAGGTCCAAATTTTCAGCCCAACTCCATCCCAAAAACTGCAGTTACAATACAAACGTACGATACAATGCACGTTTATACGGAGTTGAAAAAGAATGAACATCCTTCTTTTCTCTTTCGATGTCCCAACTTTATTTACATTGGGGAAAAACACTTAAATCTATGTACATTCTTTGATTCTCATTTCAGACTAGAGTGCTTTCCTCGATGTGATGATGTAATTAGCTGACCTACACACAAAGCATTCTGACCTGAATCACTGTAATAGTTCCCACTAAAACCCAAATGGTTCTGTATATATATATTTTTTTTTACAGACGTTTATTAGATTTAGTTTTGATTATTTGCTTTAAAGCAAGATCTCGGAGCTGCGTACTAATCCAGTTATTGCTGTTTGTTGTTGTTGTTGTTGTTGTTGTTACTAAATTACATTGATTTGTTTCCCCCATTTGTGCCATAAAGCAACCATTTCTCAACTATAGGTCTACAGAGGGAGAAGAAAGCCACTATAAGCCCATTTTTTTGTCAAAGAAATCTAAACACAACACTTTGAAGGAATGGACTGCATTTGCTTAATTTCACTATGCTGTTTTTTTAACTTCCAAATGGAGCATCTAGCACACATGATTCTTTGCAGCTGATCCTATTTGAATAATAATATTTGACTAGCTTGTATGACTACGAATGGAGACATAAGCATCTGGCCTGTGTGACGACGGTTTAGGATGCTACATAATGTATCATGGTGCGTTCACATGCTGAGAGCACGGATGGTTGTTGTGGAGTTACTGAAGCTAAAAGAACTACTACAGTGTAGTAGCGCATGTCGACATTCCGCGTTTGAGTCATTCTTATGCAAGGACATTTTCTATGGGATCATGTTGATCAGCTCATGGTACGTTTTGATAGTGGTCCAGCTAGCAGTCTAAAGGTTTCTACAGTATCTTGCTGAACATTTTTAATGTTATATGTAGAATCTTCAGGACAGGGGGTTTCCATTTTTTTAAAAGGGTTCCAAAAACTTTTGAGGGTCCCAATTATAAATACTTCAGAGCCAACATATGTTGTAGTTACAATCAGAGAATGCTAATTAGGATGTGATTTATTGTAGATGTTATTTCATGCCATTCTTGTCAAATACACTATATGTGCCTTTGCAAATCACCCGGTGACCTAAATTCAATTCATACAGGTTCCAAGCTGTTTTGTTCAGTCATGAACAGTACCAAATTGGCCAAGATATTACCAGAAATTACTTGAATGACAGTGATACCTAGGATGTAATTACTCCATCAGTCAGTACATATAGTATTTTTATAGTTTGAATATAAATTGGTAGTATTCATAGCAAACAGCTATCTTGTCAATGTCAATATATATTTGGTCCTGAAGTTTAGGTTAATGAGTACACCTAATCCTCCTCTCTTTGTTGTTTACATTCCGAGATATCCTGTGTGTCCTCTGACAAACAGATGTTTCTTATCACCTTACGGCATTTCTGTAACACGGAGCACAATATCAGTGAAGAGTCCTCCTTCATTCCACTGTTTCCTAAAAATAAATCTTCAGGAGAGGAGAATTTATGCCTGTAAGTAGTAGAATTTTCCTTTCAGCAAACGAGGGAGAAAAGAATCACACAGCGGCTTCACTACTTTTGTAGTAGTGAAATTCTCATTTGTTTACTAGATTGGACACACAACTGTGATTATTATAATGACAAAAAAAAAACTGCATGTGAATATTTTTTCTAATAAAACTCCCAAATGAAAGATTTTTACACTAATGTGAAAATTGATTAATATTTGGTTTATAAATTGATGATGAAACAGTCTACCTATAGTTTAGAAACTGCAAGTGTGAAACTAGAGAAAATCCTGGATTCTGTAATTGCTCCCCAACTGTTAACCATCATATCAGCATTTACTTGTCATTATGATAATGCAGGAGCTGTGAAACATCACTGTCTCCTTATTCCCATTGCTTAATGGATACGAAGCAGATCCTCTAGCTAATCTTAATAAAAGGGTGACCTTTGGGTTGTACTGTGATTCTGGCGAAAAAACACTGAAAGTATAGCACTTCCTTAACTCATGTATTGACCAGCATTTCACATTGATGAACCTGAGCTTGACTTATGGTTGTTGTGGCACTAAATCTAAGCAAGATTTTTACGCATATGTTTTTTTGTTAGCACATTTGTGATTTCAAATCTTTCCAGTCTATTAATGCTCTAATGGTTTCCTGCTGTTTCCTCAGAATAGCAAACATGTTAAACAGAAAAGATTTTGTTCAAACCAAAACACTAACCTTTCAGTTCTGTTGTCTGTCCTTTTGTCTAATTTGTACTTTGATTGGACAATGTGTGCGTAATCTATCTACAAGCTAGTTCCTGACAAACTCTATTTTCAGTACACTTGTAACTGTACTTCATGTGCACCTTCTTAATCAGTGCATGATTAAGATAGATATCAGCCCAAATGCAAATGAAATCTAGGAGGGCATTTCACTCTGACACGACTATCACTGATAGGCTGCATGAATCTACACTCTGGGCTACAAAGAAATCAGCCCTAACCCCATTCTTCATATCTGTATTTTTTCTAATGTTTTCTGTATTTTTATTATGACTCTTGGTGGTGCTGTTGCATTCGGTTCCACAAAATTTCTAAATATTTCACTTTAAAACATTTGTGAACAGCAAATAATCTGATGTGGATGCCAAAAATGAAGACTTTTATTGATGTCTTTTATCTTTGTGCAGTTTTTATTTTTATCTTCTTTTTTTTTTTACTTTTATGTTTATCTAAATAATTTTTATTTGGGCTGTTTATGTTGCCATCTATCTATTTAATCATTCATATTTTTTTTTTATTCTTTATTTTGGCAGATCCTGCCCATGTGGATGACTTACATTGTATTCTACAGCTTTTGAAACCAATGAATAGATTAATATTTTTACAGAGGAATGTCAATGTGTGTCTAATGGTGTTAAACAGTGGCATGCAGTCGGGGATAATGACGTCTCTTCCTCGTTGTGTGTGTGGTGATGCGTGCTCTTCCGCCTCTTCTCCACAGAGCTCTTTGAAGAGCTCTTTTGGAGGTTTGATTCAACATGAGCAGTTTGGTCAGTATAGCACAGATCCTAGCCACACTTCTCCTCCACATTCCACTGTCAGAGGTATGAAATTACTTCACATTCTTTGTTGTAGGCTTAAATTATTATTGTGTATTTATTCTTACTTTACTTTGAATACTTTCTGGTCTGCATTTTTAAATCAGAAAAATATTATTGATTTGTGCAAGCAAGTGATTTAATATGCATGTGTTTAGTCTGTTACTTGTTACATTTGAGTTATTACTTTCTCAACACAATGTTTGTATAACATCAGTTTAATTTCTACTTGTATCTCAAGTAGAGTGTTTGATGAGTGCTTTTCAATTTATGCTAGCACAGCATTGTGGATCTGAAGTCTGATCTTGATCTGATTTTGATCAACTTTATCTCTTTTTGTGGAACAATACATGGAAGGCTAGCCACAATTTTATAGTGTGGTTGGGAATTTGCACGTCCTCTAGCTAATCTTCGTTCCTACCCCATAATGTACCTCACTTGCTCTAATTACTTTAGACTTTCTACGTGTTTGTTCACAAATCATCCTGATTGTGAATATGAGCCAAGTATCCAATGGCCATCACTGTGATCCCTTGATTTAGACTTGGTTTGTTGCACAAAGACAATTAGTAGTTTGACATTGTTCAAACTACTTTCTGAGAAGTTCTCCCACTCAGTGGATGTCACTATCCTTGTGCTTTTACACATCATGAGTCAAAGTCTGAAATGAGTTGGAAACGATCATGATGTTACTTTCTATTATTAAATTGTTGGTGTTGTAGGTCTCGAACCATCTAAGCATGACCCACTCCAAAGGTAACAATTTTTTTCACTCATATGTCATGCCTGTAATCCATGTACTTAATTTGTACTCATAAAACTCATGCATCAGATCTTATAGTGGAGACATTTAAAGTTTTGTAATTGCTCATGTAGTGATATTGTTTCATGATGTGTGGCATCGGAGTGTGTGTCACCCGCTGGAGAGGATGGTGGAGGTGGAGAAGGAGTATCCATGGATTGTGGAGTACATCTTCAGTCCTCGCTGTGTGCCTCTTCATCGCTGTGCTGGCTGTTGTAATGATGAAAAATTAGAGTGCTCCCCTACCCTCACTCACAATGTCACAATACAGGTACACTTTTATTATGTTACTTCTGTTAGACTATTCGGGAGAATATAAACATACAGGCAGTGTGATTCTTGGTGCACATATCCAGTGTGTACTGAGTAGGGAAAAATATATGGTTCGTCTCTCATCTAACTGTATGCTCTACATTTACAGGCCCACACATTATATTTACATTTCAGTTTAAAGCATCCAATCAAAGGTTCATCAATCTATCGTGCCAATTCGTCATCTGCAGTAGCATGATATCTCCTATATCATGATGAAGCACTGTATCAGGCACTATATAGTATGTCCAGTATGAGTACAACAAATGTGGAAGTTCATTTCCAGCATGCAGCTGCAAATGTTTTTTTTCAGAGATAAAGTTGCATGCAATTAATAATTGCATTCAACATAGCATCCTCCTTTCTTTCCAGCTGTTGAAACTAAGCCCAGTAGAGAGGACCAAGCAGTTTGTAGAGCTTTCATTTTTAGAGCACCACTCCTGTGAGTGCAGGTACGGAAATCAACTTGCATCTAAAAGTGCACAGCATCTTCTATTGAAAGTTATGAATTTCTTCATTAACCTCATTCTCTTTATTACCATCTTAAAACACAATTATCTATTATCTAGACCCAAACAGAATCACATAAGATATCAGAGGTGAGTCTATTCTGTCAGAAAGTAGCCTATTTATGCTATCTAATCCCAGTTATGACAGTGGAATAACCATGATTTTCTCTGATACAACAGGCAGAGGCTAAGTAGGCCATACAGGGGAAGAAAAGGAAAAAAAAGGAAAAAAGAAAACAGAAAATAGTAGCAGGTATGGTCTGCCCTCTGCTGGTTATGACATGAGATATCTGAGTTGCCAAAATCAGTAAATTCATTCATTCATTCATTCATTTTCAGTAACTGCTTTACCCTGGTCTGAGTCCTGCAGGATCCAGAACCTATGCCGGGAACACTGGGGCGGGAATACACACTGGATGTGACGCTGGTGGATTGCAGGACACCACAGACACACATTCATACACTAATTCACACCTATTAGCATAGCAGCCCACCTACTGCCATGTGAATGTGAGGTGGGACAACTCTTTTTAAAGAAACCAATTACAGGCTTGGATCCCGTAAAAATAAATGTGCTTGTATATAAGATTTATATTTCATGAACACAATAAATAGATCATAGATAATCAGAACATGAAACAATGTTTTAGAATAACTAATAAATGCTGTCTAGTTCTGTGGTTTTTCTCAACAATGTATTGATAAATAAATATTGGATAGCTACTGTATGTACTGCATGTCCACTGACTGAAGCTTTTCACCAAGCTGTTTGTTTGTTGTAGGTGTCATAATCATTTCAGCTAAGAAAAACAAATCCATTTCATCTTTTTTATCCGGACATACAAAGACATGAACTTTTTTATGCATCTGGAATTGAAGCCATGATGAGCTCTTCTCAGCAGAAGATCTTGCAGTCCACAGACAATAAGATATCCTCTGGAAAGCATAGAATGACAGAGTTCAGGCTCTGTAATCCCCTCTGTTGTGTTACTTGCTTAATCCCTGTGCTGTGATGAGTGCGGTCATGGAAATGACAAGGAGAAGTGACTTTGTGACAAGATGGGTGGCCACAAAGGTGACTGAATACTATTATGATAATCTTTGATGATAATCAGAACCTTATTTGCCTGGCATATGTTGTTTATCTGTATTTGCCTGTATGTCCTGCTATGTATATCCTTGTACATAGAGAAAACATGACTAAAGCCAGCTATATTCAATTTATGTAATAAATATTAAATAAATTTACATTGTACCTGACTCTGGTGGCACAAATGTGTTCTTGTAAAAGATTAATAAAATAATGGAATAAGTTTTTAACATGTTCAGACTAACCTGTCTCCATTTCCTATCACCAAATGTTAAATTAGGATCATACTTATTAACTGTTATGAAATGATTTGTGCTATTAAATCTCTTTTTTTTTTTTTTACTCTTTTGAACAATGACATGTCCTGATGATGTATTTTCTTTATGAAATATTTAGCTAGGCCAGACCAGGCTGAGCATAGATAGAAAAAGTAGATGCCTCATTGGACTGAGCTGAAGTTGACAGGAGTAGAGTTGACAACCCATGTCCTAGACCATGGGGCCCCATTTGTTTTTGGAGTCAGCGTGTTTGAGCTGAGATCAGCCGATGGTGGTGCAAATGGTGTTGGAGAGGCAAATGTTAGTTAGTTGCCTATTTATCTACCTGTTAGTCCATATCAGTGCCTGTCAGAATGTATTCCATACAGAGGGTTATAAGCATTCAAAGGCAATAAATTAAATCAAAACTGACTACAGTATATACCATTTTCCATTCTTTTGATAACCAAAGTAACCAAAATGGCTTCATGATGCTATAGATCCAGAAGACTAAAGTTGAGTGATTTTCTTTTGGTGAGCTTAATAGGTACTGTTGTTGCTGTTTTTTGTTTTTGCCTTAATACTACTTTTTAACTTTTAAATAAAGGTTTAATTAAGGTTTGAATTTAATTCTGAATCCCTTTCCCTTGCATTTTATATAAGATTACACCACAAACAAGATTCCACCTACAAAGTTAGCCATTTATTTTTATGACAATTCTTCTATTATCACATTCCTCCAACTACAAGAAAGTATTTTATATGTGGCAGAGTAATAAAAACAGTTTATAGATTATGAATCAAAAGTAGAATGGTTAAGCGGATTCCTGTACGCTGTAAAATCCTAGAGCAGTCAAACTCTTTTACAAGTTGCAGATGTTAATTATTTAAAGGATATATTTTACACTGCTACAGACAGTCAGATCCACAACTTGTATAAACCACAGACGGTGATAAATGTTCAAAGACATTGATTTAGGTGCACAGACCACATAGGCCTACATATAGGCTCCTTTGAATATTTGTATCCCATTTAAATACATTTAAACAGATCTGCTACTGCATTTTTAAACCAACTCAGTTAAGACACCCAAGAAGCAGGAGACATGGTTTCCTGAAAATTACCTTTACAATTTAGGCAAAAGGCATCAGGTGAGACATGAAACATAACATACACCCTGAGTTATGCACGTAGTACCCAATATCAGAAGTCAGTATTACTAACAGAAGTTTGCGAACACTACTGACAAGATGGCGTTTCCTAGTCACAGTTTGCCTAGAAATCTCTCCTAACTACTCTAAGTACTCAAGTAAGTAAATAGTTCGATATGGTATTATGCGCATGCGCAGTACCACGCCTCACACAGGATCGAACGTTCTGTACATGATAACTCGAATTCTTTGACGAATTCTGTCACGTTTTTTAGCTGAAGGTCTGTGGCACTGACCAATAGGAAAGCAGGACGAGATTTAATGGGCGGGGATACCTAGTGACGTACGCGCATAGAGACGTTTTAGTCACACCCGCCCCTCTCTGCCAAATAAATAAATAAATAAATAAAAGGTAATATAAATACACAGACTCATAGAGGCGCGGGAATATGTTTATATATTTGTAACACTATGGCTGTGAGAAAATAAGAAAATAAATATTTACGTATTTAATCGTGTTAGTTCCTGGTGATGAAGTCAGTCCGTTTGTCATGTGCAGAGCTCTGTGTGTGTGTGTGTGTGTGTGTGTGTGTGTGTGTGTGTGTGGCAGCTGCTGCTGCTGCTGCTGCTGCTGTCTCGTGTACAGTATCGTGGGCTGTTGCTGAGGTGTGTGCCAGCAATACGGGCGAGACGAGGCCGCAAGCACACACACGCGCACACACGCACGCAAGGTAGGCTTGGCTACACAGACCTTCTCCCATTTTACACATTGTTCATTTGTTTGCTCTTTGCTACTCTGTCGTCATCTCCCGAGCCGCACAGACATCCTGTCTCATCTGCAGCCTGCTAGCTGGGAAACCTGTTAGCCCGCTAGCCGACTGAGCTGAATAACACTGCTAGCTTGCTAACGGTAGGCTACCATAATGTAGCTCGCCAGATTAGCCAGGTAACGCTTACAAACTGTGTGTGAAATATATAACTGTGCGAGAATTTAATCTGACATGTACATTTTTTCCATTGTTATATGACAATCTAAAAACGGAGGCAGCTAAATGTCAAACTAGCCCGAGAGCTAGCTGCTAATGTTAGCTATCTAACCCGAGTACTCACCCAATCTTTAACTACACGGAGTCTATTATTGTTATTGGAGTTATTTTATACTTCACTTAACAACGCGACTCTCTCCTCATTTCATTTACTTCTTTTTAAAATCAGTACCAGGAACCAAGTGTTACAAGTGTTCCTTACAAATAACAAACCGTGGAGGAACATCATGTAAAACAGTAAATAAAATATCAAGTGAATTCTTTTAATGTTAGAATTTTGTAGAGTTGAAATTAATACAGTAGGTCATTCATTGTCTTATATAACTGTTATGATGCTGTTGGTTTGTTTACAGTTGCTTGTTCTACAACAGTTAATGGTTAACACACACACATATATATATATATATATATATGTGTGTGTGTGTGTGTGTGTGTGATATCTGGTCTAATCTGGTCAAATATTGCACTATGTGCCACAATTGTTACAGTCTTTAAAAGCTTGTGTTTTTTTATTGAATTATTTGTTTAAGTCATATGATGCATTTTAACAAACTTGAAACTAAAAACAATGTGATTTCCTTATCAGGAAAAGTTTTGATGACGTGTAATAGTTACTGTGTGACTTTTATCAGCGCTTTTTGTGGCAGTGTGAGCGTGGTGCGAGCAGACCAAAGGTGAAGCCAGCATGAGCATGAAGATGAAAGATGACGGACTTGTAACGACTATGGGCAAATCTAAAACAAAGAGAATAATGAAGTCCAAGTCTGATTCTGAAAGGGATTCTGGCTTCTCAGGTTTGTATTATAACATAGTGTCTTTTTGGTGTCAGAATACAAATTTATTTCTGTTTCTTGGCTCTGTGCTGTGTGTGTGTGCGTGTCTGTTGAGGGGATTGTTATTGTGTTGTTTTTGTTCTTAATTTCTTATCTTTCTTTTTTTCTTTCTTTTTTTTTTTTTTTTCTTTTCTTTTGTAGATGCTAGTTCTGAGCATCTGAGTGTGGTTGACCAGACAGACACAGAGGATGCAGCGCGACCGCTGATGCAAGCAGTGTCAGGTTCCAGGTCCCAAACTTCTCAGCTGGCTGTCATTGGAGGATCGTTCCAAAGTTTGTCACCCATGATCATCATGAATAATGTTCTTCTCAAACAGGTAAAAACAACATTCCCCTGATCATGTTCAAGGAGCACTGTCCCTCAACCATGAAATATGATTTATTTGAAGTAACTATGGAACTAGGATAAACAAGACATGCACTTTTGTTTAAAAAAAAAAAAAAAAACAACTAAAAAATGTATTCATTACAAGATAAAATGCTAAGCATGTGTTGTATGTTTTGACTGAGGAAGTCATCAGTACAGTAGTTTAAGTGTGCATGTGATAGATAATTCATGCAAACATTCAATATATGCAAGATTACAGTGTAAATTTTATGTGTAATAAAAATGTGCAACCTCAAATCACCCAGATGTGTAGCTCAAGTAGGCTTGGCCACTAAAATTTATGTGGCAAGAGAAGTTATGCTGCAGGTGTGTCTGTCGCCAGACAGCAAGATGCAGGCCTACATTTACTCAGAAAACTTATTCAGTTTCTTAATATCTAGCTCTGGATTATCCAACATGCTTAGATCTCATTAGTTTTTGTATGTATTAATTTATTGACAGCCTGGTGATAACTCCCCCTCTGTAAAGCCATGGGGCTTCAGTCCAGCTGTTGAGGTTGTACAGCAACCCCAAGTAGTCTTCCTCCAACCGGTAATCTCACAGAGAACTACTACAGAGCCAAAAGGACCGCCCAGTAAGCGTCGTAAGCACAAGAAGTACCTCCCCATCCTGAAATCCTATCCCAAAATTGCCCCCCACCCAGGGGACATCCCACGTAGTAGCTGCACTAGTAGCAGCAGCTCCACCGTCACTGCATCAGTGAAGAGTTCCAGTTCGTCTTCCAGCTGTTGGGATCTTCCTGATGGAGACAAGCAGCAAGCTGTACAAACTAGTTCCTCTTCTGGCTCCTTCACTCCAAACCAAATTACACCAGCCAGGCATCAACCAGCATCACCTCAACCGCATACTCCACTTACTGATTCTAACACTGGCAGTTGTCCTGGTGTGGAAAAGCCCACTGCTGGAAGGCTGGAGCCCACGACAGAGCCCACAGAAATGCACGCTAAGACATTACAGACCCAACCACAGGGTGCCTTCAAAGATGGCATCTGCCAGAACAGGGACTCTGACAACAGGGACTCTGACAACAATGACAAGAGGAAGCGTTTCTGCAACACCTACAATATTCTTAGTAAATCAGGCCTGCTGGACATTACACTGCGCACTAAAGAGTTGATACGACAGAATCGGCGCACTCAGGTTGAGCTGGATCAACTCCGTGAGCACACAGACCTCTTTATGGAGGCCCTACAGACAGGAGACTTGTGTATCTGGAGCAAACTACAGATGATTATGCAGGAAGAACGTGAGAAGGAGAAGACTGTGAATACTGGATCAGAGACACAAATGGATCGTGTGAAGTAGGACACTTGAACCAGAAAAGAAACTTTTTGAAACAGGTTGTGTAAATGTTACTAGTTCTTGATCCTTCTAAGTTTGAGAACTTCCAACACCTGAAATATTGTGGATAACGAAGAACAATATATTAAACTATTCGCAATGGTGAGCTCTATGGCACCTTCTCTTCAGGCAAATGGGCCAACAGGTAGAGCAGGTAGCTCTCGGCTCCATGGTCCCCGGTTCAGTCCTGAGTTCCGGTTACTGTCTGTGTGGAGTTTCACACTGCTCTGCCCACATCTGTGAGGGTTTCCACTGAGTTCTCCAGTTCCTTCCCACCTCCCAAAACATGCCGGGAGGTGGATTGGCCACTTTAAATTGCCCCTAAATGTGAATTATGTGCAATGCGATGGTATCCCATGCAGGGGTTATTCCCGCCTCACTCCAAGTGTTCCCGGGGTAGGCTCTGGAACGAGGATGCAGCAGTTACTGTAGATAAATGAGAACTTTGGTTCACTTACAATGACAGTAGGAAAGTTGTAAAATGAATGGATATGTCAAACCTTGGTAAAGGTTGTACATATCTGATTGTCTGCACTAATGAAAAATAATCTTCATAAAGCATTTGTGATGGCTTTGATTTTTTGCCTCGGTAATAAAGCTAGATTGTGAGGTTAACATAGTATTAGCAACATTATGAATGTGCTTACGGCCCGATGAATAGCATGTTTTAAGCCAGAACTAAACGGTAATATGAAAACAAGAATATAGATTTAAAAAAAAAAAAAAAAAAACATTCACATATCAGCAGGCAAAGCAGGCTGGTACATTAATGCTCTATAGAGTCATGTGACCGAATAACCTTAGCCATAGTGCAAAATGGTAATTAGTAATCCTACTTTTGAAGTGGTTATGGCACCACAATGTTTGTAAGATCTGCTCAGTGCTGAAACAATTCCGTGCCTGTAGGATGGACTCTTCAGATTTAACTTTTGCAACGTTTGCAACAGTTCTCTGCTGTGCTTCTTTTACCTATGTTACCTATGTACTAAGATGTAGTAGCATTAGTAGATTTATAAATCTCCAAGAGGAGCAGTTTTGTATCAGATGCGTGCGTTGTTAATCAGCCAAACCGAAGAGCTCACAAACTGGTATCATTGTTGCTTTTCAGTGGTCTGATCAGATCACTTTCCACAAGTATCTTTTAAATGTCCAAGGCAGGTGTGAGAGCCTGTTAGTTGAATCCAAAATTGTAAAAACAGTTGCCTTAACCTCAACACTGGTAAATACAGTTGCCAGCACATGTTGTCTAATGTCCATGAATGGAGTTTTGGTTGACTGGCCACATGCAATAAGTGCTGTGTGTATTGTGTGTTAATAGTCAAAAATGTTCTTTCAATATTAATATACAATTTGGTGTCCCAAACAGTTTGAATTGAGGTAGTTAGAGTACTTTTATAATTTGCTTTAAGCATGATTCTTACTGTTTTTTTGTTTTTTTTTCCCCTAAAAGGTTCATACATTGTTTTGTAAATGAGGCATTAACCAAAATGTCTCTGTAGCTTATTTCAAAAACATCTAAAGCAACTTGTGTTATTTAATTTAGTTTTTTTTTTTAAACTATATGTCCGTCACACATGAAAGAACCTGTTCTTCAAACATAGCTTCTCTAACATATTTCTCTCCTAAAGTTCTGAAGCTCTTGCACTGATTTACACTAATTTGCAGAAAAATGCATAAACCAGTAAACAGGCTATGGATGAGTTACCCCTATATGGAAGTTGTTTTTTTTTGTTTATTTTAACCTTCAGGTTGCAGGGATCTTATGTTGAAATGTATTAATGTGATGGAATCTTTTGTTGTATTTAGTCTCAGCATCATTACAGAAAGGTCTAAGTCTGAAATCTACTCAAAGGTTGGACATTAGCCAGGCAGTTGTCTCTGTATAAGTTGCTCGCAGAGTCTCTGTTTGGATCTATAGATCGTGTTATATTCAGTCTCGGAGATTAGACTTTGCATAAACACTGGAATTCAATTATTATGCTATCTGACTTCTTTTTATTCCAGTTGTATAATGGAATGGGAATGGCAGATATTTTTCCATACAAAAATGATCATTTGGAACCAGTAAGGCCCACAGCAGTCATCGTGGCCTTTTTGAAACTTCACTGGAGTTAATGTTGCGCCTCTGTCAGGCCAATTACTGTTGGCCAAAAAAAAAAAAAAGGAGATACTCAAGATTTTGTTTTGAGGCAGCTAAAAGTTGACCACTAGTTTGTAACTGTGACATTTTCTTTTCAAATACTTTTGAAGTATAAATTTGAAAAAAGTTATAGTCCGTGAATTCCACATTAACCGTAGCAGTATTCTCCTGCCTTTAAATATGGTATTTACCATTGCTTTCAGACAAACGTCATGTCAAAGTTCATCTCATTGTCACTCTGTTCTGTGGGTTTTGTGTCAGGGTGGTTACTGTTCTTGTGGTTCTTGCTCTGATCTTTAGATTTATAAATATAAAATGTCTACACACCCCTGTTAAAATGGCAGGTTTTTATGATGTAAAAAGAAATAGCAATATTTCCTATTTTTCCCTGAAATGTTTCTGACTGTTTTTCCACTTAATTTTTATACGTAGTAATTTCACATTGTGGTTTTTTTGGTTTCCTTTTTTACACATCACAAAAACCTGTGTTTTAACAGGGTGTGAAGACTTTTTATATCCATTGAATATCTTATTTACTCATCTTCCTTTTAAAACCTGTCAGCTTCAAATGCATTAGTATATCTTTATTTTTGCACATCAGCTGTGCCTCTTAACCTTAAACCATGGAAGTTTCCTTTGCGCATGTATATTTCTGTTATTAACATTGTTACCGCGTTCTTGTGAGACATAGCTGTCGTAATCAGTGAGTCATGGCTACATCTCGAAGACATAACACTAGAGCACTGTTTTCCTCTTGTAAAAAATGAAAGGCCTCCTTTATGATTAATCATACACATATAATTCATTTTGTCGATGTATCTTGCACGAATACAATTTTTAAATTATCACTGCTATTCTTTTAAAGTACCCGTCTTTGCAAATATTTACAAATATTTGCAAACTGCAGATATTGTGATTATTACATAATATATGGACAGCTGTATTTTCTTTTTGTCCAGTTGTTTTCATTCTTTGTATTTTTTTTTTTTTTAAACAATTGACTATAATTGAGGACATTCCATATTTGATGTAAGAACAATACACGTTTCCTTCTCCATAGTCTTCCATTATAGCGTCTGTGAAAGTACAATCCAAATGTTTGGCATTTTTGTGTCATACAGTTCTCTCTGAAAGTATTGGAGTGGCAAGGACAATTCTTTTTGCTTTTGCTATAGACAGAAAACATTTGGGTTTGAGATGAATTTGAAGCTGAGAAAAGAAGGAAAATCAATCAAAGCCACTGCACACAAGCACTGGGCATAGCCAGTACAAAAATTTGGAATGTCCTGAAAAGAAAGAAGCCAGGGGTGTATTAAAAAATAGACATCGAACAGGTCGGCCAAGGAAAACAACGGCAGTTGATGACAGAAACATTGTGAGTGCTGTGAAGAAAAACCCAGAAACAACAGTCAGTGACATCAGCAACTGCCTTCACTCGGCAGAGGTGAAAGTATCCCAATCCACCATTTGAAGAAGACTTCAAGAGCAGAAATATAGAGGCCATACCATAAGATGCAAACCACTCATCAGCAGTAAGAATCGGAACCAAGACTATTCTCTACCAAAGTGTGGATCAAGAAAAGATTTGTTAATGATCTGAAACATACAAGCTCATCGGTCAAGCAGGGTGTAGGTAGTGTCATAGCTTGGACTTGCATGGCTGCTTCTGTAATGGGCTCACTAATCTTTACTGATGAAGTAACTCATGACAGTAGCAGCAGAATGAGTTCAGAAGTCTACAAACACATTCTGTCTGCCAATTTACAGAGGAATGCATCCAATCTAATCAGGAGGAACTTCATCATGCAGCAAGACAATGACCCAAAACACACTGCCAACACAACAAAGGACTTCATCAGGGGAAAAAGTGAAAAGTTTTAAACTGGAGAAGTCAAGCACCAGCCCTTAACCCAACTGAGCATGCATTTCACTTCCTGAAGGGAGAAACTCCCCAAAACAAACAACAACTGAAAGAAGCTGTGGTACAAGCCTGGAAAAGCATCACAACAGAAGAATGCAACAGTTTGGTGATGGCAGTGGGTTATGAGCAAGGGATATGCAACTAAATATTAAGTGTTATTTACTTTACTTTAAGACTCTCTGTTCCTATACTTTTGCTCACCTAAAAATTGGGTGTTTACTTAGTTATTTAACACATATATATGTAAATATCAAGAAATGAAAGCTGAAATTCTGATCTATATTTCTCTTTTGATCTCAAACCCAAATGTCTTGCAAATATATAGCAAAAACAAAAGAATTGGCCTTGCTGTTCCAAAACTTTTGGAGGGGACTATGTATTAATAGTAGGGATATATCTCTCAAATAATCTAAAATTATTATTATTATTATTATTATTATTATTTAAATATAGTAGCGTATGAGAGAGGACCTTAGTGAGAATGTAGTGCTAATGCATCAGTGTTATTTTTCTGCTTTTCTTTTGTCTTTAGTGCATTTTTACAAGATTATTTAAAACAAGATTTTAGTGAAATAATGTTGGAAAAACTGTCACTTGCCGTGAATAAAAATAGTAATTAAAAAATGTTACACAAACAATATTCCAGTTAAATATTTAATATACATTGGATGCGCTGGTATGACTATGATATGTGGGCCCTGTTAACTGACTCCATGTAGGTTGTGAAGTTTTATTGGCTACTCTGCCAGCTAGTTCATCACTTCCTTTATTTTCTGACATGTACCATCTGATCCTCTTGATGCTATACAGGATGAACCTGCGAGATCAGAAATGATCCCCATGATGTGGCTAGCAAAAGCCAGCAGGTCATACTACCCCATTGGTTCTTGGTGGACCTTGATGATAGCACCAACAATGACCCAAGCTTGACAGTGATGTTGCATAGCAGTGATATGAGAAGGTGCAACATCATTTAATGTACATATGTGTACTTGGGATGTAAAAGAATACAAACACGGAGCTCCAAAATAAAACCGTATTTCTACCAAGTTCTGTACAAAAGACAAAAGAAATATGCTTTTTATATTTTCAGCTCACACTGCGCTGTGCACAGGACAGCCTATACATGCTGGGCTGTCCAAAAACTAATCATTTCATTAATTTAAAAAATATTCACATTCATTGCACATGTTTTTCTGTATTCTTAAATGATCATTCTTCATCATTATTAAAAGAAAATCTTCTTAGAAAATCATATGGCCACAAGCCCCCAAAGTATATTATAAAAAAATATTTTAGGTGTCTATTGTTACCTGTAAGTAACATTTTCTTGATTTAGGAAAGATATTGTTGCTTTGAAACAGTTTGCCTGCTTACTCAGTTACATTAGATAGAGAATAGGAAGTTTCACAGGGTGTCAGGTTCAGGGGATGAATGAAGCTTTGTTCTGCGAATTGCTATTTCCCACAAAAAATATTTAAGCAAATGTAAAGGCACAGAACAATTACTACAACATGAAATGCCTCTGAGACAAAATGAGAGAACGAGGCTACAGGTTTTACGTCGACTAAATTCACCAGTAGTAAAAGCATGGAATCATCATAAAATTGTTTGCTGTAAAGTTAACCTGTGTATATATACTGAAACATGCTAATGCCAATTTTTATTTGCAAACATCCTTGTTTATATACAGGGCTTTGAAGCTGGATGCATGGGGATGATGTACCCCAAATTATTAAAAAGAAAAGGCAAAAAGTATCACCTTGTAAAACCATTCCATCTCCTTGGGGTTAACTGTGGTTGATCTGGGGTCTATCCCGGGAGCAATGGGCCCTGGAGGAGTTCCTTCTACTCTAAGACTACATAGCACCCATTGGCTAGGATGAGTGGTTTGCTTCTTTTGTTCCAGCCAGACAACATTATAATGGCTGAGGTGTACACTGTTTTCTTTCATTACAGTCTTTGGCTTAAATCTTAGGAATTTCTGTAACAAGTTGTCATATGGGAGCAGAGCCTTGCTAGGATTAGTCATAAATGTCATGAAAGGAGCCTGTGTTGCACATACAACGCACAGATCCATAAACAAACGCCAAATACAATCACCCCTGTTACACTGAGATAGCAGGTGCAGGTATGCAGTGGAGCTAGTTTTATACACCACTGGCACAGAAGTAGAGGTGACTAACTGTATCGGACCATCGTACTTCTTACAAAATCATCCTCATTTAAAGTACACCATGTCCACTACAGAACGCCTCTAGAGGGTGCTTAAAGCATAAAGCAGCTTCTCTCTTGTTGCTGAGAAGTCGCAAGAAAATGAGACTCCTGAAGACTTTCACTTCAAACTTTCAAATACACTTGCAGTATTTCTGTTAGTGGACCTGAGGGCCTGAGATGTATAGATGCACCATATGGGAGCCTCATAGGTCGTTCAAGCAAATTTTATTAGAAGAGAACACAAATAAATACAAAACATGAATACAAAACAGGTTGATGCAAGCTCTGAATTGAGCCATACAGATCCATACCGGTCTATCATTGCTCTTAAACAGGCTTTAAGAGGCCTGTTTTAAGATTCTTATACCAATATTAAAAGTAAAGTGTCTGCTTAAAACTGTTGAGTCTTCATATTTGATTGCTTTTTTTTTATTTATTTATTTGTTTATTTTTATTTTATTGCTAACACACCCACACACAAGCAGCTGTGCATTTTCTGGAACTGAATCTCAAATGTTTCTCTACAATGTTCATGGGCCCATCAGCTCCATTATGTTATATCCTGCGTATCCTGTCCTATAAACTCTGACAACATCCCCATCCCTCTGTCAGACTGAAGTCCCCTGTTAGTGCAGCTTCAATCTCATTCTCTAACACAGACCCCATCTGCAATTCTGCAAGACCTCCAGCAACCAGACAGCACCTCATTTGTTCTACTCAACCTTGCCAAAGGTCTCATTAAATAGGCCACAAACAAAATAAAAAGGGGAATTTACATGGATTTCAGCGAAGAAATGCAAGATCAAGATACATAGTGGTTAGAAAAGATTGCTGTGTGTAAGTAAATAAAAAATGCTTTTTGATTCTTAACCCAGCCAGAAAAAACGACTAAAAACAGAGAAAAAGTAAGAAACTTTGGCAGACATTACACTAGCCTATTACTAAGGACTTTTGTGCTTGTAGATGCAATTCTAGCCGGAGGCATTAATCTGGAAATCTGTGCCAGTGTGTTTGAGCAATCAGTGGTCTGCACTGGTTTTATCTCCACGTGTATGTCCTAGAGAGAACCATGGCTCTACTATACTGTACCTACCAAAACGGCTCACATGTGAGTCGGTTCTCAAGGTTTACCTAAGAACCGAGTCAAAGAGCCGACTCAAGGAGCCGACTCATTACTATTCACATCGCAACCCGGAAGCACATTTTGGCACCGCTTTTTTGTGAGATAATGTTGTGTTCTGGTTTAACATGACGGATGGAGGTAGGGTTTCTATAAATGCATTTTGTTACCAAAATGCAAAGAATTGTTTATGAGTAAGCTGGATTTTAAAAAAGTATAATTGGTAATAACACTAAGAAACGTGGGGGAAAAAACTAACCTAGCTAGCAGATAGGTAGCTAGTTCGCTCCTTACAATGTAGAAAACGCCGACAAAAGTTTAGCTAGCGGCGGGTTTTTCTGAGTTTGTGGTCATGTTTAACGCTGTCTGTATAATACAGTTTAATTCAGGCTAGTTATTTGGTCGTTTTACGCTACTAGTAAATGAAATTGGGTTTAAAACCTGACAGTTGCTTTAAGCTAGCTGGCTACATGTTGTGTATCTCCAAGTGTCAAAGGCCGGAGAAGGGAAGCTATCTGAGCCATTTCCTCCGTCACTTTGTTGTTGTTGTTGTCGTGAAACACACAACTTTAAAAACACATCACGAGGCTTTTGTAGGATTTTGTAGTTCACAGTTAACAACTGGAAACACTAAAAAGTCCCAGTTTTATTGTGTTTCTTCCCACACATGATTTACCACACCACTAAACTGTGTTAATTATTATATATATCGACTAATTGAAATCTCATCGTTTTGTTTTTACTTTGACTCAGTTTTAGTCTTTTGGACGACTGACCAAAAACCTTTAATAGCAGTGATGACCATAATCTGCTATTTCTGATCCAGTCGTCCACGTGTCCACTTTAGAGGGTAAGTTTGCATAAGTCGAAATAAATTGCAGCTGGAATAAGAAGTGGTTATATTTGCTCTCTTCCTCACCACAGAACAAACAAGACTGAATCCATGCTTTCTGATGAGCTTGATTCCAAACCTGAGGTACTGAAGCACAGCGTGCCCTTGCTTTCTCCAACGTGTTTCAGCTGACAGTTACATGATCTTTGAAAGCCACTCTTTTTGACCTAATACTGTTTTTCTCCTCTTCATGAAGCTGCTGGTTGAGTTTGTGCAGAACGCCTCCATACCCTTGGGTCAGGGTTTGGAGGAATCGGATTCGAAAACACAGTGTCTACCTCTCCTTCCCTCTTCAGATAATTCCATATGCAGCCAGCTAGACCTTCCAGGTATGCAGTGGTAGATGTTTTGTATTATTTACAGGAAGTCATCATGAACATCTTCTCTAGTTATAGTAACATATGCATGTTATGTATGTGTCACTTATAATTAGTTTTCTTTTTATATTACTTCTATGTACCTTAAATTGCTCTTGTGCATCATACCATAATGAAGTCATGCCTCTTGATTGTGTATATGTCTAGAGAGTGCCCTTAGCCATGCAGCATCCCCATCGCTGTCAGAGTTTGGACCAGAACGAAGCCCTCTGGTAGTGCAGCTCCAGTCTCACTCTCCAACACCAACCCCTCCTGCAATTCTGCAAGACCTCCAGCAACCAGACAGCACCTCATATGTTCTGCTCAACCTTGCCAAAGGTCTCATTAAATGTTATCTGGTTTGAATATGTGTATAGTTTTCACAATTTAAAGAATTATTTAAGTCACTCTGATATCAGTCACATATGCTGAGGTCCTGTTAAATCCTGTAAGCTCTTGAGGTATTTTTCTGAGAAAGTGGGATTTGGGGCTTAGGCAAGCTTCCCTGGAGATTTCTATAGGTGTGTGTGTGCCTTGTCTGTGAACTATGATGTAGTGTGTATAACACCTAACAACTGATTGCAAGTGATTCTGAGATTTTGGAAGTCATGTAGTGTGCACTCGACCTTAAAGCTGCTGGATGTAAGATTTGGGAAGTTCGCCCTCTCCAGTAGAATGCTGTTAGAGTGCTACCCATGGAAGAACAGTCATTATGAGTGTTGTGCTCTACCCTTCTCCACCATGCAAATGAATCTGGTAGTTTTGATAACATTCAGAGAGAATTCAGAGCTGCACCCCAAACCACTATTCTATTCTAAGCATTAAGATAGATACCTAAATAGCAATGATGCCATTAACCTGCAGACGTACTATTTAATACAGTACTAGCACATGGCCTGAACTGGAGGATCTAGTTATTAGCTGCTGTTTTTGTCATCTTCTCAGTATTATGAAGTGTTATAAGAATGAGAGTAATGAGAATGACTTTCTTCCTGTCATCACCTGCTTTGTGTGAAGGGCTGGCAGCCTCGACAGAGCCCCTGGTGTTTGTGCAGGATGATGTGGACGAGGCCGAAGAGGAAATTTCAGCAGGGGAGTGTGCAGACGGAAGTGCCCCATGGTACCTGCGGGTGCAAGAGCTTGCCCATGACAGCCTGATTGCTGCCACTCGGGCAGAGCTGGCAAAAGAAGCCAGGGCTAGTAGCAACAGTAATAACCTCTTTCTTCAGACAGTTCATCACACCCTTTTAATTCTCAAGAGTCACAATGATTTTTTTTTTTTTTGTCTTGCGTAGAATCTTTATGGTAGTACTGTCCTGCAATACAGTCTATTCACATACAATGAACCATAATAAACCCCTTGCGTTGTCCTTGCCCAGGTGACCATATTCTTAGCTGCCAGTCAGAGGGGCCAAAAAAGGAGACACCGACACGAAACAGTCGTGCATCTGCAGAGAAGATTCTCAGGTGTCCTTACGAGAACTGTCAACGGACATTTACCTACCCTGCTCATCTGAAATACCACCTGAAAACACACCGGTAGGTGAAGGAAAGGGTTTCAGGAACTGAAAACTGCCAAAAATGAAATTGCCACAGTTTTCCCTTTACTGCAGTTAAAGACAAGTCTGGTGTGCAAGGCTTGCTTCTGATCTGATCGTTTTGCATTGTAGTTGTACAGCTAATGATAAGAGTAAGAGAAGCTTACAGCTGCCAGTTCAGCATTGTTTAAACTGCATGTGTAACTCACAAAACTGACTCAAGCAGACTGGCTTGTGGTTTATGACATTGTAGGTTTATTCTGAATTAAAATCTACAAATGTGGCCCAGGATGTGTAAAATGAAGTGTATGTGAGCACTGTGCAAAAAGTAAGTGTTTTTTTACCTATTAGTCTCCCCCAAACAATGCAGGGCTTTGTTACCACTAATGACTAATGCTGTGTGTGTGTGTGTGTGTGTGTGTGTGTGTGTGTGTGTGTGTGTGTGTGTGTGTGTGTGTGTGCGCGCGCCCACACTTCAGGAATGACCGCACTTTCCGCTGTGGTGCTGAGGGCTGCGGGAAGAGCTTTTATGTACTACAGAGACTGCAGGTCCACATGAGGACACACAACGGTGAGAAGCCCTTCATCTGTAACGAGAAGAACTGTGGCAAGAAGTTTACTACTGCTGGTAATCTGAAGAACCACAAACGCACACATACTGGTAACCATCTTCCTTATAAACGTCACATTCTGAGAACTTAGTTTGTCTGCAATAAAATAAAATGCGTTTTGTACAAGTCAACAGAATATAGCTGTGATATGCATTGTACCCAGCACTGGAAGCTAATCATGTCATTTAATTAGCAGTAATTACATGTATGACTGGAATAGAACAATAAACCTTCACAAAATGCAACAAATTAAAGCTGCTTTCATTTACTTTAACTTGGCCATATTACCAATCTCTGTTTATCTACCAGTCCAGATTGTTTGATCCCTTATAGGTTTTATGTAAATTGTTGATGGTTGGTGCAAAGAGATTTTCTACTTTTATTCATTAACATTAACACATTTTGTGTTTTTCTTTCCCTCTTGCCATGTGTGTCAGGTGAGAAGCCTTTTCTTTGTGAAGTAGACAACTGCGGGCGTTCTTTTGCAGAGTACTCAAGTCTTCGCAAACACATGCTGGTTCACTCTGGTGAGTTTAAATTTTATCTCACACACGTTTTTTTCTAAAATAGTTTCTCATGTGCTCTTCTAATATCTCTTGTTTCATTTTTCTCTAAACATATAACGCATGTCTGTAAGTGCACGTTGATACTTTGGGCACTTTTTGATTGTACAGTGCTGTACTCGTGTTGTGTTTGGATATCCTCTAGTTTCCATGTAACGAATAAAAAAACATGCGGGTGCTGCTGTAGGGAAATAAGTACCGCATCAAAGTTGATTCTTTTCCATTAACAGCACGTCCCAAAGAGTTTTATTCCTTTTACATCACAACAAAATAATTTATTTAGAGGAACGACATAATATACTTTTTAACTATTAATAGTTGCATTTAATGTTGCAGCTTATTGTTATGTGTATTTGTAGTTCCCGTTATCACTTTTTTTTTTGTTTCATTTTTATTAGCTCAATATCTCAAGAACGAGTGGTTGAACGTTCGCAGAATTTATGTGGAAATATCATTGTAGCCAGCAGATGAACTGATTAGATTTTGGAATTGACTAAACAGGGTCAGGGTCATAGCAAGGTCAAATATGTAGAATAGTTTTTCTTCAATAGTTTCCTTCCTGTTTGTTTTACAGAAATGTTACTTATGTTCATTTTCAGGAAATCAGGCTCCTTGGCTAAGATTTTTTTTCTTCAATAGCTTCCGTAGCTTCCTACTGGTTGAAGTACATTTTAAGAGTATTTCTGGCATA
>CM040993.1:8840744-8889752 GCA_022985145.1 Pangasius djambal | reverse complement strand
TTTTTTTTTTTTTTTTTTTTTTTTTTTTTTTTTTTTTTTTTTTTTTTTTTTTTAACTGTTATTCAGTTAGCCTTTATTGCCATTATTTTACATTCATTCACCTTGCAGATTTTGCATCCAACTCTTCAGGCAAGAACACAGTAACTGTTAAAGGCTTTCTCATGCTCCCAGTACTAGCTCTCTGATATAAACTCTCAACTTCATGCTGACTGTGCTACTACTGCCCTCAGTTACTGCTGCCCCATTCATCACTCATCATCTATAGTTGCACATTTGAAAAGAATTTGATTGAATTTCTGGTGTCTCTTTAGTGGGGAATGCCCTATAATACAGTGCGATTAGCTTTTTCTCACCAACAAGGCCGGCCTCAACAGCATGGTCAAAGTAGTAAGAGAAGGCGTAGATCCAGCTGTCTTCCATCTCATCTGGCTCCTGTATGACGCCTTTCACAACCTTTAACATTTCTTTATAACAGCTCTTGTATCCAGTAGAACCTGGAGAGTGAAGAGTAGCGCAGCACATCCTGCATTCCATTGAACACTATCAGGGACTAAATTTTTTAGAGAAGTGTTATGAATGTGTTTTACCTCCTGGCTTTCCGCTGACTTTGTATATTAACCCTCCAAAGCTAATTTTCCCTTTGTAATTCTTAGGCAAGCAGGAGCTCTGAAAAACCTTCCCTTCTGGAGCTGGAACAATATTACAAAAATGCAAATGGTACCCAGTGGTCAATGCTGAATGCCACATATTGTCTCATCTATTGGTATGAAAACAGTGGATAGGCCCAAAAATACTACTTCACTGCTGCACCTTTTGAGCCCAAAGCACCAATAGCAGCAAGCTGAGCAGCTTTGATTCCATTCCCTGAATAACTACAAATGGGAGTGAAATGCACTTTAAAACTACATTCTTTCATATTTTATAACATTTCCAAAATGCAAAACAATTTTTAATGCAGTTACCTGTGAGTGTACAATTTATATGTTGTGTTAAACATACTGAATCTTGCTGTGTAATCAGCAGGAAATCTCTCAGTTGTTTTCTATAAATAAATATGAAAGAGGTAATGTTTACTTAAAGGGGTAAAGGTACGTTTAAACAATATCGCACGAGCAAGAGTGCGGTTATACCGAATTTAGGCACGGCTGTGTTTCGGCCATGGGCACGAGCCCGCAGGACAAGTGCCGTAGCTAATCACAGCTGGGCTGATGTGCAGTATAACCGCACTCTTGCTCGTGCGATATTGCTTTTATACAACAGTTCTCTAAACAAAAAATTAATATTGAGTAACTGACATTTTGGACACAATATTGCCAAATGTTGTTTATTTTTGCTCCGCTAGTGGAAACAGACCCCAAAGAAGCCACACTCACTTTAATAGCACGTCGGCTAGGTGGCTCACATTGATTTGGTCATTCCCATTAAAGATGCTTCCAGTGAAATTGGTGTTCCTTCTTTCTTTTCATCTTCATCTGATGAGCTTTCATTTTTTAAGTCAAAAGTTACATTCCTGAAAGTATCGTTTGACATGTCTGCTGACAATGTCGCTAAAACAACTGTAGTAACCTTTTCGAACTAGAAAGTGGAATTTTATGTGGCGAACACAGTGGCGAAGCAGAGTGATACAAACAGTGAAACGTCCCAGTGCGCTTATACTAAATATGAGCACTCGACCCATCGAATTAGTGGACCGGACCTAACTGCTGTATAAGAACATATCATGAACAACATACTATGCACAAAAGACATAATCACTCACTTTTGGAAGAAAGGTGATTTGCGTTGATCCTCCACCCAAATCCAAAATCCCTACTGACTTTTTTGTGTTGGGGTAAAGTTGACCTAGAGTTGAAAAATATTTATTCACTGGATGACTGTCATCTTAAAACTGAGACATATTATGGAAGTAAAAACAAGACAAAGATTTGAATGTTAAACACCATTTATCACCACTGAACTATATTAATTCAAACTACATCTGTATTGATTTGTTTTGAATTAAACTCCCTGAAATTCAAAGTCATTTTATTTCAGTTTTCAGAGATTAATTCAGTCATTCATATGTGAATCAATACTTTACTCTCTCACTCTCAGTCAGGATTGAACACACACATTCACACACTCATTCACACCTAGAGGCAATTTAGCATAACCAGTCCTCCTACACATTCTAGTGCACAAATTCGACCAGTTTGCAAAATTCATTTAAAATCCAGGCTACCCAGGGATACGCAAAGGCAATCGAGCTAGAAATGCAATGAACCAATAGCTAGTTAATCACTTCTCATTCCAGACTTGATATGAATTATTGAATCTGAATTTCAAGGTAATACAAAAATGGTAAACACAGATTTGTGGTTTTTGAAGTAATATATTTCAATGCTAAGAATTCTATGGTGTGTAAGTTTCATTACATCAGTGTTGTTAAATTCTCAAATTTGAATGGTCAGAAGGTGTGAATGAATTTTATATTACAGCATGGCGTGGGCAGTAGTTCCTGCTGTAACAAGAACAACAGGTTTATATTAATGCACTCGTTCCTATACATTATTTTTTATATAGTAACAGCTCATACAAAGGGACGTGTACGGGCCTATGCGCCACATGATCTAATACTAAAATAAACAGATTTAAAAGAAAAAAAAAAAAACATAATTGATGTAGTGAAGTTTTTAGATGTTTATGTAACATTTATGGAAGGAGTCTCAAGTGTGTAATGTGCAATGCTTTGCAATGGTGTAATGGTCACAGTGCTTTGTAAAGTTTCCTTTTGTGGGAAAGTCTTCAGGACAGATGAGTTTACACTTTCTGGTAAAATGACAAGCTGTGTTTTCTGTCTCATTAACTTCAAGAGACAGAAAAGGAGACGCGAATGAGGAAATGACTGTTTATCATTGTTATAACGTAAGTCATAACAGGAACTAACTTGTCTTGCACGCGTTCCACAACATCATTTTCGTGTATTATTTTCGTATAACAGCACAGTCCGAAGTGCGTTATACCTCACTTATTAAGTATTCTAATAGATTTTAACATTTAAATCTTTGTCTCTTTTTTGTTTCCAGGCAATATTTTGCTTTAGAAATAATATGCTTTGATTGTGTGTGAACACAGTAATAACAGTTTTGGAGTCTACACACAAAAAAAAAAGTTACCTGTCAAAAAGTTTACAGTCACCCAGGCCAAAACTCCTGCAAAGAAAGAGGAAATATGTTTAATGTTAATTTGTGATTTAATTCTTATGTAGTCCTGAAAGACTGTATTATTATCTTTCTATCCTGTTATGATAGAGAAAACAAGTTGTTTACCTGATTTGCTTTATACATTAAGTCAGACTAAATGTCACCTGTGTATATTCAGGTGTGAGAAACGTTTGTTCAACTGGCCACAGAAACCACAGCTTAATATACCAGATCACATAACAGCAGTGTTATGCAACCAGACAACGTTCAATAACACTAATAGATATCGCCAAACTGCTGTCTAATCAAAACTACACAACAATTTAGATAATCCATGCTTCTTACATCTGAGACATTTCCATGACATCACTGGGGATGTTTAGGATTCGTCCATGAGCACAGCCTGTTTTTACTATTTAATTGGATGGTACCTTTGCTAAAGTCTGTTTTGCTGACAAAACGTCTTTAATCAGTCATCTTCAACCCATATTTAAAGGCTAAAGATGGCTAATCTGTTTGGGCTAAAGTCAACATACCTTCACTTGTTCCATTCATTATGCTCACACTATCAGCAGGCACATAGAATGGAGAGTCATCAAACACATCCTGAACCTGATGGAGAACACACAGTGCAAGATTTATTTATTTAAAAAAAAAAAAAAAAAAAAAAAAAAGCCTCAGTCCCTTTTAATCAAAGTCAAAAGAACAGCTAGAACCACAGTTCAATAGCTGATATCTACAACACAGGGTTCCTACTTTACCTCCTGTAGAAGTGCATAAGCTTTGGCAGGTGGCAGCATCCTCAGTCCTGCTGTAGCCTTCAGCATCACCGGGGTTCGTTCCCACTCCACACGAGGCACTGTGCTCTTAGCGACCTCCAGCAACTGCCTCACTGAGTCCCCAGCCTACACACACACACACACCTGACTAGTACTATGACTAGCAACAGTCAGGTTTATTTTTATAAACAGGCTTTTGCACTCTTTAAGGAATGATTTTCCAGTCGTTCTCTAGGACTCATATGCATGACAGCTGTTGCTCATGGAAGGTCATCTAACAGTGACTCACATCTGCCAACATCCTTAAAACTGAAATAAACGGTATAACCACTAACAATCACTTACAGACTGGCAAAAACCCACTCACACCCACACATTATTAGAAGTGAAGTGTACAAGCTTACTAATCTTTAGAGACTGGGGTCTCATAACTCACTAACACTTACACTAGGCTAATAAAATTCTTACAAATAGCTTAATACAAGAAAGCTAGCTGTCTTTCTGTACATATTTTAGTTTATTATACAACAGAGTAAATGTTAAGTTTATTTGTTGTCAGTGACATTTTATATTTATGTTTTCTGGTGCTGCTAATGAAAAAAAAACGTTGTTGCATAGAATAATAAAAGAGTCTTAATTCTGTTGTTACTGAATCTTTGCAGAATACTTAAAAAAAAAGAAAAAAAAAAAAAAAAAAACTGGATATCGATGTGACTGAATCCTGGCACACTGCCAAAAATGACAAGAACTTGAGTTATAACCAAAATGAGGTTCTTCTACCATCCATCTATATTTTAACAGCTCTGCTTTAAGAAAACCTAAACATATTTTACCTAAAACTGCCTAGGCTTTCTTCAACACTCACTAGAAAAGCAGCTCCAAATACAGCAATGGGCTAAGAATAAAGCTAGACTTTTTTTTCCATGGTCATATTTATTATTTTTTACATTTTATTTATTACCTGTACGATCTGTCGTGTGTTATTCCTTACGTAACTTAGATATGTGCAAAAGAAACACAGTTTAGTTCAGTAACCTGAAAAGTTTACTTTAGGTTACTTTACACTTTACTAAGTTGACATAGTCCAAAAAAAAAAGTCAACATGTGAAGTTCAACACATGAAGGGTTTACTTACTTTTTCTGGCATGTCAGCATAGGCAGATAAACCAGGTTTCACAGACTGGAACATTTCATTATCCAAAACAGGGAGTCGGTCTAGAAAGTAAACAGAACAACACAAAAGTTATCCTTAAAATTCACAAAAAAAAAACCAAAAAAAAAAAAACAACAAAGACACACTTAAGAATAAAAATATTCTCTTTCAGTTCAGCTAATAGGGAAAGGAAACTGATTAATGTCTCACTTGGCTCTTTCTGCAGGAAGGTGTAGATATGGATCCGTGTTCCAGTGCTCCCAGCATCAAACATGATTCCATAGAAAATTCGGCTGGCGTTGGCGCGATGAGTAACGGAGGGCAAAATCCTTTCAATGTTTGCCCCAAGATTCAGTCCACTGCCCACATAATCCTGGGACTCTGAACCTCTCACCAGGAGCCATAAAAGAAGCAAATGCAGCACACGAGCCATGCTCTCCGAAATCCTTCAGCAAACTCTCTTTCTAGGGAAGCTTTTAGAAAGCAAAAAGAGAAGTCAAGAACACAGAGTCTAGTGCGGCTTATAAAACAACACAAGGCCACACCCACTGGATTCATCTGGATATATGAAATGTGTGAAAAACCACCTCACACTTCTACTGTAGCAAACTAGTTTCATACATCATGGAAACGGGTAAGACTTTTCACAGACGGATTTGAAACTATTCGTTTATAGGAACTTAAAGTAGGGCCAGCAATCTGACAAACAGCTTTCAGCTGTCATTGCATTCGTAAATTACAGCCCCTAACCTACTTTTACAAATCTCAAACATACAAGAAGAAAACAAGTGAGTTTCTGAAAAAACAGAGTACATGCCAAATGTGAAGAAATCTTTTTATGAAAAGCAAGTCAGTGTTCAAAAAGCCACCGAGGTGATTAAGATAACTGTAACACAGGCTAATTTTACTGTACCTAATATATACATAATGTATATCATATACAGATTGGTGACAAATTAAAGGGGAAAAACACTATAAAGTGTCTTAGTAAGGTGTTAAAGTAAGAACCTAGGAAACAAATCACTCATAAACGTCCTGACCACTTCAAGTATTTGGAAAAAAAAACAAACACACAAACAAACATGGTATGTTATCAGTTGTGCAACTGTTTTTTTAACTTATGATGACATAAAAAAACATTTATTGAGTATAACCAACAAAATCAGTTATCTGGAAGCTGACAAAAGAATGAGCATTAAATATTGCTATACACTGGAACTCAAGACATGGCACATGCCATTTTATTTAAGAGATAAAAGAAAAACACTAGAGGTATAGTATTAAAAACAGAAATTCTATTACTCAGTAATTAAAAAAATATGTATAACACCACTTCAGACTTTATCTTTTAACAAGCAAGCCAACAAGTCAGTTATAATTTATGAATCAAGTATGGTGTTACTTGCTTCAGTCCAACGATGTACATTCATCTATTGAAATGGAAAAGGTGTTTCAGCTGCAAAGGTGAGTCAGAAAGTGCCTTATAGCACTTTCCAGCTGTCGTAAACATCTGGAGATCATGTGCAATTAGGTGACAAACCTGATATGGCTGTAGCAATATAACATTACATGTAATCTCATGGTTTTAACAGTTTAGAAGCCACAAATGGACACTGCTGTGCTACAAAATGAGTTGGGACATTTCATGAAAAGGGTAACTTTTATTATTTCTTAAAAAGCTTCAATTTGTCCTTGAACCATTGTCCTCTTCCCATACACCGGGTTACACGAGATGTGATCTTCCAGTGGGGTTTTCATAAGCGGAACAGCTCTGACGTGGAATAAAGGGACAAACTGAATCATAGCCACAGACATCAACTTCCTTTATCACCTTTTTAACTGATAAAAAAAAAAAAATCCACAGAGCCACTTACCACAGAATTATTTCATTCATTCTTTTCATTATTCTTTAACTTTCCACTCACAGTTTGAAGTTATGTGTATACCTGACTTGTTTGGAATAAACCCAAGTGAGCAGTCAGACTGGATGATGACTATAAAAACTGAATAATAAATATATTCATGATGTTTAGTAATAATTTTAAGCATCATACACGTGATCAACAACATAATAAATCCATTTTAATTCATAATAAAGAAACAAAGAGAGAGAGAGAGAGAGAGAGATGCAAATCCCTCATAACAGTGTTTCTAACTGTTTGTTTATTGGTTTCTTTCTGAATGGAGTGTTTATTACTTTGTATTAGTAGTAGTTTTATTACTGGAGGTTTACTGGAGAGAGCAGGTCCTCTTGCATGTTAATGAGATGATCCTGTAAGTTATCAGTGCTCGATCATGCATTTGAAGCAGGGAGGACATTACAGACTGCACAGTGTTTTATGTGCACTTACCTGTGTGTAAAGTTCAGTGACTATAAAGCAGCCATGCAGCAGGCGGCAGCTAGCTCTGGTCATGTCCCTGCCATGGCGTCTCACATCTTCCGCCTCACGCGGCATTTTCGCTTTAAGCTGTAAATAAACTACACCCAGATACAAACTATCGACACGCAAACTATCGACATTCCTTCCAGGAAGTGTCAAGCTGGTTGACAAGCCGAACAGGATTAACTGTTAAGTGAAACCATAAGGAAGGAGGTTTACAAAAAATTACGTGTCATTATTCTGACCAAAACATCCTGAGTCTCTGTGTTGCCTAGCGACTTAGCTTGCGAGTTGTTGTTAACTGCCTGCAGTTTATTTACTATAAACATTAGCAAACGCTATTATGACACAGCTAAAAAGCTAGAAATAATTACAAGCCGCACTTTTCTACAATACTACACTAATGTACTACACTGCAGACTGAAATCTCGGTAGTAAAATGAAACTAGCTGACTCCGTGTAGTCGGCGGATAATTTTAGCGGCACCGACGCACAACACCGAGTCGGCAAATTCTATTGGCTTGGAGCTTTGATTGACAGCTACAGCTGAACGGTTTAACCGGCGTGATCCCGCCCCCTTATTCAACACATTCTACTATTATTATTATTATTATTATTATTATTATTATTATTATTATTTTAATACATTTCCGCTACTAATAGATATTGTTTTGTTATTTCAGTGAATATTAACTATTTTAATAACAAGCCCACATAAAAAATGGCGACGCGACAAACCCAACGGAATTCTGGGAAATGATGTTCTTACTCCGAAATATGAGGTGAGATGCAAAAAGGATGGTTGTATAAAAAAAGTGACAAAATAACCTCTATTGTAAAAAAAAAAAATAGCATTCCCTATGTTCATCCCATCTGGATTATTGTCATTATAACATTATATAATAATGTCATTAATGACATGCCTACTGAGAAAGTAGTCATGGAGAAACTACAGGTTCAGTCATCTGGGTAAAGGTGCTATCATTAAAGCCGATAAAAAGGCAATACATTTGAGTTTATACTAATGGTATATCGTCATTTATCTCAAGTAACTGCTTTATCCTGGTCAGGGTTGCAATAGACGAGAGCATGAAGAGCTGGGAGAGTGGAGGGAATAAATACACCCGGTTGGGTAACCAGTTCATCCCAGGGCACCACACGCACCTATTCACACACTCATGCACACCTAAGGGCAATTTAGCATAGCCAGTCCACCTACTGACACATTTTTTGGGAGGTGGGCAGAAACCAGAGAATCGGGAGGAAACCCACACACACAGAACATGCACAGAAGCTACACATAGGCAGTAACCCGCGTATAAACTGGGGACCCTGGAACTGTGAGGTGGCAGTACTACCTGCTGTGCTACTGTGCTGCCCTGGTGTATGATCTTAATATTTATTTTGTGCTATGCCATTACATTACTAGGCTGGCTGTCTAGCTGCATAATTGAAATATACTGTTTGGATTTTCCCTGCAGGTAGAGTTGTGGTGTCCATTCATTTAAGACTGGTGGCTCCTGAATGTTTGAATCCAGCATCCTCCTTGACAGTTTCATCCAATTCAACCACATCAGATAATAGTACAAGTAAAAATGTTTTAAGGCTCTTTGAATGATAGCTGTATAGGATGGGACTCTCTTTTGTTTCAGCAACAGCCTGGACTGTGTAGGCCAGGGGTTTTGTATCGTTTTTGTCAGTTGAACCCCTTTAACCTAATTTGCTTAAGTCCTCCTTTAGAGATCTAGTTTAAAAATTTTTTTAAGGCTCTTTGAATGCTAGCTGTAATTTTTCTTTATGAGAGAGGAGGCTCAGCTGACTCATTCACAGACAGGTAACAATTACCATCTCTGAAATTTTACATCTACCTGAAGTAACTTACAGCTGAGCAGCAGAGCATGAAGGCTGTTACTCAAAGACCCAACAGCTTGGTGATGCTGGGATTTGAACTCACAACCTTCCACTCAGTAGCCCAAAGCATTAACCACTGAGTTCCCACTGTGATATTCTCACAACTGTTAATGGTGTGCATGTTGGGTCAGAAGATACAGAGGGTTCATAAGACTTTTAATGTTAATGTCACATTAAATTACATATTTGTAATACTAAAATGAATGATAATATATGTCACAAAGTGAGAAGAAACCTGATAAAAACAATCATGTATTACAACAGTTTCACTTGGCTTTAGCCTACTAGATCTCTAAGGGGGGACTTAAGTCAAATAATTTAGGTTAAAGGGGTTCAACTGACAAAAAGGATAGAAACCCCTAGCCTACACAGCCCCTAGACTTAAATCCAATGAATTGGCTTTAGAAAGAATCAAGACATTCAGCAGCATGAATGTGTGCTAAAATATCCTTAACAAACAACTTGATGTAACTGTAAGATTAAATGAATAAAATCATGAAGCACTTTGATTAATACATATTGTGAAGGATTCAGGCTGTTCTTGAAACAAAAGGGAGTCCCATCCTATAACAGATGGGTGCAGCTCATAAAGCACCAAGTAGGCTATATATGTATGCACATAGCATGTTGATGAAAACACAAAAGCAACTCGTAAGAGCCAAATACACACATTAAACTATAATACAACATTATATGATGATTAAGCAACTTTGATCCTTTACAGAATTGATAATTTCTCTAACAGCTAATTTTATGCTTAGAGGTCTAGTAATTGCTTTGTCTTTTCAGTCATGAAATTAATTAAATAGATTAATCAAGATAAGATACGTATACACCAAATGGCTTGTACAAGACCTGCAAAACTAGTACCCTCAGGTACAGGAATATGATTAATTCATGTCTATATGGACCATTAGAGATGAACTCCTTTTCCTCCTTATATGAACAGCTGTCTACAAAAACAACTTTCGTATATAATTGCCTAAATTATAGATTCAGACATTGTATCTGTAAGTGGATCTATAAGTATTCCATGGTTGGCATAGTAACGAGATGTATGAATGAGGCACCGTATGATGTAATGCTCTAGATGTAAAACAGAAGGTGAACAAATAGCAACGTAAAAATGACACTTTTGCTGAATATATCCAGGTGAGGAATATTAATCTAGCAGCTATCTTTGAAGTGCTACATTGAACTCATGTTATATTTATAAACCTTGATTTTTGCTAAAGAAATTGGTGTAAAAATGGGACGAGGATCTGGCACAGGAACAGTAAACCATCTATAATTTCAAACGTAAAAGAACATTACAAGTTCAGATATCATTTGTAATATAGTTTTCCTTTACTACTCAGATGATGATGAGTAGCTAATTACCAGCCATTTCCAATCTGTAGACTGATAAATGATGTAATTATTTAAAAACCCAATCCAACATATCATATTAAATATTGTCATAAATGCAGGCTTACTTATGATTGCACATCCTAACAGTATAAACTGTTCTAGTTTCTTCTCTGAAAAATATGCACAATACCATATATTAAACACAATACATAACCTTCAAGGCCAGCAGAGACACGCGGCGCATGTGGCAGGGCATCCAGGCCATCACCAACTACAGGACAACATCACCTGCCTGTGACAGTGTTGCCTCCCTCCCAGATGCGCTGAACAACTTCTACGCTTGGTTTGAGGCACAGAATGATGTGACGGTGAGGAAGACCACCCCTCCTCCCAATGACCAGGTGCTGTGTCTAACCACAGCCGATGTGAGGAAGACTCTACACAGAGTCAACCCGCGGAACCCGTGAATCAGGACTGGCATCCTGACGCAATAAAAAAGTGGGAAGATTTTATTTTCATGCAGGCACAAGTAAAAAGTTAGATATGAAGCTTGCAGGACAAAGAAAGACCATGTTCATTAACATTCGTTTATGGCTTTTATTCATTTATCCTTAGTAACTGCCTGGTCAGAGTTGTCTTAGTTTAAATAGGTTACTAGCTTGATTATATTTTAGGAAACAGAACCAACTAAATTTGTTAGAATATATTGTGGGCAGGTGTAAATGCAAAAAAAAAAAAAAAAGCCAGTGGATTTAAAAAAAAAACAGTCTCACGCACATCTATACTTGAGACTTCTCAACTGTGGCATTTCTACCTCTGGGTTTTCCCCACAGTGTTTTCTAGTATTTCATAGGGTTCATATAAATAAATAAATAAATAAATAAATAAATAAATAAACAAACAAACCACCTTCTAGTTTAAACAACACCAACTTCGGGTTTAAATCTGAACACAGTAACTACAGATATTTGGAGCATTAAACAGATACAAATAGTGCAGAAAATGAGCTGGAGGCAAATATTATTATTATTATTATTATTATTAACAGCAACAACAACAACAACAACAATAATAATAATAATAATAATAATAATAATAATAATAATAAACATAGTGGTGCATATTATTCTGAACGTAATTTCAGAACACATTATGGATTAATTACTGTGTAGATTGATTAAATGCTGCACTGAGAGTCAGATTGAGCTGGCTGATTGCTGGAAATGATCCCACTTCCCCGCCTAATGCCTTAGTTACATCCACTAAGAATGGTATAAAAGATATGATCTGGATAAAATATGAACGAAAACCTTTTCCTAATCCCTAAAATCAATAATATTGATGTATGTAGGCCAGATGAATGACCAGCAGCTGGAGGAGCAGTGATGCATGAACGCAATTAAGCGCGAGCACAACATGAAGCCCCAACACAGCTAAACGAAATTAAGAGCTGCACAGCGTAGGAGGCAGCAGGGCTGTTACTGCCGCTTAGGAGCACAATACTCTATTAAAACATGCACAGTCTACCATTTCATGATAGAACTTTAGAATTATTTTTTCATTTCTCAATTCATACTCCAATTTATTTATTTATTTATTTTACCAATCTCTCTCTCTCTCTCTCTCTCTCTCTCTTCCGGCGCGCAGTATGCAAATTAACTCGCCTGGAAACTACTTTTCATTGGATGAAGTGTTGCCATGGCAACACGACAAAACGCAAAAATGGCGTTCCTTCAGTGGAGCTGCCAGGACGTGGCGAGGTGGATAGAGTCACTCGGATATCCCCAATACACGGTAAAATATAGCAAAAAACTGCTGCTGTAGTTTTAAAAGTCTTACTCAGAGATGTATGAATATTAGAATGATGGCACCGACTAGTCTAGGCCTGTAGTCTAGCTCCTGAAAATGAAATGAGGTTATTCTGAGCAGAGACTCAACCTGGACCTCTGTGAAATCATATAAAAACATATTTTACCAAACAGTTCATCTTTCACCTTTTCTTTTAGACTTCATTAGAGGTTAAAGATAAATCCAGGATAAGCTATTTGGGCCATATTTCTTTGAAAATGCCTGTGTTTCCCCTCTTGTTAAAGGGTCTGGGCAGCTTTTCTTTAAGAAAGCTTTGTCATCACTGTTCAGTTTTGCTTTGCCAGCGTCACGTGCACAAGAAAACAGTCTTCCTTTCATAAACATCAGCAGTGCGTGCTCTTCCCTTACCAACTTAAAACACTAAACACAAAGACATCACATTACAAGGCAAACATAAATACATAAATGTAGGCCACACAAATGTTTTCCTTACTGCTTTAAAATTAGCCTTTCATTTGCTCTGATTAATTAAAGCAATAACCTACATAAAATCATGTTTTTATACTGTGTTGTAATTGTATATTAAACTGCTCACAGGCATGTTTTACTGAGAATTTCATCACAGGCAAAAAGCTGATTTACATAAACTGCTGTTATTTGCCTCGATTAGGAATCACTGACTTTGAACATATGAAGGTAAGGATGCATCATCTACCACAACATACAAATTCTGTTTATCCTGAAATACATTGTTTTCAAGATTCCACCTAGATAAAAGAAATTTCATATCTTTGTTTCTGTAGGTTGCAAATGACGTTACTTAGAAATGCAGTTATGAAATAACCGAAGTTTAGGAAAAATACCACACATAAAGCTCAGCCTTCTTCCTAGTTAACTTCCTATAAATTCCCACCTCTCTGTTTCTGTACTTTTGATGAGGTTTCTGCACCTACCACCTCCCGGTCTCCTCCCAACTATTCATCAACTCCTACCCAGGGGGTGCTGACTATCTAGCACAAATCAGAAGCTACCCAGAATCAGCCCAATTTCTTAGAGTTCTCCCTAGCTTTTACAGAATCACTCTTTTTACACTTTTTTTTTTCACTCACTCACTACATATGACTTCATGTCAGTTAGTTGAGGACATGGTCTGCTCTAGCAGAGTGAAAGTGCACTTGTGCCGTTGGTAATAAAACACCCCATCACATTCATCGCACTGTGACGAAACATGCTGGGTTGGCTGACTTTTGGAAATTAAATCTTATGAAGATCACTGATGCATGTAGAAGTCAAAATCAAACATGTGCCACACTTCATTAGACTTGTTAGAACTATTATATAAGAGTAATCATAATAAATACAGCATAGTTTCATGATATCCTTGAGTAACTATTTTTGCTCAGAGGTGAATGGAGACACACCAGTTGTACATAAGAGCCTGAAAGACTCAAATAAGAGAAGACTTTAAAAGCCTGTAGAAGAGCTATAAGATTTTAAAGCATTTCATAATGGAGATCAGTCACTCTTTTGTCTCTTTTGCAGGTGATCTCAGCACATGTCCGTGAGCTGCTTGGCATCTCGGAGCCATTGTGGAGTCGCAGTATTGCAGACCCTCCACAAGATGATATGAACATGTTTTTGGAAGTCAAAAGCAGGACTGGAGAAAGAGCCGATTCCCTTACCTACACTCAATTCCTCAATTACCGAAAGAAGTAAACAACAAGATTACAGTATAAACAGCTTATGAAGTTCAATTTAATTTTTTTTTTTTTTAATTATAATTAAGCTTTACAAATTTGGCTGAGGAGCTTCATTACATCTACTGTTTTTCACAATGTGATTTATCCCTGGGGTGTGATTGTGGGGAATAGGCTATGGCTTACTGGGCTTTGCCTTCATAATTTAAGCATTCTCTGTCTTATGTGTTTTACAGTGCTAGTGAATTGGAAGTTATTTAAGGTTTAATTTGGCCTGATCCTTTTTCATTATTGTAGTAGTATGAAACCCAATGCATAATACATAATGCAGCTTCGGGAATAATTTTACATCAATCATTAAAAAGAATGTATAAATTCCTAGAGATGCACCAATCTGATAATGAGTATAAGTATCAAAGCCAATACTGGCCTGAAACACTGTATTGGCATTGGACTGGATTGGACATGGTTTCCAAAATGATTATATTTTATGGCGTGAGTGTGCATTATATTGACTGACACAACACAGATCTTGCACATAAACACAGGACACAACTTGTCTTAAAGCACAAGCATTTTACATATGTTTTTTGCACAGTTTGGCAACATAAGGGACAGCCTGGTTCTGGGGACACCAGTGGAACTGATGTATAATGCTTATTGCTGCATGTTTGTATTTGAGCAAGGCATGTATGATCAGTCAGAGCACTCTGAAAAGAAGAAGATTAGATTAATAATCCTCTTCATTTTGTTTTGGGCTGAAATGTAAAATAGCTTTGCTCCCTAACACTTATAGAATTTCAGGAACATTAATGTTTTCGTTATTAAGCAGCATAATGCTTGGATTAAAGCCTTGTTAGTGACAATAATCTGTTCTTAGTGCAGTTGATTGAGTTTAAAAAGATGCTTAAGTGGTCCCATTAGTGTTTAGACCTATAGAGGATACAAGACTGATGGCATACCCTGCTGTAACCCTGCTAAGCAATATTGTGGATTAGCTACATTGCCGACAGCAATAATTAACAGGGAAAAAGATCTTCAGCGCGTTTCTTTCTTTTCTTTTTTTTTTTTTTCCCTGAGATCTCTAGTCTGAAGCCACGCACGTCCAGCTGCGGCTTGCGCTGCGCTGTCATCATGTCAGAGAGCGGCGGCGCGCGGAGAAGTGAGCGGATGTGACACCTGCTCCGCCGCTCCTGCAGACTGACACCACCGGAGGCCATATTTGGGGCGGGTGAGCCAAGAGCCGCTAAAAAAACATCTGCCCTGGCCTGCTGAGATGCTGAGATGCGATCCCACTTCAAGGCCAGTCGCGCTGTGTGTTTGCGGCCACTGAGACATTTTCTCCGTTAAAGCGGCGCGTGCAGCCGTAATGCGGACACGCACGGAGAGAGAGGCACGCGACGAAGCATCCGCGACTGAGGATTTCACAGAGGCTCCTTGTAGCTGGACGTCTGTTACTCCCGCAGAGATGGGATCCCATTCGTATTGTTTTATTTAGTCATCCCTCCACGCGTCTATTTCGGTCAGCGCTGAAGGAGCCGTTCTCAGAGGGACTGGGCGATCATGCTGTAACGGGAAAAAGCGGGATTTGGTGGGAAGAGGGGCGGTGTGCCGCACGAAGCAAGCCTCATATCTACACAAGGTAATTCTTTTAGAAGGCGTTGCACCCTGGTGCTTTCCTTCTCCACGCTGCTGCCATTGTGCTAATATTAAAAAACGTAAATGAAAGTTGTCTAGGCTGTTTTTTGGACAGGGATGGTCGATTGTCGACATATGATCTTATGAAAAATGTAGCCTGTGCGTGTAGACAGTACATTGCAAGGTCACAGAATTCCATACACCAGCTGGAATCGCAACTGAAATCTAGGATTGCATTGCACTGCCGTTTCCTACCCGACAATAATCGTCTTGTAGCCTAATTTTAATGCACAGTCTATATGTGGTAACCAATTATGCATGGCTTCCAACCTAACCTTGGTGTTGAGATGGCAAGCCGAGCATCTTATTACCTTTTCAGCACACTGTGGCACTGATCACTTCATCACCCAAGGCTTCACATGTTCTGTGCATACTGTATTAAGCCTATTTATTTCAGTTTGTTACCTAGAAGATGAAGAGATTTATCTATCCTAACACACTTCTAAATTGGTCATGCTATAACAATCACTAATTAAATCTCTGTGCATGCCTACATGCCTCAAATCACCCTTCTTAACTGTTGCCTTAGTAAACATCAGTGGTTTTATAAACTAAGGAAGAATAATGACGGCTGTGGAATAAGAGCTTGTGTGAGAGACCATGGATGTGAGAGAGACGTGCTTTAGAGCTCACTCATAAAGCTAAGTGCAAGATATTATGCTGATTTCAATTCAGCTCTCCAGTTACATGGGTCACATAAGCAGTAATATCTCATTAAAGATTGCACTAGACCTGATAATGGTGATGTCATCTGCATGTGGGTCATCTCAGTTTACAGGGTGTATGTCTGGATTACCTGTGCACTTAATTGTAAAAAGGGCAGAATCATAATTAATCTGACTGCACATGTTCAGCCAAAAAAAAAAAATTTTTTTAAAAAGGCAGTGAAACAAACAGGGAGAGAGAAATATATGGGCCGATGATTTTACTGACCTGATTTTAGTGACAGTGATAGTGTGCAAGTAGTCACCACTGCTCCATTAGCAGTATCCGTCCGCCACCTGAGCAACCAGACAAGTCATGAAAATGCCTTTTAAGCATGTAGCTGGGCAGACATGTTCCTGTCACTGAAAGGTCTGGTGTCCTGTATGTCTCCAGTTTCCATTTGAAATATTTTCTGTTTTATCTGCTAGCTTGGAGTTGGGTGTAGTATGTCAATACAGAGAGATATTCTTACATTTAGAACTGCAACCTGGATCCTTGGTATTTTGGTCTATATATAACTACATAATAAAGAAACCTGCAGAAAACAGTCTTTTGCAGCCTAATCATCCAAAACATCTGACTACTGCAGTCTATAACCCGATCCCAGATGACCCTGTTACACACACACACACACACACACACACACACACACACACACACACACACACACACACACACACACGGTGCAGGGCAGAAGCTGTCTAAAAGGAGGGCCAGAAAGTAAGATATAATAGCCCTGAATTTATGAGTATTTTTAGAAGCAGGGTTGGATGTATCAGGTTTTGTCTGCAATCTGACAGCATGTGATAATCTGCAAAGTGTGATGTATGTTTGTATATCAGATATTTCCCCCTCTGCTCCCCATTTCCTCTATTCTCTTTCTATCCTTTATGAATAGCATTCATGATCAATTCTTTTTTTTTTTTTTTTTTCATTCTTAAGATGCCTTTATGCTCTTTTTCACATTTGATGTTTTTCTCTTGGATCCAAAAAAAAAAAAAAATCTCTGCTCTGAGCAAGTTGATGCAGTGTTTCAGTGGGGGGTAATAGCAGCTCCACTTCAGCCCAGCAAGCAGACAGAAGCTCTGCCAGCTAAAGCAGCCAGCTGGTTGGCCTGCAGTACCAGCAGCACTTGGTTAATAAAGTGGCATGATGTGAAGGGCATTTGACGTGCTAAAAGAGCGTTATAATCAGCTCAATTCATGTGTGAACTGTTATATTTATTACAGGTCACATAATGTGGCAAAATGTCACATATATTCACAGAAACACAAAATAGAAGCTCTTTTGCTTGCTCAGAAGCAGAACCTTTCTAAATGTAATGAGACAGGACTGTAGAGGAAGTTCTATCATGCAAGATTTTTTATTTTTTATTTTTTTGGTCCTAATCGGAAACATTTTAGTTGAGCCCTTTAAGATTTCTTATTATATGTGTCAGGATAGCTCTGCTTTGTGGCTGATTTTACACATTGATAGCAACATTTTGAGCTGATGAGTCCCTCATGATTGTGACCATGATCCATGACAGTTGGCATTTCAGCTGACAGTTAGTGTTAAGTTAAGAGACACTGGGCACTTGTGACTATAGTTTCCCTGTGTCTGTTTCCCTTGATGGCACCTGTCACAGTTAGATATCCAGATTAATAGAATATTCATACATCAATAGTAACAAAACTGCTAAAGTTACTAAAATATAATGCACTCTGCATATTTTACAGAACATGTAGGAACTAGAGTATGATAATACTTACCTTAGAAAAAAATAATAAGCACATATAATATATATGCCCTGCCAAAAGTGGTCTTGTGAGCATTCCATAATTTCACCACTCATAATTTTAGGCTGTATTAAATGTTATATCCTTGTCAAGGTTATATCTCTGGCAAGAGTCATCGAGTCATATACTTTATCCCTCTTCACGTTTGTATAGTCAGAAACTTGAGCAGCAGTGAAGCACTATGGAAAATCAATATGAACAGAACCATGTCTTCCTCTGTGCTGATCCCTTCTCTTTGTCTCCAAATGATCTTTGGAGACATCAGCCTAATTTCAATGAGTAACTGGATGGCCAGAGGAGTCTTTCATCCCTTTATATACAAAGATGAAAGGCTAAGCATTATCATACCAAAACCCTGCATCAGTACAGCAGGGGTTTCAGTTTATCTGCCCCAGGCCCAATTTTGTGTATTTTCTCGTTCTTACTTTTGACACTTTATTATTTATAACAAAAAAATGTTGTTGTGGAACGTTCTTCATCACAGCTTGACCTCTGTAAGAAATATTAGGAAATCTTTTGCACCTCAGAGTTATAGGTATTGTTATGCTGTTCTGTGTACTTTATAGACCTGAATTACACATTGAGACAGTTCTGGTTCGTCTCTCTTCACAGGGGTGGTATTACAACAGCGAACACAGATGGAGGCCCTATTTGTTTATTTGATGGTCATGATCTTGGCAGTAAAAGCCCAGAAGATCCAAATATGTCCTAAACGTTGCATTTGTCAAGTGCTGCCTCCCAACTTAGCCACCTTATGTGACAAAAAGGGGCTGCTTTTTGTTCCCCCAGACATTGACAGACACACAGTAGAACTGCGACTTGGTGACAATTTTATCACAACCGTCAAACGGAAGGACTTTGCCAACATGACCAAGCTTGTAGACTTGACACTCTCTAGGAACACAATAGGCTCTATCACACCTCATGCTTTCAATGATCTGGAGAACCTGCGTGCCCTGCACTTGGACAGCAACCGTCTGACACGAATCACAAACGACACCTTTAGCGGGATGTCCAAGCTCCATCATCTCATTCTGAACAACAACCAGCTCACGTATATTCACATAGGAGCGTTTAACGACCTCCTGGCCCTTGAAGAGCTTGATCTCTCCTACAACAATCTAGAGAGTGCCCCATGGGTGGCCATCCAGCACATGACAAGCCTGCACACCTTAAGTCTGGACCACAACATGATAGACTATATACCTGAGGGCACATTTTCAGGCCTCATGAAACTAAAACGTCTGGATGTCACTTCCAACAAGCTTCAGAAGCTTCCACCTGATCCAGTCTTCCAGCGTGCAGGTGTTTTGGCCACATCAGGCGTTTTGGGTCCGTCATCATTTGCGTTGAGCTTTGGGGGGAACCCATTACGCTGCAATTGCGAGTTGCTGTGGTTGAGGAGACTACGGCGTGAGGATGACCTGGAGACTTGTGCTGCTCCACAGCACCTCTCGGGACGTTACTTCTGGACGGTGTCTGAAGAGGAGTTCCTGTGTGAGCCTCCCCTCATCACACGTCATTCCCAGGAGACCCGGGCATTAGAAGGCCAACATGTTACCCTGCGCTGTAAAGCACGGGGTGACCCAGATCCTGTTATTCACTGGATTGCCCCTGACGGTAGGCTAGTATCCAACTCAACCCGAACAGTGGTGCACAATGATGGGACACTAGATATCTTCATCAGTACAGTGAAAGACTCTGGATCATTCACATGTGTGGCATCCAACCCTTCTGGAGAAGCACAGCAGACTGTTCAGCTATTTATCATCAAACTGCCACATTTCACTAATGACACAAGCTTAGTACAGGAGCCAGATCCCGGCTCCTCAGATATTGCTACATCCACCAAATCAGGAGGAGATGGTGGCACTGTCATTGGCAGCACAAAAGCTGGCCAGGAAAAACGGGTGCTGATTTCTGAAATTACATCCTCCTCTGCTCTGGTGAAGTTTAACTTACAACGGAATATACCAGGGATTCGGATGTTCCAAATCCAATACAATGGCACCTATGATGACTCGCTAGTCTACAGGTAAGACCATAAGTTTGATATTTTACAATAGGTATCATTTATGCATACAAATATTTATATGCAATCACCGTTCTTCATTTCAGTGTAATGACATTTTGGAAGCAATAAAACTGTGTAGGATATGTGTAGAACACTACATATACTAGGTTGTTGTTTCAAGGACTAAGAGTTGATTAAAAATTAAAACAATGTAGAAATGTAGAATTACTCACACACCACTTGAAATAGTCCCAAACCATAAACCATGATTCTTATCAAGCTAAATAGTGTTCAGAGACTTCACAGAGTCTCTGATTGTGGAAGTAATGAGGACTGTGGGATAGCAGTCCAGAGAGGTTATGTGGTTCATGAAAGGAAATTCAGGTGTATGACATCACCAGCAAGGAACTCTCAGGCTATTTTATTAATATTTTCATAATTTGTTTCCCATTTTTTTGCACTTCAGTTGAGCCCAATGAGTTCTAAGTTCCAGAGTACTGATTTTCAGATTTTGCTGATCTTCTAAACCATGTGTCCTTGCAGAATGATCCCTCCAACCAGTAAAAACATCCTGGTGAACAACTTGGCAGCTGGGACATCGTATGACCTCTGTGTGCTTGCAATTTATGATGACGCAATGACCACTCTTACAGCTACCCGCGTGGTGGGGTGTGTTCACTTTGCAACAGAGCCCCAGTACCTCCGGTGCCACTTCATGCAATCACAGTTCCTTGGAGGTACCATTGTAGTCATCATTGGAGGTATCATTGTGGCCTCAGTCTTGTCTTTCATCATCTTCCTTATTGTACGTTATCGAGTGTGCAACCAGGAGGGAGAGGACAAGGGAGTAGAGCTAGGAGAAATTCGTTCTCAGTCCAGGAGCGAGCAGCTGCAGGTCTGCGGAATCATCAAGTCTATGTCCAAGCAGGTTCTGGGTGTGGAGATGGATGCGTGTCGGAAGATTTCCCCACAGCTGGAGTCAGTGCCCACATTAGGAACTATGCCTGGGCCTCGGCCCTCTAAACCTGCCCTTCCTGACTGCACCGTTACTACCTCTGCTGCCAGTCACAGCTGGCATCCTGCCTCCCCAAACTCCCAGCGTCCCATGCATGCTGCCTCACACAAACCTGCAGGCCCTCAAAAACCAGACACACAGATCAGTGTGGAGCTTGACAACACCAACAAAAACAACTCAGCCAAGGTGCGTCCCAAATCTGCCCAAATACGAGCCTACTCCACCACAGTGATGCCAGTGCCCAGAAGGGTACAGCTCGAGTCCTCACGCTACATGACTGTTCCAGTGGGGTGTATGAGAGTGAGTCGCAGACACTCCCTAAATGTAGACTCCTGTAAGCAGACCAGCTATGGGAGTCTCCCACAGCAGACTGGCAGCCTTCGCTCCAAACGTAGTCTGTCCATGAGCGGTGGAGATCTTCCCCAGTTAGACGTTTCAGCCAAAATCCATGGAAAAGACTCACTGTCCAGGTCAGAATGGGTTCTAGAAAGCACACTTTAATTAGGTTTTTTACAACCGTATCACACTGGTTTTTGGTAGACTTACAGACCATTTTATTATTATAGGTCAGACTAAAAACTCAAATCTTTTAAAAGTATTTGGTTTCCGTCTTGGACATGGCACTCTTACATAGTGGGGGGAAAAAAAGGCAACAGACTGATCAATGTTTTTTTGTTTTTTTTTTGGGTTTTTTTTGTTTGTTTTGTTTTTTTTAAGAACAAACAAAATACCATTTTCTGCATATACTAAATAATGCAGTTGACATGTATATTACTTTGTTATATGGAGTAATCCATACAGTACATCCTGTATAAACATGTTATGTTGTGTAAAATAAAATGTCAAAGCCTCTTTGTTTTCATCTGATATTTAAACAATGCAACTAATTTGAGATGTCATCATTAGTTAGAAATAATAGGCAGCACATTTAGTGAATATAAATATTTATTTGCTAAAATTCACCCTGTAATCAATAGTGTTCCTGATTACGCTCCATTATCAGTGTTGTGAGATTAGTGTAATGGTTTCTGCCCAATAAATGTTCTAAAGCCATCCAAATACACACAAAAACATGATACGACAGCGATAATCCCTGAATAATGCTACCGCAACGTACACTGTACAGAAATCATCATCATATTTAATAGTAGGCAGGTGCCAGGACTTATGTTTATTAACTGCACAGTGAACCTTCAAGTACTTATAATGGGACCTAATGTTACACAATTTAAGGGGTGTGGCAATCTTAATAAAACTGTGAATAAATCAAATGTAAATTGGGTAATTGGGTGTGGAGAGCAGTTTTAGATTCATAATTAAGCAATTACTCTTAAAATCCACCCAAACCATGCCACACCAACACAGATTTTGTTTAATAGCCCAAGCACATTTTATATGCACAATGCACAAAAGTAGCCCAGTTGCCCACTGCAAAAATATCTTAGCAAGTAAAATATCTCAAATATAGGCAAATTCAATTAATATTTCTCTTTATTAGATTGCTTTTTAAACAAATATTAGATCATTAAGCCTATTTCTAGATATTCTTTACTCATTTTCAAGTTTAAAATGATCTTATTCTGTTGGCAGATAATTTTGCTCATTTCAACTGTTTATTTGTAGAATGAAGCATGATTATCTGCCAATAGAATGTGACAATAAAATATATCTAGAAATAGGCTTAATGGTCTTATATTTGTTATAGTATATAATAAACTCTTAATGAGAAATATTAGGTAACATTTTTATAACATTAGATAACATAATATATCATCACTTGCTAAGATATTTTTTGCAGTGTAATATAAATTATGTTAACAACAGTCTTTATTTAATGATATTTAAGTTGCCGAACTGTGCGTCAAATGAGATCCAGTGGCAAGATTTGAGGTTACAGACTAGAAGACAGACATCGATACATCATGGGGTCTAACAAAGAGGTGATCAGAAAGCTGCAGTGTCAATACTATTTCATTCTGATGTTATCTCCAGTATGGAGAGATGAGCTCATGTTCTTTCTTGCTAGGTGGAGGTAATATATTTCATGGCTGAATAAGCCTGCAGCAGTGAAGGTTGTGCGGTAATTATTTTTAGAAGTGTTAATCTTCAGCTCCCACGGCAGCACTGAGTAAGAGAGGGGATCTCTCGCAAGCATAGGCTCTCAGAGGTCTTCTGTTTGTTCAAAGGAATGGCAAGAAGGCTATGAAAGAGGCCATTCTAGTCCCAGGAGACTCTGCTCCCCTCCCTTTCCCACTAGCTCTCATGCTTATACAAGCAGCCCTTAAATTTCACACAGGCAAGCGAGCCTGCCTCCACCATAGCACCGATTACAGAACATCACTTTAATTGACTGTTAAAGGACAAATGGGTTTAAATTGGCAATAATTTGCCTCAGCAGTCAGGAGATTTGTGTCTTCCTATTTACCTAGAAGTGCCGTTGGAGAGATAAATGCCACGTAACATTTTAAAAGAATAAATGTAAATGATTGCTATGGATGGATAAATGCAACCATGGAATATGGTGTTGAACAGATTAGGGTATTAACATGACTGCTGGAAGCTATGATGTCAATTAAGGATTGATTAATTCATGCACATGAGGAGGGCAGGTCATTGTTCCTTCTGCTCATTATAAGAATTAAAATGCTGCAAACTTTAGCATGCTGTGAGACAGTCTCAAATCGGTCCCATAAGGGCACATAAATAAAACATGAGTATCAGGGACGAGAGCCTCTCTTGAAATCCGACAAGAAGCTCCTTAGCTCTTGGGCTATGATTCAGTCAGCTGTAGATAAACAGAGCTCATCCTGTTCGTAAAGGGTCAGTAATTACTACTCCTACCATATGGTGCACTGCCACTTTAGCACTGATCTAACGAGGCCAAGGTAATGAGAATTTCAGTTTAATTACCCTCATATAGGAGAGGAGTCAACCACTTAAGATACACTTGACTAAAAGCTTGCTGTCTTCATTTGCTGCAGCTTTCTATGACCGAAAAAGGCAATATTCACCTGTTGAAGAGATACAATCAGGTAATCATCACTTAATGATTATACAGCTCACATGTCTATATCGTTCCATCAGCTTTGTACTTTATTTTAAAAATACTAAACAATTTTTTTTTTTACTTGTCTGTAAGTGACTTTTCAAGGGGCCATCATATAGTTAATGGTTCTTGGAACTGTATCTAAAAGAAAAGAAATGCACTCTTTTAGGGTTTTACATAGATTCATTTATGGGACAACCGAAGAGTCCTAGTTGAAACCTTTTTCTAAGAGTGTAAGTGTGGAGAAATTCAGATTGTATGTACAAGCTGATTCTCTCTACACCAAATCTGCAAACACACAAGGATGTGATTATATTTTGCCACATAAAAAGAGCATCAACTCTGTCTTTCTTACATTATTCATTTTCCAATTATATGTCTACAGTGAGGGCAGAAAAGAAATGGTTTTGATGTGTCCAGTGACTGGACTTTGCATACCTGTGGAGGAGGATTATAAACAGAATTATAATATATGCAGAGGCAATTTCAAGCATATGCATTATTAATGCAGGAAAATGTGCTCTGAATGAACATCCTCGTTAATATTGAATGTGATTACTCCTTCTGGGAAAGTGCTGTCTAGAATACAGTAGAGTAATTGAAATGGTAAAGCCCAAAGAACACTCAAGAATAGGCCAACATGGCCTGCCATAGAACTCAGGTGAAACTGTTCAAATGCTGCAATGTCCTATGTAAAATATGTACTGATTAGCAAAAACACTCATTACAGCAAAGTCATTGCAGTGAATTGATAAGGACTATCAATATAATATAACAGAATTGACAAGAATTGACAAAGGCTATCAATATAGTATAAAACAGAGCATGAACGTATTAATTCGGCACTGATGTTGTTGTGGTGTGCTACCTCAGTGCAATTTCCTTCCTTTGTCCTAAATGCCACTTTGATATTACTTTTGATATAAAACATTCAAGATAATGGCAAATTGTTCAGTCTTTAACATCAATGACGTACATTTTATTAGCAATTTAATATATTATAACATTTAATTATGGTTCAATCTACACCGTCTCACTAACCAAATGAGCGGTTTTGAAATCTAACCCTGACATTTGGAATTCATGACGCTTAACATACAATTGCCTGTAACCTGATGATAATAAGCTTTTGATACAGTATGCCTTTTCTGATTGTACGGCATTAGAATGAATCCAGTAATCACACTGAAGTAAATGTTCAGTAAAGCATCTCTCCTCAGTCAGTTCAACAGCTAAATGACACACAATCATCCTCTTATCAATGCATTAATCAGTTATGGGCACATGCATGATTTTTTCCACTCTCTCACCACCTCCATGGAATTCAAGGGGATCTGCACACAGCCCTTCATGACTTTGTTACCTTGGCAACATATTTCTGCATAACTATATGTGAAATGCAGGCTTTGCTTGCTGCAAAGACACACAGGACTCTTCATGTCTGGAACGTTCTGAAATCACATCACCTGCTGTTATCACACCAACACCAACAGATGCATATGCATGGACATATAAATACATATACAGATACACATACATGCAATACATTTTTATGTAGTTTGCTAAATAAATAATACAGCTATGATGAAGAGACTAAATTTCATAGCATATCTACTATTACTGTATGAAGGCAAACAAACAGCTCTGTCTAAATCCACTTTTCCATTTCATTATGGTGACAAATTGTGGTGGCGTATGCCCAGAAACTTGACGAAGCATGCAGATGATTTGGCTTGAGGGGAAATGCTTAATAAACAGGCAGAAAACACCCATGTTTCAGGTGCTTACACTGGGCAGGAGGCCTGACTGACATCAACTGCATAACAAGTAGGACATTTGCTCTCCACCACCTTTCACAATCGCAACATCGCTCCACACCTAAACAAACACACGAGCAGTCGACTCCTCTCAGTGCTAAATTGAACATTCTGCACCCATGCATGACACACAAACATGCTTCCGTTCTGTGCAGACAAGGCATCCCCTGTTGGCAGCTCCTTCCGAGACAATAGGAAATGTGTGTTTCAGTAGATTTCACATAAAAGATTTACTGTCAGAATCCAAATTCACATCCACAGGCCTGACAGGCCTTAAACAGCTATGTGTGAATTATTAGGTGCATAAATAAATACAAACTCTCTACATTTACACCATTATTAATCATTCCAGTCAGGTAGTCCAAAGACATCTGTGCTTTCTAGCCTTCAGGCACAACAGCAGAAAATAAAAGAAGATGAGAATCAATATGGTGGGTATACCGCAAACACTGGTTAATGGATTTATCATGGACATTTCTTCTCATATAATTTAACATATCCCAATTTTCCAATCAAGCCTGGTTACAGAATAAAAGGGAGTTTAATAAAGAGTCTCTACTGACAATGTAATGTAATGCAACAGATCTAATCTCTTCAGTCTGTTGAGCAGACAATAAGGTATACATTGGTTTGTCTAGTACATTAGTGGACTGATTATAAAAAGTACAAATAATTTTTAGAAAACCTTTTATATCATCTTACATGCTAGCACTAATGTGTACCATCAAATGTTAACCAATATGTTATTGCACATTAGCTATGTCTCTAGAGCTGTGATGAATTGTCTGAATGCAGGCTATCGACAGCAAGGTCCTATTTTCATCCATGTCTGAGTAAGATCAAACACTAGCAGATAATATACATGTCTAACGAACAACAAATATGCGTATAGGCAGTGGAGCCGTGTTGGAAATGTCGGTTTTCTTTTGGAATCAGCTCCCTGTTCCAGCCTTGTACGAATGTACAGGTGTGTTCGTATGTGTTCAATGTTCAATTTTAAGTAATGTAGCTTATATAAAATGAAATATGTTAAGATTATAATGAATTCATCATATCAAAGAAAAAGTAAACAACATTTCAGACGAAGCAGAATTAGGAAAATGATCTATATTGTTCTTTAAAGCCAAAAAGAAATTGGGGTATGAAATTTTTAAACTCGTGCCACAGTGGTGGATCTTGGTGGAAGTTATTAGCCCGTCTGATGGCCCCTTGAATTTAATCAAAACCCCAATAAAATAACACGCAATGAGGCTGATAAATAATGCCAATTTTAGTAGAAAATTAAAAAAAAAAAAATTAACCAATAGTAAATGTTACTATACAAAATTTAAATAGTTAAATTATGTAAAATAATACTGTACTGAGGGTGTCTGCAATTTTTTTTTAATTATTATTACAGTTAAAAGGGTTCCTGGCTGCAAAAAGAGAACTCCTGCTTTAAACAACCTGTAAAGGGTTTTGTTGTTCTCCGGGTTCGTTCCACCTCCCAAAAACATGCCGGTATGTGGATTGGCAATGCTAAATTGCATCTAAGTGTGAATGAGTGCGAGAATGTACTGTGTGTGTGTGTGTGTGTGTGTGTGTTGCCTTGCGATGAACTTGTATCCCATCCCGTGTTCTGGGAGAGACACCAAATATTTAAACATAAAGTTAAATATTTAAACTCACATCGAATATTCAAACTTCTATCAAACCTCTTAAATGCTTTTTGGACTTGAGCATCACAATGAAATTTTGTGGTAGTGTTGACAGTCGGATGATAAAAATGTGCCTCTCAATAACTGAATGATCCTTCAGTCCAATCAGCTAAGTCATTTGCACACAGCTAATATTTTATGAGCTTTTTGAAAATGCATGTGATTAATAGCACGAGTGCCACTAATTTTAATACATGTACCGTTCAAGTAATGGGAAAAAACACCGGAGGAAAAAAAAACCCAGTCATTATGATTTTTTTGAATTAGGAGAACAAAACACTAGTAGGGACTATTATTCATTCGTTCATCTTCAGTAACCACTTTATTCTCATGAGGGTTGTTGTGGATCCAGAGCGTATCCTGGGAATACAGGGAGCAAGGCAGGAGAATTCACCTGGATGGGATGCCAGTCCATCGCCAGGCACCATGCGCACACACATGCACACACTCATTCACATCAATGGGCAATTTAGCATAGCCAATCCTCCTGTCTGCATGTTTTTGGACAGTGAGAGGAAACCGGAGAACCCAAAGGAAACCCACATAAACACAGGGAGAACATGCGAAGTTCCGCACAGACAGTATCCCGGCAATGCTACCCACGTCGCCATCGCACCACCCACTCAGTATCATGCGTTATTTTATATAATCAGTGTATGAATCATCATAGCAGGTCAGGACCATGGACAGTGCATTAATAAGACTCAGGCTATTATCAGGAGCTGGATGGACTTGATGTTGAAATCAAAATACCACTGTCTGTGAATTTAATGATAGTATATTAAAAAACACAAAAGCAGTCATATTGCTCAAAGGAGACTCAAGCTGCAAAGTTAAGCAATGGCACCGAAACAGCTTTGCATGAAGAGCAGTTCCTCATCTCCCATCAGTCACACTGACACAAAGAATTTTTAGGAGCAATGAGGAAATCATTATCTAAAACAAGGGCATGACTCACCTCTTTATATCTTGACCACAAGAGGTCAGCACATGTTCCAAGTCAGTAAGAAAACAGTCAACCCAGATCAAGCATCGAGAGGATGGCATACAGTTTAGCTCTGCCTTTTAAACGATATTTATGCACCGATACATCTGCACTAACGTACAGCAAGAGCGCACTAGTACAATGTTCACTTTAAATGCTTGCCTTCCAACAGGCACATAATGAAGCACAGAGAAAACACTGAGACACTTGTGTTTTTAATTGTAGACTGAAATACATGACAATGTAATTATTAACAAAGAATATTTCATGATTTAGGCCTTTACAATACATTACAAACAAAGAAAAATGAAGTCTCACATTGTGGTTTATTGTGAGACATGGTTCAATATATGGGTTTAAAAGTGAAGTAATGTTTCTTTGCCATGTGAGACCATGTGACAAAAGAAAAAGCAACTGATGACTGAATGCTTTAAAGCAGTAAACACTTGAAATCACGCTGCTGTCCATTTCTACATGATCTTCATACAGCCATACAATACACGTATACAAGATTATTCAATGGTTAGATTACAACCAAAGAGAAAATGAAACAAAAAAAGGATAACTTTTTACATAAAATACTTTTGAAGTATTGTCTTACAGTAACTATAATCAACCCTTTCAAGAACACACCCTAAGCAAAACCTTAAATCCTCAGGGATAAAGAATAAATCACAAGGTTGCATTACTAAGTACATTCCAAAAATAAGTGTACAATATGCACACTTGGAAAAATACAAAATTAAAAGCTATATCTATGCAGACTGGTGAAATTTATGTAATAGTGAAAAGAAATGGACTGCCAAAATGTTCTTGTTCCTTACTGTGGTAAAAAGCAATGTCTACAGATGAGTGTCCATGAGTTCCATCATTCTGCTGGCTGCAGTAAGCCATCACAAAGTGGGACGGGCATCTGGGCCTGACACGGCCGTGCTCTGCTCCTCAGTAAGGGCCACACGCTTAGCGGGCTGATTCAAGAATACAGGGGCTCCCAAATGTTTCACTTTGTGTCTTTTACAATATGCTGTAATTAAACCCCAAGTCCTTTGGGTCATCATTTCCGCACTCCTTAGGAGAACTACAGAAGAGCACAGTTCATACCTCCAGTGTTTTAAGATGCGGTCACGTTGAGGCTGGATTCAGGTGTACAAGGAAAAATGCAGAACAGAGCTGCTCATTGGTTGTTTTTGGCTTTCGCATGTGTTAGGATGTGCGACTTGAGATTGGTAGACTGAGCAAACTTTTTATTGCAGCCATCGAAAGGACAGACGTATGGGCGGTCTCCGGTGTGAATTCGTACATGCGTGCGGAGGTTAAAGTCCAGGGAGAAGCGTTTCCCGCAGCCCTCAAAAGTGCACTAGACAAGAGAGATAAACAGAGAATATAGCTCTCTGTTAGCCACATATTCCATGGTATCAGCAGAGGCTTATGCATGTGAATTAAACCTTCATTCATATTCAGTAACCACTTTATTCTGGTAACGACTGCATTGTATACAAGTATGACTTAAGGTAAATCTTGGTACGCTTCTTTTTCCACTGCAAAATGTATTGGACATTTCAACACCAGAAAACTAGAACTGTGCTATTTCCGTTGGGCATCGGTCCGGTACCAAACATTCAGATTTCGATGCATCGATAATGTCTTTACAAAGATATTTTCACTTCATGTTTGTTTCAAACATTGGCAGTGTGGTGCCTTAATCCTTAATCCAGTCTAACATCCCAAAAAGGAGTGTACTGCCACTCTTTTTTTTTTTTTTTTCTTCAAGCACTGCTGTTAAGTAATGTTGGTGTAGGATATCAGTCGTAATTATGATCGATTCACACAGGATAAGTGATCTCTTCACAAATCACAGAAGATGGCAGTGTCTTCAAGTTCGTCATACTAAATGTTGTATACAGGCACACCTCAGATTAATGCAACTGACTGTTCTGACCCTTCATTGCTTGTTATGGCCATGCAAATTTCATTACAAGGCTACATGCCCATAACATGCATGTTATACAAGTTATACTTGTGCTAGGTTCTCAGAGCACATAATCTCTTTTTATACAGGGTATAATGCAATTTTTACCTCTATGTCTACTCAGGCTGGATTTATATTACATGGGGATATTCCTGCTGGTCCTCTTGTAGGAGGTATAAGAAAGTAATCTTCCCAGAAACAGGAACACACAGCCCATAAAAATTACTGACATGACAGATTCAGACAGGACTAAAATCCCAAGATACGCCCGTAAAAACTTCATTACCTGACCTCTCTGTGTGCAATTAAATCAGTCTGAGTAGGGACATAGAGAAAATTGAAAAATATTTAACCAATAAACCTTTTCATCAGTAACTTCATTTCAGCCAATATAAACTAGTTAACCAAGCAGATTAATCAATGCGATTAAAGGAACAAAGTAAATCCAAGCACTCCTTCCATTTTGGACCCAAAAATGGTGTGACTCCAAGCTGAAAGGCTCATGAAGGTGCTTTTACTGTCATCACAGTGGGTGAAAAATTAGCTAAGACTATAGCCTCATGCTCTACTGGTTCCTGTTCAAGCCTGAGCTTGTTTTAAATGTGCAGTGGGGAAAAAGCACTTTGTGTCACAGTTTGAGCCCGAGTTCGGCCAAGTGTTTATACCACACGTCACACACAAGGCCCACAGGCTAAATATGGCCCGCTGTCACATTTCATTCGCATGAACTTGGGGAAAGAAATAACATTGAAACAGCTCAAAGTACACCACTACTCAACGTTTTTTTTGTTTTTTTTTAACTATATCCAGAATTCACACCAGATCTGTAGTGGAGAAATCGCCACTGTACAGCATGTGGGCTCATATCTAACAGATACTGATATTAATCAGCGTTTTAGCACTAACTGCAGTGTTTGATGTCAAACTCGTGTCTAAAAAACGATTCAGAAACATGTCGGGTGTTGGCAATGCCATGACCAGGAATTAATTTTAGTGTGATGAGAAAATATACAAAATAAAATCATAATTGTTTTCATGATCTGTATAAAACTGATAAGTGAAAACATGCTCACACTATTTACGTGGACGGTAGTAGGAGCGGTGATGACATAAATCTGTTATTTAATCATTTAAGACAATATTCCATAAACCATTCTTGCCATTTTAACACCATTGCCATAAAATAGCTTTATGACAGCTCCACTGAAAATGATTAAAATAGAAATTCGGGAAAACCCAAATACACCGTAGCTTATAAAACCTGTCTCCTTTTCTTTTCCTCCTACTTCACCAGCTCTCGCCATGAGATCCCTGTGATTACAGTGTAGATATCTGGCTAGCAGCTTTCAAATAGAAACGGGGAAAATGCCTGATCCTGATTGGTTAATCCTGTTTCTAAATCATAGCAACTGGTAGGCAATACAATGTGATTAAACAAATGAATGCGTTCATAAAAAAAAAAAAATGCATTCATCTATACTAGAAATGTTATCACCTAATAGTACATACACCTAAATAGTTTAAATAGTTTGTTAGCCCCTCTTTTTCCAAGAAACATCCTATTCTATTTTCAGAGCCAGTTATTGGCATGAATCAATGAAACAAAATTAAAACAAAAGTTATATTAAAATAAATAAATAAAAAAAAATAAAAAAAAACTAAGTTATAAAAAAAAGAGTAGTCTTAGTTTATGGTCTTTCTGGGTCTCACAAAGAGGCAGATTTTGTGTTTGACACCCTTGGGGCATACTAACCTGGAAAGGTTTTTCTCCGGTGTGAACAAGTTGGTGGCGCTTGAGTTTTGAACTCTCTACAAAGGCTTTCCCGCACTCCGCACACACATGAACCCGGGGCCCGTGGGTGTGGAGGTGCTTCCTCATTGCAGAGTTATCCCTGAACATCTTAGTGCATCCCTGAAAGAAACAGATGCAAGTTTACTCTCACTTGAATTAATAAAAACAAATTAAAAGCTTGCTACCAAGAACCTGTAAAGCGCAATGTATAATAACAAGATTAATTAATTAACCAACATATTAATATAAACCTGTGATTTGCTTAGCAGCCCGCTTGAGAACAGCAGTGTGGTACAAGAGGATTGTGAAGGCATGGTACAGGCATGACCAGTGAAGCTGTTTACATATTCTTAGCTTTCATGGGAATCCACCTGAAAAAAGATGTGTAAATAATGCTGAAGGACGTGAATACATCACAAACACACTTACTTTGTGTGGACAGGCTATCGTTCTGGGTGCATCATCCTCTTTGACCTTTCGTGGTTTCATTCTGAGAGAACAGAAAGAAGACACAACACTTCTCTCTTTATGTAGTGTCTCATGTGCACACATTGTTGCAAAGCACAGACACCATGACCAAAATAACTGTGCAACTTCAATAGCTATACCATCAGTGTCCCCTGTGAACAGCAAAGAGTTTAGCCCCTTACAGACCCATTGAGAATTACACAAACTCTGACACCAGTATGATTGACAGGTCACAGGTCCATGTCTTACCGTACTGAAGTGTGACCCAAAGAGCCGCTATTGTTACTGTAAGAAAAGACCTCAGTTAATACTTGTAGATTAAAATGTAGACTAAAATGTGTATAATTTAAATATAACCACTGTTTACTGTAACATGACTTCATTTTATTTCATTGCAATTCATGCACTAAGGCACATACAGAAAAATCTTTTGGATTAATTTCTTTAGCCTTGATTGCCTAAGAGTTCCACACAGAGCTAATTACAGTTATCTGTAATTAGCTGCTAACAAGATTTCTAGTTTGTGACAAATCCTTTCAAAAACCCTAACCCGAGAGCATTTAATAGCGATTAATTTCAAATCACAGCGCATTCTCCAGTCAATGTGCTGAGAAGCCAAACACTAATTTGTCAGAACATTCAATAGCAATACCGACTACCTTCCCCACGCAATAGAAAATAACAAAGTACAGTGTTTAGGAACATACAATGGAAAGAACACACTAAAGAGCTCTACAGTTGAGGACGGTTAAGGACCTGGGCTCTGGTTTATCAAAGCACGCGTAGAACAAGTTCTACGTTGGCATTTATCATACGTGCGTACGCACAGCTGTACACAACAGACGTTGATAAATCCCACACATTCTAAATTGCTCTGCTTGTGCATGACCACTCTCATTTGCATAAAGCAACACCCCCAAATCACCATATATGGTAAACAGCTTCCCTTTAAAAAGCCCAGTAGCCTGCTCATGGTACAGCTTGGTGCTGATGACATGGAGCATGTCAAAATGTCTAAGAAGACCATGGCTAAGCATGACCTCATAATGTCATGCCCACTAGCACAGACCCTTATTATCCAAGTCAGTGCTTTTCAATCCTGTTCTTGGAGTACCCCCATCTTGCACGTCATTTTCCCTTCTCTAATTCAACCAGGTTAGTCTGGTTCAGGCTTGCTGATTAACTAACGAGCTGTACCAGGTGACTGGGGGCAGGAAAAACAACAAAATATGCAAGGCAGACGCCTGGTTCTCCATACATCACTTAACAAATGCAAGATAAGAGGATTCATGGCAGATAAAATAAACATGATCTTTCCAAATGGACTAATTTAGTTCTTCAAACACATCCAAGAACATGATTAATATAGCCACACTGGGTTTTCTGAGATACGTGCACACTTTACTTTAGCCAAGAAAGCAGAGAAGCATAGGATTCAGGTATCTCCCAGAGCACCAAAGCAAGGGATCAAAAAATCTGAGGGCATTTTTTCCTTTATAAGAGAGCCCAAATTAACCAAAACGCAGAAAACTAATTAGAAAACTCGAAATAATTTGCAACGAACCAAACCACTTTGTAATCCATGTACAAAGAATGGCGCCTAGGACCAGGACTGAGAAACTACCTAAACTACCACTATCATACACAAACGTTTCTTTCTCCATAACAGCAGACAACTCATTACCCAAATTATATGTTGCGCAGAGGCGCTTGACAAGTCACTTCTCACCCAAAAAAAACACACTACAGTAAAATGACCTTTCTTTGTATGATTCAGTCTGAAAACCAAATGCCAAGTCATGTACAGTAGCTAACCTCAGACACCAGTTACTTAAATGCACGTGTGCGTCTCACCTGGCAAATTCCGCAAGCTGTTTGGGGTCAGAGAGGTCGATACCCGGGATGCCGCCGGGAGGAAGCTTTTTTCCAGTCATGTATTCAGAGTAATCTGGAGGAGAGTTCTCTCCAATAATCTGCTCCTCCACCACTGTTTCATGGTCAATATCCTTTTTATCATCTAAAATGGAAGCACATTATGTTCTACAAATTACTAAACAGCAAACAAAAGTATATGACAAATCATTATGAAAATCTTGTATAAATTGTGCAATGTCAATGTAACTAGTAATGGCTTGTTTTGTTAATACAGAGATAATGATTATAGTTGTCATGATACCATAATTTTCACTTTGATACAAATACAAATTAATATCACAATGCCCAAAACATTACTATGGCAAAAGCACTGAAACACCTGTCATCATCTGACATTCAGCATACTGCTTAAAACTACTCTAAAATGTATTATGCTTTCTGTACATGCTGACTGTTTCTAGGAGAATAAATAATGACTTGAAATTTAGACTACTGAATTATTTGCTAACTTATGGTACTGAAAACTGTTGAACTTTGTAGCATTGAACAAATGCAGAATATACATAGGAGTCTTTTTTTTTTTTTTTGCTAAATGTACACGCAAGTCTTTTTTGCATTAGTGCAATCAACAAGAATCAAAACCGAGTGCCTGGTGTGTAGCAAACTGACACGGTGCAGTGCAATCAGTGCAAGCAATGAGAAGTGAGAAGTAGCAAGGAAGTGGAATACCGTATGTGGTAAATAAGAAAACGTATGATATATGTGTCATAGTGTAACGGCATAGTAAATTATAAATAGCAATAATTTGCCTATTGTTCTGCATGATTAAGAAAGCACAATGCATATAAATATAGTCCACTATTAGTGGTCCTTGTGCATGACTTGTCACTGTTAGAGATGGTGCACACAGAGGGTGTAGTTTTCTGTGCATATCAATATACAGTCATTGTCCACTTTATTAGGAACATTCATGCAGTTATCTAATCATGTGGCAGCAGAGCAATGCACAGAATCATGCAGATACAGATCAAGAGCTTCAGTTGATGTTCACATCAAACATCAGAATGAAGAAAAAGTGTAATCTCTGTGACTTTGACTGTGGCATGGATGCTGGTGCCAGATGGGCTGCTTTGAGTATTTCATAAACTGCTTATCTCTTGGGAATTTCACACACAACAGTCTCTAGAGTTTACACAGAATCGCATGCAAAACAAAAAACATCAAGTGAGCGACAGTTCTGTGGGTAGAAATGCCTTGCTGATAAGAGAGGTCAGAGGGAAATGACCAGACTGGTTCATGCTGCCATCACTCTTTACAACCACGGTGAGCAGAAAAGCATCTCAGCATGCACAAAAATATCAATCCTTGAGGTGGATGGGCTACAACAGCAGAAGACCACATTGGGTTCCACTCCTATCAGTCAAGAACAAGAATCTGAGGCTATCATGGGAACAGACTTACCCAAACTGGACAGCTGAAGATTAGAAGAAAGAAAGAAAAAATCACCTGGTCTTTCTCCAGTCTGAAACTGTACCGTTTCAGTGAGTCTGTGCCCATGGTAGCCTCAGAATCTTGTTTTTGGCTGACAGGAGTGAAACCTGATGTGATCATCTGCTCTTGTAGCTCATTCACCTCAAGGTCTGATGTGTTGTGTGTTCTGAGATGCTTTTCTGCTCATCACGGTTGTAAAAGTGTGCTTATTTCAGTTACTATATACTTCCTGTCAGCTCAAACCAGTCTGGTCATTCTCCTCTGATCTCTCTCAATGCGTTTCCGCCTGCAGACCCTCCACACACAGAATGATTTTGTTTTTTGCACCATTCTGTGTGGAGGGTACCAACATACATGCCAGGATCAAATTTACAGAGATCACATTTTTTCTTCTTTCTGATATTTGATGTGAACATTAACTGAAGCTCTTAACCTGTATCTCCATGATTCCATGCCTTATGATGATGCTACATGACCGTGCAGGTGTTCCTAATAAAGTGGACGGTGAGTGTACATTATCGTGTTCAGGTAACCAGGCATAGTGGCAGCTTGGGGGTGGTATTTCATTTTGAACTGTTTATACACACTTTATAGAGTCGTGCATGTTGGTTAATAATGCATAGACTTTGTAGTCAGTGGGATGAGGAAATAGAAATTAAATCAGCAACATTGCTTCATAAAAACCCAACAGCATTTACATGTGGGATTAGCTACGGCTAAACTCCAAGCAAACTAGCAAGACAGGACAGAAATGTTGCCAATAACCTCAGGGCAAGCTGGATTCATGTATGCATCTGTCTGATCACACGGAGGAGCGTTTCGCTTTGTTGCACAGGGAACGAAGCGTCGTTCGGGGCCTCAGTTACCGAGAAATTCACTGATTCCTTACAGTAAAGAGCTGTATACATGACTGGCACTGTTAATAAGCACTAAAGAGTTCGAACAAAACGAAAAGCGTATTGTAATACGAATTTCTATCGCTCAGGGGTCGAATAAAGCGTGTTTACCAAGACCGAATCGCAAACCATGTAGAACGTCAGTACTAGCTAACAGCTGCTGTTGCTAATTTAGTTAGCCAGCTATATATGGTGAAACGTATCCTAGCTAGCCAGCTAGCTACATACAGTGTTAGCTGACGGAAATGCAAGTGACTCACAGACAACCCTGCTAACTTAATACGGTTTTTTTAGTAACTGTATCACAGCAGAAATGTGTTATAACATTAATATCACCTACTTAAAGTAACGTATGTTTTTGTAGCAGATATTAAACCCTGTGCTAACAAGTTAGCTTCCCACTAGCGGCCTACACTCTACACGAGCAGCGCGCTCGCGCCAGCAAACGCCGCCATCTTCGTTCGGCCGCGCCATCGCCATGTTTTCGGGCCGCCATACTGGACTCGGGGAACATGGCGGCGCCCAGCAACACTTAAAAACATGGCTTCCCTTCAAAACAAAAACACAAGAGTCTAACTCTTCGCAGGTTCGCGCACACAAGTCTCAAAAAAGAGACTCCTGCCATTACTCTACCGGAACAGTCGGAGAAAATAGAGCATGCAAACAGACAACGCCCTGCAAGGCCGCGCTTTGTATCTACTCCACACAAACCAGCGACCAGAGAAACTTACAAATTTGTCACAGCCAAACTTACCCGACGCCCACATCGTCACGGAGAATTCGCCTTCCAGCGTCTTTATCTGCACCTGTTTTTGCTCCCATTTTCTCCCAGTGGCTTCGCTGGCGCTCAGGTACGTCTTTTTACCCGCTTTCTTGCCACCGCTTCCCCCCTTCTTCATCCGGCCCACGGAACTCTTCCCGGCTACCGTGACCAGAGTCTGTCCGATGTACTCCTCCTCTGACCCGGGAGCGGGCACCGGGATGAGGATCTGGTCCTCAAACCCATCGTCCGTCCGCAGATCGGACTCGTCCCCGCCGACCACCTCCTCCCGGGTCTGCACCAGGATCACCTCCTGATGGTGGACCTGACTCGGGTCGTCTGTTACGAGCGGCTGCAGCGCGATCATGGGCTGGTGTTCGTCATCATCGTCGCCCCCGACCACCGTGGTCTCGATCGTTTCCACCGGAATTGTCTCCACTTCTATTTCATGAAGTTCCACTATTTCAGCCGGCATCTCTGAGCCATCTGTCTCGATATACAGCGTTTCGCCGGATGCCATGTTGAATTCCGCCAGCTTGCTTGCTTGCTTGCTTGCATACATACATACACACACACATATACACACACACGCAGCACCCGTTGCCCCACAAACACACACCCCCTCAGAGAAACGATAGCTGCCCTCCCTCTTCTCTTCGATAATACAAATAACTCCACTTCGCCTCACAACGAGATCACGTCGCCTCTCCACTCCAGTTTCAGATCTCGCGAGATTTGAGAAGAAAAAAAAACCCGCTCACTGCCAGCAGATTTATGACGGATGGAGAATGACAAAAATAAATAAATAAATGCATCAATATGATATTTAACCTATCATTAAGTCAACAGATCTACTAGGAAACCGATAAATAAATGTCTTATTCAATTATTTGTATGCATTTATTGTATATATTGAATCGAGAGATTTTTATTTTTTATTTTTGTCACTGTGTGAAAATGAGTACAAAGAACAAGCAGTGAAGAATAAAACCTCAGGAGAACCATTCAGATGTCTTATGCATGTTTTAGTAGTCTCTTGCATTTGAAAAGATCTTCAGTTTTATTATTAAGTATAAAATAGACTTGTGCTAATGGGCGTATGGCCTCTAGGGGGCGCGTTTGAAGTGGATTCCTGTACAAATCCCTCACAAATGAATCATATCGCCTAATTTCTGCAAGACATTTTCACAAATTGATTTCATGTACTTGAAAGCACGTAGTCAAAAAAAGGGGGATATTTCAAAACAAACCATATCTCACTGTACCCTTTTAGCCAATAAACATTTTATTAACAACATGATCACAAATACTCTGGTGTAGTGATTTTTTTTTGTTGTAAGATCGCAATATCCAAAAAGAAAGTTTGTCTCCTGTCCCCCAGTGTCATGTTCCACCTTCCTGTCACTGGTTACACATCTGTGTTGCCAAAAGGAGTTTAAAAAATATTTTTACAAAATCATGGTGAGAAACAAATGTTTTTAACACAAAGGAAAATAAAAGTCAAACAATATAAAAGGCTGACATGTGGACATGGGCAATGTTCAGTGTATTATTATTATTATTATTATTACTATTATTAAATCACTAAATAAATACCTACTACCACCTAAATAAACACTGCTACCAATAATAATAATAATAATAATAATAATAATAATAATAATAAAAGGAAAAAATCTAGAACAAATTCCTATAAAGACATTAAAGACTTGAAAAGGTCATTGCCAAATATAAATTTAAACCAGAAAACAGAGAGGTCAGTGCAAGTGTCTTCCATCCGTTTTTATATCTGAGGGGTTCCACAATGTAGACTACATGTTAGAGCAAACTGATACATTTGCTTTAACATGGCGGTAACGTTGCTGGGTGTCGTCCCCTCTTCAGCTACAGCGGTTCCTGCCAGGGGTCGGGGTTCATAAAAGAGGGGTCACGTGAGGCTGGGAGATTATGTCGTGCTAATTCTACTAAGTTCATGTCTAATGGCTGGAAAAGAAAATAAAGACACATAAGTTACTTACTAATTCATGATTCATTTAGCATAAGAAAGGTCTCATTTTACCATAATTTTATCTTTTCATGAAATCTCTGAACATACCATCAATGATTTCATCTTTCACCTTGTGCAATTCACGAACAACTTCTTCCAAGATTTCCTACGGGTAAAGAAATAAACAGCAAATAAAAAAAAACAAAAAACAAAGCAAACATAGTAATAATAGTTAACATATAGCTCAGTTTAAAAAGACTAATCTCTTACTTGTTTCATTCTATCCAAGTCTAAGGCGTCTGTGTCACTGCTACTGCCCACAGGTCGAACTCTGTACAGACCACACACACACACACACACACACACACACACACACACAAAGAGACTCATGATCAGAAAGTTCAGAAAGTGGATGGTCCAGGCCTACATTCCTCATTATCATTACTACATAATTAGTTTTACTGATAATTGATTAGTAACCTGAGAGATTAAGGGGTTAAATACTTCACTGACATACTTTAGTCCCACAGTGGGGCTGCATTTCATTTATGAAATGTCTATACAAGTTATTACACTACAGCCATCTTTCCCTTAGCACGTAGAAATCATCTGAAACGCACTGTATTTTTATGTGAAACTGAAAATAAAGAAAATAATAAAATCAGAATAATGTAATTATAGCTGTTAGTTATTTATTCATTAAACCATGATTTACAAACAAATACAGTTGTACTGGTAGCACTGGCATTATTTTGCATAGCTTTTACTTGTGCTGGTGATATTCCATGATCTGTGAGACTCTCACCTTGATACTAGTGATGATCTCTCTGCAGAGTTGGCTCGATCCCACGGCTTCTTTGCACCATCTGCAGGTGAGAATAAAAAAAGATCACAGGCTGCTTGTCTTGCACCTTATTATTTTAAATCATATTAATTTATCGTTAGCATGAATCAGCCAAGTTAATAATATTATCGTTACCTTTTGACATTGTGTTATACAAGAATAAATTAGAATGGTCTCTAGTATGAAGAATATGTTGACACAGTGGATATAATATTTATTAAACAGGGTCAATATACATTATTCATTAGATTTGGCCAAATGGATAATTTTCATCTGCTCTCCCCGGTGTTTAAGTAAAAAGACAAAAAAAAAAAACTTTCCACAAGGCAGCATTAAAAGATCATGGTTGCGTAACACATACCTGCGTTCTGTCCTCTAGACATTGGAGAGGAATTTGCATCATCCTGTAATAAAGAATAGCTGTATGAAATGTTTCTTACCAACTACAGAATTAAGCATTTCACTGCTTACCAAGTCATATTAATTATTTCTTCAGAGGAGTTTAAAAAGAAAACGTAGGTGATTCTATGTTAAAAAACGTCAGAATAAAATATCACAGAAAGTTGCAAAAAATAAAAAAAATAAAAAATACACCTAAGTACTTACATTTTGGCAGTCTCCATCTTTCTCTGACTGGTTTGCCGCTTTCCGTCTATGAATTGTGAAGTGCAAAACAATCAGCGCTAATTATTCCAATACTACTTTCCAAAAAAAAAAAAAAAAATCGCCTTGTTGTCTTCAAGAATTAAATTGTTCCTGACCTTCGTGCCAGCAGGGCATTCATCTCCTCCATCAGACCCCCACTCCCTCCGCTCGTCCGATTGGCATCGTTTTTGGCTCCTGAACTCTCGTCAGGCTGTAAAGAAATGGGGCAGTCACCAATTATACAGCATCACCTCCATATACACAGTACCTCCACCATGCTGCATGCATATGGGTTTCAGAAATGTCAAGCTCATTTAAGATCATACACCTGACATCAGCATCAATCTCAACGTTACTAGAAACGACTAACAGGCATCACGAAGTTTCAAGTATTCTGAGCATTCTGCTGACATCGTATTAATAGGAGCAGTGGTGATGAACAATAAACAAATTGCTAGTTTTAAATTAATCCATGCAGTAGATCACATAACATGCTGCAATTTGCATAGCTCAAAGATCAAACGGACCCTCTGCACTCGGCGCAGTTTGGCCCCAGCGATCATGGCGGCGAGGCCGGTGGGTGCGTGCGCATCCTCGTGATGATGACCTCCATATCCACCTCCACCCAGAGGTAAGGGCGGTGGAGGAGGAGGGGCTCCTGCTGCTGGAGGAGGAGGCCCAGGAGGTGCAGGAGGAGGAGGTGGAGGTGGGCATGGGCCTCCGATTGACATGACGGGTGGCACTATACTTGGAGGTGCCACTGAGAGCACTGCGGGATGTCCCTGAAATGGGGACCCTGCCAAAAAATGGGAATACTAGATGAAACATTAAAAAGGGTAAAACAATAAAGAGAAAATAAAAAGACAGGCAACAGCAATAAGATTAAGAAGATTTCCCCCTATACAAATTTGTTTCATATGTAGCAAGTATGTGAGAGTTGATGCTAAATCTATATTTCTCTCCTTCATTTCCTACCTGAGTTGGATGAGCGTCGCTCTCTCTCGATATGTGCCTGCATTTGCTGCTGTTGCTGCTGCTGCATCTCCATCTGTCTGCAGAGCACACATGCAATTTATAGAGTCAGAGAGCAGAGTATATAATCAGCATTACAATCAGCTCAATACCATGCAATTACTGTCATGCAATAAGACCTCACACTTTCTCACTCAGCAATGTAGCGTTAGGGTCTGTCCAGAATTACTTTTACATGGGGATCTGGAGAAATTGTATCTTTTACATACAGTACTTTGGGATTTTATTTCCTCCAAATTGGCAATGTGTCTGTTCTTTCTCAATTCTTGAGAAAATTAATTTATTCTTTCAGCTTCAGTAACTGTTTTATCCTAGTCATGGTCATGATGGATCCAGAACCTATCCTGGGAACACTGGGCGTGAGGCAGAAAGACACTCTGGATGGGCTGGCAGTCCACTGCAGGGCACAATGCACACACATTCACACTTAGGGGCAATTTAGCATAACCGATCTGCCTACATGCTTCATTTTGGAAGGAGGGAGGAAACCAAAGGACCCAGAGGAAACCACACAGACACAAGGAGAACATGTGAAACTCCACAGAGAGAGTAACCCAAGCTCAGGGTCAATCCCGAGACCCTGAAGTTGTAAGGTGGCAATGCTATTGCTTGCATTACTGTGGCACTAACTCTTGAGAAAATTCCTGCTTAAAATAACAACTGTATTTGAGTCACTCAAAGGCATGGCTGGCACCCTCAGAACCATTCAGATAGTCACCTCTGCAGTTTTACAGGCAGACATGGCATCTTGTGTTTAGAAGAATGCTCTGGCACACATGATGGATGCTTTGCAAGCATTTCTCCTACATTTAGTTGGCATATCTCATATGATAGCCATAATCTGTTCACTAGGAGGTCATTAGAAAGAAAAGGATGCAGAGTGTATCAAAAGAAAGAACGCAATTCTGTAGGTTGATTAAACTGGCTGGCAAGAATACCAGTAATTGCAGTTTCTATAAATAAAGTCCCTATGTATAATGCAAACATGCAGGCTCCTTGGTAAAGGAAGACCTTTATAACTGAGACATGCAAATATTTTATTATAGACACCACCTTGAGAAATAAATACAGTTAAAATACTGTGAGTGATATTCATTACACTCTGAGAAAAAGGGTTTGCCGAGGCTTCTTTGACTGGTTAAGGCTGCTAGCTTTCTAAAAGGGTCCTACTTGGAATCATTTCTGAAAGGCAAAGCCCCAGTTATAGGGTTCTACACAGAACCATTAAAGGTTCCTCTAGAGAGAGAGAAACCAAATAAACCTTTAGGGTGCTAGATGGAACCTTTTCAATAAGAGCACAAGGAGCAGAAGTTAGAATCAGTACTTTCCATGTTGGGTCAATAACATTTTGCAGGAGGGTTTCTTTATGATATGGACTTGTCATCTACATATAGCTGTCTTTCTGCTACCGTACTAAGCTTGTACATTATATCAAAAGTCACTGCACAGATAATGTTTAATATTTTTTTCCAGCACTGTATGAGAATAGATGATAAGAAGAGAGATGTGAAGTTTTCCACCTTAAGGTTTCTGAAACAGCAGACCCTGATAACTGCAAAAATATGCCACACTTTCACTCTTCAATCTTCAGACTTCAAGAAGTGGCCTTTCTGTATAATCTTCCAGATCTCTCACTCCCACAGTTTCTATTCTGGTGCTTCTCATTAAGTCTGACTGCATCATCCACCGAATGTGAATAAATAAAATGTTCTGCCTGTTAAACAATCATGAGGGAGAATGATGTCTCTTATTCTGCATAACCCATGACTCTCACGTCTCGCTGTGAGCCTCACATAATTACGCTGCAGTAATAAGTAGGACCTTACCTTCTCTGCACCTCCAGTTCTTCCGCTGTGGGGCCGTTCTGTACCTGGCGCTGAACTGCTGGACCTGAGAACAGAAGGTTGAGAACAGGATAACTGCAGTATTTAATCTAAATTTAAATCTAAGCTTTCACTCCTTTTAATAACTTTTAACAACAGCAAACGTTGCTTTTAGTTTCACCGTAGTTATAGAATTTATAACAGTCATTAAATAATATGCTTTTGAAGTAATAAATGAAAAATAAGTTCTGACTTTTTGGGGGTTAGCTAATATTTTTCATCTGAGCCTGACCTTTGGCCTTGGATCTTCGGCAGATGTAGGTATGGCAGTATGATATGTTTTTTTTTTAACCAGGCTGTAATGTGCCAAAGATAAGCATAATTATAAAAAGAGGTTATATTGCAATATGTACTGCAATATCTAATCAACGGAGCTCCTCCTTATATCCTTTAAAAATTTAGTGTACACTGGCAGCTCAGCGAATTTACATTTTTCGTAATGATATGTGATTAGATTTCATCTTGGACATCTCATTGATATTTTAGTAGCAGAAATACCAGCTGGCTGTCACTAGTTACAGCAATGTGCTTTCTGTCTTGTGTGCTTTTGTGGGAATTCATGAATGTTTGAACACTCCAAGGCAAGACAATGCATTTATACTTACAGACGTCCTTGTCTCAATGAGGGCAATATATCTGCCATGTCTGTTTTTTTTTCATTACTTTATTTTACGATTAACCACATGATGATCTGTGTGTAATGACGCATCAGATGGCCTTTTATGTTAAAGCAGCCTCCCATAAACAGTGTATATAAACAAGCGGATTCAAAAACGCCACTGTATTGGGGGATTCTGAATGTCAGGTGCTTTCATATGTGGAAATAGCAAATGGACGAGGGCAGGAAAAACTCTGGCTTACAGCCAACCAAATTACAACATTATGTAGCTGGCACAGTTATTGTCAAATGCTTAAATATTTTGTGCTATTACCAGGGCAGTACATTATATACAGCATATAAACTGTCATTTAAACAAAAAATGCTAAAATGTAGAAATGGAGGTATATAGTATGACTGGATATAACTATGTAATTAGTTATATGGTTATTTGCTTTTGTTTTTCATGCTCATGGCCCTGTTGTGTATCCTAACAGAACCAAATGAGATTAGTATTTTCTTTCAGGGTCTTGCAGACGGTGCAGTGCCCTCTGGCTGTCACACTGTGTTTTACGATAATGATCTAGGCTTGGCAGAAATTCATCAGGAGATTAAAGCTTCAGCCTGTTTCATGTCTGCATGTCTGGGACTATAAAAGAAATCCAATAACAATAACATAAATACAAAGGTGGATTGGTATCTGTCCATAAAAATGTGGCTGTGTATTCAAATATAAGCAATTATTGTATTCTATTGTCTTGGTATAAATAGGAATATTACCACAGTTGATTTAAGATAATTAAGGCTGATATACTCTGCCAGATTGACAGAATCAGATTTGGGATTTAATTGTAGTGTTGGTTAGAAGAAGGAGGCATTCAGGTTTCTCTAAAGACTAAAGGAACAGTAGAGGCAAAGATAGCAATACACCTCATTACTGCTAGATACTTGCTGCACCTAGTGCCAACAACTTGGTTACAAAAATACACAGAAATATCAAGAACTTTGAGTAGAAATAAAATATCTGTGATGGATTCTCAATGATTGCTACTGGGTAACTGACAGCTATGAACAGATAATATTATCTGTACTTGATGCATTGTAATAGGGAATGCCAGTCATTCCTCAGGATCAAATGTCAGCTTTCAAACCAACAAATAAAACAGAACCCGATCTGTTCTTTCAGAGCCTGACACCAGTACTTTGACTCATTTTTCATTGGTAAACCCTGACATACACGTGACACAATATAGCAAAATATTACAAGTAACACAAATGGAATCGAGTGTAAAACAAAACTGCAAAGCAACGAGGAATGGACATAATTTGTATTATATCTAGGTGATTATTAACATTCAGAGCAAACACAAGCTCTAGATAAAGTGAGCAGCTATTATGTTTCTTTGTCGGTGTTGTATATCAAGCGTTTGTTGTGAGATTACAAGTTTACAGTGACCTTTAGCATTAACCTGTATCCTTGTCTGAACTTACAGTCACTAGTCTGCATATGGTGGATATTTTCCAGTTATGTCTTAGTACGTGTGACATGTGAAATGTAATTCAGTGTATTAATACGTGGTCATTTTTAATCTTCATCTGTATGACTGGTTAAAAGTATTCTCTTTTCTTAAATTTCCTGTACCAGAAACCTTGAACATGTTCAGTGTAGTAGAGCATCATACTCAGAGATATCAATCTTCCAGTTCACCTCAGTAAAACTCTATTTATCCTCTCTACCCCAATACATTTTTTTCAACATATAAAATTATTTAAACTAGTTTATTCTGTGACTATATATGTTTACAGTGTATCAATATATTTCCTGACTTCCTATGTGCCTGTTAACAGACCAACTAGACAGACATGATCTACACGTCTGAGTCCACTAAACCATCCCGATTAGAAAGATGAAGACGGAAGAGAGACAGAGAGCAAGCAGTACCTACAGGACATCTTGAAGAAGAAGAGCCGGCCGTGGCAGATACACAGACACCCACAGACCAACTCGTTGCTGATCATAGTGTATTCGGGCACATCATCCCTTCTCTTTCTCTTTCCTCCTCCTCCTGTCTGTCCCCTCTACACTCCTTCCTGCAGGTCTCCTGTTTCTCTACAGGGTAACCCCATACCTGCAGTGTAGCAGCCGGCTAGCGAGCCCTGACCAGCTCGTATTTCTCACACGCTCCCTGGGCAGCTGCCTGCACTACCACACACGCCTCCCAACCAACAGAGAGCACTGCAACGATATGCCTGAAGGTGTGGGGTGACTCAAAATTTGTGTGTAAATGGGACAGTGTACAGAAATTGCTGTTGCTTTCTCAGGAGCACACTGTCATCTTAGCAGTGCAAAATTCTACAATTCATTTGCAGCAGAACAATGTGCTTTTGGTGGCCTGACAACTTTTCCAGGAATAAGATGATAAAAGCATTTACATCATAGTCCTGTATTACTAAAATATCATAGCAACGTTTATTGGTGTTCCGTCTAAAACTATTGGTTTTAGGCTGAACATTGGTGACTTTTTTTTTTTTTTAAAAGAATACTGTGTATACTTTCCTGCAGTTCTTTATACACAAGAGCTGTGCATTGAGACACAACAAAAATGTTGCAGGGGCATGTGTTTTTTTATGTTTATGCAAATAGAGGGAGCTGTTAGATATGAAGTTCGCTGGACAAAGAAAGACCATGTTGATTACCAAGGAAAGCGTAATGTGTAATCACACACCGCTGTGTGACCCAGTTACTGTGTTCATTCATTCATCTTCATTTTTAATGGTCAAGGTGGTTTAAATTGCTAATTTGTTTATACTTTGGAGAATAGTACCAGTGGTGTAGTGGCGGAGTGGATAGCACTGCCACCTCACAGCTCCAGGGTCCTGGGTTAGATCCTGAGCTCAGGTTACTGCTCTCCCCACATTCCTCCAGGTTCTCCAATCCAATTTCCAAAATATTTTACAAAGACATCTTTTAATTTTTACCTTTATTTGACTCAAATTCAACCACGGCATAAACAAAGGACACAATTCATACATGATGTAAGATGCATTTCATGTAGGCTAATGAAAGTGCGGTTGGCTACATAAAGCAAAATTAATATGTAAATTAACTGAAATATTAAATGGTGTAACTCCTGGTTGTGCTTTATATTAATTTATTTTCACATTATTTATTTTTAAGTGCATTGGATCACAGTACTTAACTACAAGTCATATTGGCTCAGTCCCTCACTTGAAATGATTAAACAGCAATTAAAATGGTGTGAATCAATGATGACAAGTTTAGGGTGTCATAAAAAAAAACAGCGCTGAAATGCAGAGCTTGTTTGTAGTCAACAAACTCAGAGGAACATGGACTTCTTCCCCTCTAATTTTCAGGCCTCTTTCTGTTTAGTCCTGTTTTTGCCTAATAGGACAAATTTAAGTAACCTAGAGAATAAACTAGATATAAAACCAAGCCGCTTGTAACGTGTCCTTATCTTCCCAGACCTTATTACTCTCTACTCCATTTATTATTCTCACAGAGGAAGCACTTTGTTCTCATTCTGCTTCAGACTCTTTAATTCTCTCTGTCATTTTGTCTCAACAAGAGAAAGAAAAAGCAGAGAGGCACACTCTAATACTGAACCCAGGGGAGAGCAACACTGCCACTTTAATTAAGATTAGCACTGTACTGGGAAAATCCTTCTCAGTTAATAACTTAGCAGCCCTAATTCTAATTTATCTCCCTATACACACTTTCTGCATCTTTCAT
>CM040993.1:8827749-8840644 GCA_022985145.1 Pangasius djambal | reverse complement strand
GGCATAAGCACTGTATACAGGGTGAATATATGTGAAGTGGTTTGGAAAACATTTTGGATTGTCAATGAATTCTGGCAAGCAGCCAAAAAAAAAAAAAAAAAAAAAAAAAAGGATCTGACCACAAAAATTTTATTTTATTTTATTTATTTCTTGCCTAATGTATTTTGACCTCTCATCTGGTCTTGTCAGATCACGTTAGATAGATAATGAACCAGTTTAATGAACACAGCTGCAGAAACAGCTGTAGTCTATGAATAAAGATAGAGATAATTTTTTAAAATATTTTTAAAATATTTTATTTATTACATTAAATGACAGATTTAATCAATATACGGCAGTTGTTTTAAGGCAACCAGTGTGTGTTGGTGTCATTCATCTTTAAATTAAATTTCTCCTTTTTCAATTTTGGGGGTAACCAGACTTTAAAATGCTAGAACTTGACTGAGGTATATGCAAAAGGGATTCATATTTCAAACATGTCGTTAAACCTGTAGTTTTAGCTAAGATTTTTACATCTTTATATAATAGTAGAAAATGTCTATTCACCAAGTGAAGGATTTTCCCAGGCCACCACACATACTGAGTGACTACAACCCTTATGCTATGTTCCTACCAGTGACATTTAACCTCAATGTTTAAGCGCGTCCTCTGAGATAAGTCTGTAAATGCCACCTGATGTAGTGCACAATGAACACCATTAGAGGGCCTCCTGATTCCCACATGGCCATGCAGGCTCTCTGCCCAGATCGCTGCTCAGAAGAAATGCTTGAATTGCTCAGAACTCAGCCACAGATGCACATGAGTATTTGCTGGGTTAAAAGGTATAAGACCAACGTCTGCTGCAAATGTTTATCCGTGTTACTTGGAAAACCCACCAAATCTTCCAGAGCCCTCATAAGTGAAAATCTCTTCAGCTGAAATAACATTATCCATGAACACTCCGACGCAGACATCAAACACATCAAGCATCTTCAGGGTCCAGGAATGAATGCTTGGGTAATTATTTGCTATCAGAAGTCCTAATACTCTGTGACCATCAGTACAGGGTTGTATTACAGCCAGATTTAATCCTTTGGCTCTTCTCTTCAGACTTTCCTGTTTTCTAGCCACCACAGACTTATCCCATTATATCTATGTCCTTGGCAAAGCCTTTTTAATATTCTTTTCCTTATATAAAATCACACTGCCTCTTGCCATTACTTTATGCTTTTTTTTCCTATTTGCTTTTTTGTTCTATTCAAAAGATAAAGATGAGGAGAGTTTATATGAGGTCAGTGTGGTTATATAAGAGCATTAGTGGGATTTAGTGCATGTATGTAGTGTGCAGTGCAGAGATATTTAATTTGCAATTGACTGTTTTCTATAACTCTGAATGAATGAATCACTGAAAAAAATCAGTATCAATCACCGCCATGCACTGAGTCATTTCTTTTGTTCAGTTGCTTCTGACTGGCTTTGCAACTGCAAACTGCAATTGCACATATTGGGCGCAAGACTGACTGACTAGCATCAGCAAATCGAAAATACATTTTACATAGACTTATTTTACATATTTATCTGCCACTGTATTCAAAATCAGTGAATTGTGTATTTGCACTACATGGTATTTGCAATTTCATGTATGCTAAACCTACATTTGCACCACTTGAGTTAATAAATCCTTTAATTTTTTACACAGATATACAAACATATCATGAAATAACAAAAATAGCAATGATAGGCTATTGTCAAGATTTTTACTGTCTGCCTTAGGTGGCTTCACAACTGAGCAAGCCATGCAATGAATCATTGAACGAATCTGAATGAATCATTTAACTGAATAGACTCAAATGATCTGAATCACTCTGAGTCACTCTGTTTCAACTTTAGTGCATTGTGTGTCCAGGTACACATGCACAAGCATAATCCTTAGTGGAAGGATCTCTCTCCTTTGGCTTTGTTATCAGCCAGAATTCAGCAAAACTGCTAAAATGAAACATAAATGTATAATAATAATAATAATAATAATAATAATAATAATAATAATACATCTGATGCATGCTATGCATTATGTTGTGTTTGCCGTGCATCCAGTTTCTATAAGTAGGACATGCTGCTGGGACAAAATCATTTTGCTGTTCCTGGAACAACAATCCTTTTAACCAATCCCTGCCATCTTAAATAATCAGTGTGTACCTCCCACATCAGTGACTCCTCCCACTCCTGATTATTTCAGATTTCAGACACAAAAGAAATTGTGTGGTTCTGTATTTTCCAAAATTAGGCAATTGTGTTCTGAAAATATTGTAACATTGACATAGCTCAGTTTGTAGCTCGCTAACATTAGCTGAACCATTTAAAACGTCTCTGAAACGCACACTTTTCCAGACAAGTAGAATATTGTGCAGTACATTTTGGCTTGTATATATTTTCATGGCTTGTATATATTATCATTTTAAATGAACTTTTTCATTTGCATTCAGAGCTGATAGCTGGTACCACTAACTATTCATACAACCTAGTAAAAGTGCCCTTGGTACACACTGATGACATTAAATGCCAGTGACTGGCTGAAAGAAATGCTGTTCCAAAACCAACAAACCAAGGAACATGTCCTACTTAAAGACAGTATGAAAGCAAGGTCATGTAATCCTGTGTGTTGCACTCCATGTAGGCTCACCTGCCTCCTGGGTACTGAGCACATTGAGGGCAAACAGCATGGCGTTGGAGAAGGTGGTGGCCTCCTCCTTACTGGCAAAGTTGAGTCCATACACCTGCCTGGCATCACGCCACTGGTGAAATGTAGGAGTGGCCTGATTATACTTCAGCCCCTTTACTATAGAGTAGTTAATGACAACCTGCAAAAGAAGTGAATGATCACCAGGAAGGTGAGGAATCTGGTAAATCGTAAATGGTAAATATCATGTGTTTATAAATGAAGTTTATAAATGAGAAGCATAAAAAATAAAACCAACCATTAATGATTTTACAAATTGTAATTCACCGTGTAACCACTCAAAGGAAGTAATATTAGCATTAGCAGTGCAGATCCTATATACTCCCTCACTCCCTCACTCACTTTCAGTAACTGCTTTATCCTGATCAGAGTCACGGTGGGTCTCAGTGACGAACAATGAGAGAGCCACGGCTTTCATGTGGCCTGTTGTGAAAAGTACATTTTCTATTTCTACTTCTAATTTGATGAGGCTCAACTTAACAGCCTTGTTCATGTCTGGAGGTAACTTAGTCCATGTCTGGCAGTAAATCAGTAAATGAGACTGTACTGATGCAGATCCTGATACACTTATACTGCTGTGGCTCATCTTGCCCTCTGGACCTGCCTGATTTATCCTAATGCTCTACTTCTGTTTGCAGTTTTCTGCACTTGTGACTCAACTTCTGCTGCTGTGGGTGGCCCCACATGGATACCACAAATATCTGCACTTCCCAAAAACACTTACGCCCACACTTATGATTTCTGTGAAGCTGCTTTATGACATTGTCTTTGTGACAAAGCGCCAAAAATATCAAATTGAATTAAGCTGAATTGAAGCATGTGAAAAATGGTCACTCACCTGCTGATCCTGCAGTTTGACCCCCACCACACGGAAGGTGTTGTTGGCAGTGTTGTGGTAGATGTTGATGCGACTGAAGCCTTGTTGGCCTGGTTTGATGGGCACCCACTTCTTGCTGGTGTCATCGTAGACCATTACAGAGGCACGGGCCTGGCAAATACTCTGTTCACTACAACACAAGAAAAACAAAAGAGGCATGATAGGCAGAGAGTCTATCATCATACTGGTGCCTTACCTGGTCGCAGGGATTTCCTACCCCTGGTTTTCCCTCCCTCTGGCCATCCATTTTTATCCCTAACCCTATCCACTAATAGGGGGGATTAGTGGGGATACGTTTTATGCATTTCTTATGCCTGGCAGTAGATGATGCAATTTAGAAAATCTAGCTACTGGAATTTCAAAAAGATGTTATGCATCCATCCATGTGGAACTAATCACTGGGCCTATGCATGTATATTACAGTGACAGTTGGCTGACAGCGACTCACGCTTTGAACGACCAGACTGGTCCAGCTCCGTAATTTGTTGCTCTCATTGTCAATCATTTTCAACAGCAAAGGAAGCATGCTGTGCTAAGCAACAGTAAGTGACTGATGAATAATGTAATACAGGTATTATTGTTATTAAAATTGATAGGTGGCAAGTCATTGTTTTGCTATTCTCGTCCTCGATATTAGGTGACATTTATCAAATCAGTGCAGGGCACTGTCGTCTTTTAGTAATCCAAAAATGTATGTCTCACACTGAAATGAATTTTGTAAGCAATGGGCCATATTCTGCCCCATCACTTTTGCTTATGTCTTAAAAAATGGCAACAAAACCAGTAGCATTTTTTCCACCATATCCATGATGTATGCGCAGATACTGATAACACAAGTTATCAGTGGTTACTAGTTACCAGTTGATCATCATGGAAATGATCCAATTGTATTTTTGGAATAGAGGTCACATATAATGATTGATTATTTATTAAAATTATTTTATCATTAATATTTCACTTATTTTTATATTTATTACAAGAAAAAAGTTACAGAGGTGCCTGGTCCATGTAAATAAGTTTCAGAACACAAGCACAAACCTGAGAGGTGTTGGAACTTGTTCTGCCATGATCTGGCACAAACTAGGTACTGGTTGTACTAGTCATTACAGAAACTGTATATATCAGTATATATCGATATTTCCAATACTTGCTTTTTCCACTTTTATCCAGCATTCCTGAAATGGTCAGAAAATTATCATCAAATCATATATCTATTCACCAGGATTAATTTGCTACTCGTTTCTCTGGACTATGAAATATCCAGTAATTTTATAAACACACATATGTGCAATCTTGTATAAGGATTGTATCCTGACAAGATTTTAACCACATGCATTTACACTTGTACAACATCTGGTAAAATGTGATTCAGGCCTCCTGAATTGGGCAAGAGATCGGATTTTGGGCAAGAGATCTGTGCAGGGTGCATTTAATTTTGCATTCCTCTGTAGTATATCGTGATATGTAAGACTCATAAACAACAAGATGTAAACAGGTTCTTAATGGCTAAAGTTCATAAATATGTTCAAAGTAACAGTGAAACTTTCTGAAAAAGCCATTGCCTATGTGATAGAAGGAGGGGAGAGAGCATGAGAAAGACACAGATGGAGAAAGAGAAGGAGAGAGGGAGGGGCATGGGGAATAGTGAAGGAGGAATAAGCACTGATATGAGTTTTGCACTGAAATGAGAAAAACAAACAGAGGCTCCATTTGACTCAAAAATGGACTGCGGATGAGGGGGGAATGACAGGAGGAGGAAACGGAGCCTTGAGAAACGTTGGCCAGTGCAATAAACAATCCATACTTATTCAACTAGGGGTTTATTTTTGGTCTGTAATTGTTGCATTCTTTCCTTCAGTCTGCATACTTATAGTTGTACTGTAAATGGAGGCTGTGAATGTGGAAAAATGGAGAACACATGCATGACCAGGATGAAACCTGCTTTTGACCAACACATTTTGACTTAACAGGTCTGTTCCACATGTCAGTTGGAAAAAATACATTCCATAAGTGGTATTTAAGCCCTAAAATCTTTTTTCTGCAATCCAGAAAAAATACAGTTTCTTGGTATAATTTGATTGAAACCCAATCTTGTTCCTTTTGGAGAAAAAAAATGACTGGGAGCTGTACACTCACCAGACAGCCTGGTTATAAATAACCACATGTAAGACTAAGAGACTAATGCAACACTCACAGTACATTAGCAGCGCTCCTCCTCTAAACCAGCCATGCGAACTGTTTATTTTAGTTTCCCAAATTTATTTGCTGTGGTCAATATTAAAAGGAATTCCTGGCAATTAAAAGGAAGTGATGAGAGCCAGCAAGGGAGACAGAGAGAGACACACACGCACATACACACAGAGGATGAAATAAATAGCAAGATATGGAAAGACGTTCTGGTTGCAACCTACATACGAAAGCTTAGAAAAAGAAGCAATATACACACAGCTTGACATACATACACACTCACACTGTGTATTCCATAGTGTATGCCATACTGCATTCGCTGAAAAATTAATAAACATTCTTTAAGCTAGGAATTACAGTAGAATATACCTCAACAGGAAAAAGAGAAATTATACACCATAACATTAAAACCACTGAGAGGTGAAGTGAATAACACTGATTATCTAGTTACAGTGGCACCTGTCAAGGCATGGGATATATTAGGCAGCAAGTGAACAGTGAGTTCTCGACGTTGATGTGTTGGAAGCAGGAAAAATGGGCAAGCGTAAGGATCTGTAGGCGAGAGCATCTCAGAGCATCTCCACAACGGCAGGTCTTGTGGGGTGTTCCTGGTATGCAGTGGTTAGTACCTACCAAAAGTGGTCCAAGGAAGGACAGCCAGTGAACCAGTGACAGTGTCATAGGCACCCATGTCTCACTGATGCCCACTGATCCCAGAATAAATCCATGAATTTTAAGATAAAATCTGATTGTATGGATTTTATGCATGAGGCCCCCATCTTCTCATCTGTCAAGACTGTACAGAAGTCTGCAGTCCTCTTAATACACATACGCACAGGATGTCTGTCCTGTATATTTCAGATCACTTTCTTTCTCATTAAAATCACATGCAAAATAAACATAGCCCCAGTTTTGCGTTTTGTGTGTGTGTGTGTGTGAGTGAGTGATGTGTGTTTTTTCAGTGTGTATGTACGTGTGGATTGAGGCTGTGTGAGGCAGACTGTACGTCCCCCTAAAGATCTCAAGCTGGCCCAGCCACATCCCTGCACCTCTCATGGATAATTCAGCTACGTGTCGGTTCACACATTTCATCTCCCCATCATCACCTCTTCCTTCTTCCTCTCCCACTTTCCCCAGACTGCATGTTTAATATCTCTAACATGTTTAATATCTTCTATTGTCTTGTGCCCTACATGCTGGATATAAAACTAGAAAGACGATTAGTTGGATACAAATAGAGGATTTTATTCAAGAAAACACCAGAGGCAAACAATCCAAAGGGCAATTCCAAACTTGCAATTCAAACAACAGGCAAAAAGGTCAATCGGCAAACAGAGCAAAATACGGCCTGGACGAGAAACCGAGTCAATAACCAAAACCAGAATCAAAAACCAGATATGTCACACACAGAACTAAGGCTTCGAATCTTTACTAGACAAGCTAGAAGCAAGACTTCGCACTGAATTTTTGAAAGTCCAGTCTATTTAAAGCATGTTTATGGCCTGAAAACAGGGGTTACCAGGTTTGAAAAAGCAGCCCAATAGACAAAAACTGAAAATATGCCTATCCCTAACACTATACATTGCATTTAAAGTCCAACAATATCACTGACTTTGTCATTTGTTTCATACTAACACCATACAATACATTTTAGCAACAACAAAAAAAAGAGTTTCCCTAAGTGCATCTTTCACCAAAGTCCTAAAATGGTTTGTATTATCTGTGGCAGGTTGTGAAAACCTGTTGGATGTCCCTGAGGCTGAATTGTGGAATGGAATTTTTAAATGAGATTCTCTCCATTTTCACTTCTGGATTTTAAAATGCTACAACTTTACTTCTGGTTGAGACACAAAGAAAACAGAAATACATTTAATTTCAGGAAAAGTCTGTAGTTTCTAGAACTGTAATATAGTAGAAAATGTTTCACCACCTGAAGGATTTTCCCAGGCCACCATACATATTTTCATAGATAATGAATATCTATTAAAAAAAAGAGTAAATTCACAAATTCACTGACACACTGAAAATAGGATCAAGAGGCACACATGGCCAAAAGAACAAAAGTTTAGAGGTGTGTATGTCATTTCTATTTCTATGGTTTCCATGAGAATTTTTGTGATTTGTGATGATCTTGGGATCAGTTTGTTATTTATCCTTAATGCATGTTATTCAGTAACTACTTTGAATGATTTCATGACTACAACAAGGAGAGATGTTTGCAAGAGAGAGAGAGAGACAACATACAGAGAGAGAGAGAGAGAGAGAGAGAGAGAGAGAGAGAGGAATGTGAGTCTGAAGCTGTCAGTGGGTCCTAGGAGTTAAAGGGTTATATAAATATAATTTATCTATTTTTTAAGTCTGCTGAAAAAAGTGGACCTGGCAACACTGCTTGAGAGACACCTTCAGTGTCTCTCACCTCGCTCTCTCTGTCTCTCCATGGTGTTTTCAATGACTATCTCTTATAGAATAATTTCATGTGGGGCATGCATTTGCAATCATCCCTAACTAAATATAACAACTCTAAATTAAAAACTATTTACTCACTAGAGAGCACAATGCAGGGCTTTGTGTTGGTGTTGGGTAAATGTGCACAGCGAGGCCTTGAGCATAGTCTAACAGTTAGTTAGAGTGCAGGATTGTTGTTCCTGAGAGGATGACAGACTACGACATGTTCTGTTATTACAGTAAATATATACTGGGACTTGGTAACGGAGACTGGTTGTGTGTGTGTGTATGTTCCGAGTTTATGCCTGTGTTGACTGAAATGCTCTGAAAGCATCTGTATCTCTTTCTCGGACAACACTACAGCTGACAGAGCACTACAGTAGCTCACTTTGTTTGTCACACAGGCATTATGATCATTAACACAGTGATCTGGGATCAGCAGAAGTGGCTTTGTCATGAACCCCTCCCACCTGGTCATTGATTTAACATAGTTTGAGTAATTCTCCTGCAGACCGATCTTCATGGTGTTTATGCAAAATGTATTTCAGTTGATTTTCAGCACACAAGTATACACATGACCATGCACACTGCTGTGCCTCTCTGAGAATGATCTTCCTGATCAATCTGTCACATCTTACCTCTTATCATCATGCTATGCCATCATTTATAATCAGACAAATGTAAAACAGGCATTATCCTACTGCAATGAACGATGACTCATGCAGCTGTGATAAAGCATGTGATTCACAGGGTGGCTGTTTTTATCAAGAGATGATGTGCTCTGAGATGTTGATAAGGGAGACGTATAGTGTCTGCAAGCATGTCTGAGCCCATCTGCTTAAATCTAGTACCACAAAGTTACTTCAAAAATGTAACGAAACCAACGCAACACGGTCAGTAGTATTAATGATGACATGATGCCATCATCTACACAAGGCTATCACTGCTCATGAGATTTTTCATAAAAGTAATCGTGTCATTGTATAATAATGTCTTGCATTATCACATCACTGCCAAGCGTGTGAGCATTAACATGCACATATAAACCAGCATAAATCTCCAGTAGGGACAAAAGTGTATAGCGCAAAGTTAGCTTAAGACCAAACTTTTACTTGGAGTGGAAATAAAGGAATCAACCCACAATCCATACACTCTTAGAGAATCTAGTCCATCTTGGGGAACCTGTAAAGGTTATACATAGAATCTTGCAAAAGAGTGTTTCTCTTTTCTGAAAATCTTTTAAGGGGAACTGATAACCATTCAAAGGATCCTCTAGGAACACTTTTCTAAGAGTGTAGGTAGAATTTTTCCATCTGCATGGAATATTAACGTTGTTAGGTATTATATAAGTGGCATAGATAGTGCATAGATAGATCCAGGGTTCAATCTTGAGCTCAGATTGGTGTATATATGGAGTTTCACATGTTCTCCCAGTGTTGGTACAGATTTTTAAATCTATTCACATGTTCTCCCAGTGTCGGTGTAGGTTTATTCTCCAGTTCTCCAGCTTCCTCCCACCTCCCAAAAACATGCCTGATGGACTGGCTACAATAAACTCCCATCCAGGGTGTATTCTTGCCTTGTATCCAGTGTTCCCAGAATAGGGTCCAGATCCATCACAAACCTGACCAGCATAAAGGTGTTATCATATAATTAAAAAAAAAATTGAGCCTGAGCTTAGGTTACTATCTGTGCGGAGTTTCTCATGTTCTCCCCATGTCTGCATGGGTTTCCTTTGGGTTCTCTATTTTCCTCCCACCTCCCAAAAACAGGCCAGTAGGTGGATTGACTAATCTAAACTGCTCCTAGGGAGCAGGTAATATGTGTGTGCATGGTGCCCTTACATTGGTGTATTCCTACCTCATGTCCAGTGCTCCCAGGATAGGCTCAGGACTCACCATGACCCTGGCCAGGATAAAGTGCTTTGCTTACTGAAGATGAATGAATGAATGAATGAATGAATGAATGAACGCTGCTGTAGCAGCCAAAAATCTATGCCACATGATGAAATTCTAAGAATACTGTGCCTCATCATCCAGTGGTATGTTCATTAACACATTGCCATTCCCATTAATACTGTATCTCTCTTTCAGAGCAAGCACCAATCAGTGTCGCTTATTATCAAATATAAACTAAAATAACCCTGTATCACTGAGCTGACTTTAGCAACTTTAATAACTTTGTAGATTAATTAGCATATCTAGACACTACATTGTTAGAGGCTGTATAAAGCACACAGTTAAGCCTTTGAAAGGTTTCAGTGTTTCTGCGATATAAGTGGCAGAACACCTTTCCAAAGAAAACAGCCTTCCAGTATGAGCAACTGCAGTCAGAATTATGAGTCAGGCTTTTTTTTGGGGATGGTGTTATATAAGCAGCTTGCTGGCCTGCACATTTGAGGTTTGGTGGCGGTGGAGGAACAAGAAGAAGAAAAAGCTTTCTGCACTCAAAAGTCTTGACTGCAGAAATAAAAAGCATTTTTAAAAAGCATTAAAATTCCTGTGAAATCATTTAGACTATGAAAAGATGTTATTGATAGGATGGACTCGATAGAAATGATCCGATTCTCTCAATAAAAAAAAAATCTCTAATCCGTTTCTTTTGTATGCATCAGTAACAGACATAAATTAAACGACTTGAGACATATTTTAAGGGCATGATCCTGATGTGTTAGTTGCTGACTATGATAGTTGTTGACAGACTATATAGTCCCAGAACCATTTGCCTAAATATGTCTACAGTTTAAGCACCTTGGATTGGCTGTAGTGCAACCTATGAGAGCCACAATATTAAAACATGACTAAATCATCACTCTATAAGGTATTGTTCTAGATACCATAAAAAAAACTTCTACAAATTGTGGTAGTGGCTGGAAGAAAACTTTTTAACCTGATGCCACATCACACCACCTTGTTGTTTATTAAAATAATTTGACTCATTTGAGAGCTTTTATTTCCTGTGAAACTAGAGACATCAGGCTAACTAGTTTCCTTGCATCCACTGCCAGAATTTCTAGCATTAGCAATATGCTGACATAATTGATGCCAATGTTATCTATACATATTTAATTATTAAAGAATAACACATTTGTGTACAGGTTAGTTCCTGTTATCACTTACATTACAGCAGCTATAAAGTCATTCCATCATGTTCCATTGAAGTTAATAAAGCACTAAAAATGCAGCTAGTTACCAAGAAACTGCAAAACTCAACATCCTCTGTCCCGAAAACTTTCCCATGTCTGAAAAGGGAACAGCTTTACTTCTGACTGTTACAAAGCGCTGACACTGGAGACTCCTTCCACAAGTTTTTTTACTTGCCTCCACTGAAATTACCATGGACACGGTCACACATCTGATGGCATCTTTTCTGTGTGTGAGTACTGACAGTGTAGGTACTATATTCCTGTCTATATCATAAACAACAACCAGCCACTAAAATAATGCATGATATGCAAGTACACAATGGCCTCTAAAGGCAACACTGATGGCTTCTAATATCTGCTTACAGCCTTCACAAGCTGGATATGTTACAATCACTGACCATTACAAATGAGAAAAAAGCACTTTTCCAATGCAATACATCTTCACAGGCTTTGTAATAACCTCATGGATTACACCATATGGAAAATAAGAAAGCATGGATATCGGCCCCTTCTGCTAGTGTGTAAATATTTAGCAGCACTACACAAAGAAAGAATAAAATGATGACACAGTTGATTAGACAAGACAGATAGACAAGACGGATGCATATCTTCAACACTCATTTATTTATAACGACATTTTAACCTAATAACCATGTATAAACTGCATTAAGCCTCTTTTCCTTGGATTAACAGTCAGCTTTTAAAAAGAGGCTTTAGCTGGAAAGCTGAAAATCTGAGAGCCTTGCTGCAAGGCTTCAAATCTTGACATTACACTCAGCCTCCTTCAACCCTTGAAGCCAAGACAGCTTTTTTTTTTTTGCCATGTTGGTCATCAGTAGCAATCAAATAAAAGACAAAATAGTTGCTTTATAATATTCTATTTTTTGTCACCATGCTCATGCACAAACGAGGAATACATACAATATTAGGCCTTGATTCAAAATGCTGAGCCTGTTTTACAATTTGCATTGCACATTGTCATTAGTTCTGCTAGAATTCACCAGCATGTCACAGTTCTTGTGGATTTTACAATATTTACCATAAAACTAAAATAACTATTTTGGCCATTTAGAAGCCATTCATGATTAAAGACAATCCATCAAAGCTTGGAGACTTCCTGTTTTAAAAGAATCTCATTTGTATAATGTATGGGGTTCGGACAGACACAAATCCATATCTGACAATGTTATAAGAGAGGAACATACCTAAATTATTGGAACAGTGGAATGAGAGACTTTTTCTGTTAGACTACAGTTTTCCATGTTCCACGTGAGCACTGAAGCCTTGAAGCAATAGCTAATGTAGTATCATATGGTATAAACACCCTAAAGCATGTAAGCTTTCAGTCAGTTATTATGTTTTTACTTTGGTTTTATTCCTTCTTGGGCACCTATGGCATGAGAAATGTTTAAGACAGTCATAGTTAATTTGATTCATTTAGCAAATGCATCTCAGTATGCAACAGAAAAGCCTACAGGCTTCTAATTCCTTGCAGAAATCCATGAAAGCACACGTAAATGAACAC
>CM040993.1:8817174-8827649 GCA_022985145.1 Pangasius djambal | reverse complement strand
CCCCCCCCCCCCCCCCCCCCCACACACACACACACACACAAACACACACACACACAGGTTCATGTTCTCTTTTTTCAATTTGCAATTCTATTTTATATGTATTACTCATTCTCTCCTTTTCATTTTCTTCTCTTATTCAGTCTGCTTCCTTTAATTACTTAGTGTTTTCTTCCTCTCCATCAACCCATCTGGCCTTCACCTCTCTCTTGACCCTTTCCTCTTTTTGCCCTTTTCTCCCTCTGTCCTGCCCCATCTAACCTAATATCCTCATTATTGATCATACTGTAAGCCAGTGCGTCTGTAGCCTGATACTGAAGCTGTGCTCTTCTAACTCAGTCCAGCTGATCTGTATTATCTCAGTAACAGTCAGTGGAAACAGTCCGTACATCAAGACCACAAACCTCACAACTATGTTACAAGCAGCACAAACCCAAAACCTCCACTTTCTACAAACAACCCAGCTACAATAACACAGCCAGAATGTAGGCAATTCCACAGTAAATACCTTTACAACATTTTGTCACCCTTAAAGCAGTATGTAACATCATGCTTTTCTATAAAATGTCATACCTTTCTTCAACTACTAAGATTTAATTGCATAACTTTCAACACATCTTTAGATTGATGGAATGTGCTAAAACAATATCTCTGCTCCCAGGAGAGGACATGGATTCAGATTCAGAGCCAGAAATACAATCCTCATGCTGTATGAACAATCACTACCTCTATGTCCAAATCAAACAGATATGCAAGGACTATTTCCCCAAACCAGAGCACACACACACACACACACACACACACACACCAGCCAAACACATTAGGGTTGAGCCTCTAAGCAACACCAACAATGTCAAGCTCAAAATCCAGTGGCAGCTTTGTATCCTGTAAGTTCTTCAATAGCCCAATAGGAAGGTCACAATCATCACTGCAATAAAATCTGATTAGTATAATAATTATACTCACTGGGTCTTTAAATCAGATGTAACTGTGAAAGGGGGGAGAATATGAAGGAGATTAGAGGGTTAGATGAATCTGAAACAAAGAATGAGTGCAGAAATGGATGGATATGGATTTAGGTTGGTTGGTTATGAGAAAATTTAATCCTGATTCTAGATGCTGAGTTCTGCAAAGATGTATGGATTAGGTCTAACTTTAGACACAGTATCTAATTGGCTTTGATAAGCATGGAGTAATATTCAAAAAGCTTTCACTGGCATATTACCACTCACTCTATCTGAGCTATTTGCAAAAATCTTTGACACAAACACAAAGTAGGCAAAATGTATATACGTGGTCTTGATATATGTCATTTGCATCCATACCCAATGATGATAAAAAGCTCACTGCTTATCAAGGCTCAGTCATTCAAATTGACATGGAAAACACTCCCATCTGAAGTTAAAGCTGTGTGAGGCCAAACAAAGGGTTGAAATATTTAAACACTTTCCTCAAGTGACATCCTCTGTAACGATACCAATGATCTGGCCCCACAAGGCATCCCAAGGAAACACCAACAAAGCAGAAAGCAAGAAAGAACAAAGGACTCATAGTCGTACACTTTAATCTCATGAACAGCACTTCTACTGCCAGTCACCGCAGTCTTCCCAGCTACAGTGGAAAGCATAACTCAACCTCCAAATCACACTGTTTTCATCAAAAGCACTCAATTAGAATTCCTCACAACAACTCAGAGCGGCCACAAGGGACAGCTGGACAGAGGACAAACCTACCTGAGCTTATACTCAATGACCTGAGCATTGGCGTCACAGTAGATCTGGGGGAAGAAGAAGCGATGTGACTGCAGGTTAATATCCATTGTTTTGGGTCATAGCAGAGGAACAGGCGCTCTCGTTCACTTGTTCTATCGCTCAGTGGGCTGTCAGCTGGGCTCCTCCTCCACTCAATGTAGCATTCGGTTCAAAGACTGAAAGAGCAACAGCATCTTATCCGAGCAGGAGTTGCACAAAGGGCAAAGCAAGCTGCCTGATCTCACTTCACCTTCCATCACACACACACATTCACATAGCAGACACTCAGCTGAACAATGACCCTGGAAGGAATTTGCATTGAAAAAAAAATGGAAGGAAGTAATGAAATGCTAAGATGTTCTTAGTAAGAAGAAAATAATGAGTAATCTCATCCTCACTGAATCAGTCCTGACAGGATATCACACCAGATAAGGATATTAGTAAGAGAAAGTAGTAGATTAAAAAAAGAAAGAAGAGAGCTCTCTTCTGAGAGGAAGGATGAAGTGATATTCCCTGTGAGGTGTCACCCTCAGACTGCTTCTCACTTCATCTGCTGAATTAGTTCCCTCCCACAACCCTTCATCTCTCCATCCCTCCCTCCTTCCAGCTGTGATAAAAAAAAAAACAGGCTTAAAGCCCCAAATTTTCCATTACAACTACTACTGTTGTTTGGTCCTTTTCTTCTATCTTCCTTCTTCCTTCAATTTCTTTTTGCCTCTCAATATTTTACTTCCCCTTTTCCTTCCTCTCATTTTCTCATTCTTTCTCTCTCTCCATCTCTCTCTCTGACTTGCTGGATGTGTATCCTCTACGCCACAGGAAAATTCACACATTGATTATACTGTAACTGCTTGTAGAAACTACTTGGTTTTAGATCCCTAATCAGAGGTTGTGAACTGAAGTCACCCAAGTCTCCAGTAAACCACTCTCATCATCTCTGAGAAATGACACTCAGTCATGAACTTCGTCATTTATTCTGATGTGGTCAAGTATGCAGTGAGTATGTGGTCAAGTAGTGCAGATGCTCATTATAAGTTACAAACTTCTAAAGTTTATGAAAATGGGTAAATTTGTTTTCCATGATTACAGTGTGCAACACATACTACAGTCCCAGTATTTCAGATACTTCTATCTAAACATTTCTACCACTAATCACTAATCAATCCTTTCTGGTTCACTAAATCAGCAAAAACTAAATGTCTTTGTTTAAATGTGCATATTATCAGTAAATATTATCAGTAAACTAACGTTGGCAGTTCAAGGTTCAGTTGAATAAGACTCCTTTCTAGCTTCTAAACAAAACCCGCAAAGCAACACTTGCTTAATATAAACCCTCACAAACACTCATTTCTCAAATATAAAGCTGTCAGAATACAGAAATGACCTTCTCTCATAATACAGTTTATAGCTGTTTATCTCTTTTCAACTCTTAATAAAGTCCACATGGCCGAAATATAATATATATAATTGCAAATATATAATAATTCACACAATTAATTGTGTATGATAAGTTGCAACGGTTAAGGGTGGGATGTGGTTAGAATTCATCCATTTTCATACAGAATCTATATAACATTGAATGCAATCCAAACACATCAATCTTACTTGGTAGCATTCCTACAAAATTGTTCATAAGATTAGGTTTCTGCTAATAATGGTATGTTTCCATATATGTAGATTTCCATAAAATCTCTCTTGTTGATAACAAAACAACTAAAGTGCAAATACTACTATACAGAATGTCATGCTTCATACATTATGACCTGGTCAATGAATGCATTTAGTCATAATGCTAGATATAGATATAGATCTAGATCTAGATATAGATATAAAGGAAGAGCAGAGGCTGCTTATGCAGAGGGAGAAAGTAGCCCTTCCCCCATCATCATCCCCTCCAGCAGGTTCCTGCATGGCTGCAGACTGCATTTTAATCCTTAAAGGGAAACACGCCCCTTTATGTGGCGCTCATCCAAGAGTCAACTGTAACCTGCACAACCATTAGCACACCGCAGGAGCCATGAATTTCTGCTAGACGCCCAACCAGACACATGGGCACAGCCACCCATGTTGAAGAGCATGACCACAGAGGGAGAGGGAGGGAGTTGAGGATGGGGGTGTACAGGCTAATGAAATGAAGAAAGAGAAAGGTAATGAAATACGCATGTGAATGACCCATCAAACACCCATCATACACTTCATGTATGGCACAGGAGAGTGTGAAAAGATGCATTTCAATGACATAGAGCAAAGTGGAGAATTGGCTGACAGTGAAATTCTGATTAAGCAGAGAGACAAGAAGACAGGCTGGACGGATGGAGATTGACAGCTGGCTCCAAGGCGGATCAGTTTTCTTAGCCTTTTTACAGCCCTTTGGTGGCATGGTTTTCCATTAGGGTAAGTGGATTATATGTATAATGTCATCAGAGACTAGGTTCAAAAGGCACTATAACTTAAGTCTACACTATACTTCAACATGCACATGCTAAATAGACACGGTGATGAAATTGCTGCATAGCATCATTTGGCCAATTTCAACTCACACACTGTTATAATGAGCATCTAATTAAAATTGTGCTGTAAATCACCCATACAATTAAACTTCATTGTTGAACACCAGCACTGTAAGCAGAATACATAAAAGAGGCTTTGTAATTCTGACTCATTTTATGAGACCACTTTAAGAGACAGTGTAGAGCTATGTGGTGATATAGATGTTTAAATTGCTTAAATAACAATCAAATTTCATCACCAAGTGCCAGCTCCGAGATAGGTCTCTGTGTCCATGACCATGGCACAAGTGCAGCATTGTATAATCTTGCTATTTTCCTGACTATGCACAGGTAGTAATCTTGCGAAGTGAAGTGTACATAAAGTGTACTAAGTGTAATAAAAAGAGATTGTGGTTAAAATGAATATCAATCATTAGGTGCTATTAAGTGCGCTGTTATGACATTCATTCAAATCAGCTCCTTTCATTCCCTTAAAATGAGTGAGTGTGTACAAAGGTAACATTTTACCCCGGTCTGCCCTAATATGGGGTATTGAGACATTATTGTAAAGGCTTTCAACTGCTAATGATATTCTACTACAGTTTTGTTTCAAGATATTACAGGGCAAATTGGGCCTGGGGTGATTGGTTTACATGCCATGCCAGTAAAGATATAATGATTCGGTATATGATGAGGTGTTAATAGCTTTCTATGGCTCCCGCATGATATCAGAGTTCATGTTGATATTAACTGTAACCTTGCTCCACCTCGAGATTTGAGAATTTATTTGAAGCCACTGGGTAATGCAAGGCCAATTTTGGAAAATAAATTTGAAAACAGAACTGCAATGGCAGATTTCAAACGTCAAACTCCCTGTTGTGGCGCTTTACAAAAAGCAAAGCAGGTACTTTCTTTCTTTCTTTCGAAGTGGAGTGCACTGAAATTGTAATGCACACCTAGCTGTGGATTATCCTGCTTATACCAAGGTCACTTGCCAGCACTGAAAAGTTAAAGCTGTCATTGATGTTTGCAGTTCAAAATTTGACTGAAAGGATAAAAATAAAAATTCATTTTCATTAGTTATTACATACAGGTCATTAGATCTAGAATTCTGCCCACTGTAAATCATACACAGAGATAAAGTAGTGCAATAAGATTACATTTATTTGAATGAATTATAATAAATAGTTATTAGAGAGAGAGAGAGAGAGAGAGAGAGAGAGATTGCGCATGTGTGAATTATGCACATCTGTGCTGCGTCTCTACTAATAATGAAGCTGTGAGTTTAAGTACTGTATGCAACTGTAACTGTATGTTACTATGGTTACAGTTGTTTATAGGCAGCGCATTAATTTAGAACGGTTATTAAACTGACTGGAACTACCTGTGCAATCAAAATCGAGAATTCAGACCATGGTGTGTGTGTGTGTGTGTGTGTATAAAATTTCTTTTTTTTCCCTCACAAGAAAAAAGATAGTGTGAGGACTTTCTCCTACACATTAACCGTATATATGACCTAGAGGCTACAAAAGAGAAACACAGATAAAGAGCTCATTAACAAGATTAGAGGGAGGGTGATAGACAGAGAGAGAAAGAGAAGGTTGGAGGTTAAGAAGATGCTGCTCACTCCTCCCCCTTCTCACATATCCACAATATCTCTCACTCTCTCTCTCTCTCTCTCTCACACACACACACACACACAAGTATAACATTTAACATCTTGCCTACACCTACATCTGACCCTTACCTTATCTTCAATAACCAAAGGAAATGAAACTTTTTTTAATTGTTCATTTTCTTTCTTTTTTTTAATTTTTTTATTTTTTTTAAATTAAAAATAACATTTCTAAGAGCCAAACAAATGTCCCCACAACACAAAATCCCTACCATTATAAGGACACGTAGTGCCTAGAAAGAGATAAATGCAAGCTCACACACATAATGTAACTTCAAATGAACAATTCTTTTTAAAACTGTACTACTTAATTCCAAAGAAGAATATTACTGAATATCTGATGTACAATAACTGCAGTGTCTATATTTTACTATGTCTTTGTACTACAGGAATTAAAATCAGGAATCAGAGATTTGTTAAACCGTTTTTTTTTCCAGTCCAGAATGCATTCCTGCCACACATCCCAGTGTTCGTTGGATAGGCTCCAGATCCATCATGGAGAATCAAGCACTTACTAAAGATTAATAAATGAGTCTATCCAATGCAAAGTAGAAATTGTGGTTAAAAGCATTCCCCAAATGAATCCAGGTTACCATAAATAGAAAAAAAAAACTGTTTGTTTTATTTTAATTTTCTCAAAGTCCAAATCTGCTCTGTTTATGTTTAGACTAAAGCAGAATTCTCCTTGGACTAAATTCCACTTAATGTATCTGTTCGTGTATATCTCTGACAAACGTGTAGTAACATGGGTCTCTCAATATCCATCTAACAAAACCAACAGAGTGCCAGTTACTTCCTTCAGAAGCAGATGGATGTTTTACACTTGAGAGAATAATTGCAGTGTGACGCCAATGCCACACTCTGTATTTACTCAGAACACATCCGTGAGCGGGTTCCTTTGCCTTTAAAGGTATCTCAGCAGATCCAGAGAAGAATTCAGCCCAAGCTATTCTATTTCAAACTCATATGTGGGTCATCCAAGCAAGCACCATCAGGAAGATCCATACACTGACCAGGATCAATATTGACTGGACTGGATCTATAGTACATGCATTTAGTGGCTTTGCTTCCAATTATATTTTAGCTCTGAAAAGCTCAATATATTTGCAGTGTTCACGCGTACTATAAAAGCAAACCCTGAAATTGTTATAATTCATAATCTTGAATGTATAATTCATAATCTTGTGTGGTTCCATTAATTTTAAACTTGTGATCAAGGCCTACTCTTATCTCAGGTTGTACTTTGACTTCCTGATGTTGCCCCAAATGAACTAAGACTAACGAGGGCATTCATCATGCTGTTTGATTTGTAGATGAGATGGAGATTAGATAGATAGATAAATAGATAGATAGATAGATAGATAGATAGATAGATAGATAGATAGATAGATAGATAGATAGATGTACTTTACTGATCCCCAAGGGGAAATCTGAAGCAGCATCTGTTTATTTTATAAAGGGGAGGTGAAGCACGACTACTTTTGAAACAGAATACACATGGATATCTCAAAAATGGGTTTGGTTATGGTAAATTGCCATAGCTGTGAATGAGTGTGTGAATATATGCATGGCAGCCCATCCAGAGTGTGTTCCTGCCTCCCACCCAGTGTTCCCAGGATAGGATCCGTCTTCACTGCAACCCTGACCAGAATAAAGCAGATCAGACCAGAATTTCTCCCTTTCTCATTTAAATCCTGTCCATTTCTAATTTTCTCTTTAATAATAACTTGGCACTACTTGTGTTTTCTGATCTAAAAATCATATATTCTGTTCAGACATAGAACACTGTCAACAGTACAAACTCAGGTCTGTGATCCCTTACAATCCTAGCCACCTGTGCTAGATTTACACGTCTGACCTATAAAATATATGCCAGATTTTACAGTACCTGAACTGGTGTACATGGGGGATCAAAAGATATTCTGACTCAGCGACTCTGAGAGAAATTAAAATAGGTCTGTAACTGCTTAGTCTGTCTGCTCTACAGCGAAGTTAAACCAGAAGGCTTAAATTGCAGACCGGGCCCTACTGGTTTTAAATGAGGTCAATAAAATTCACATGCTGCTTATGTTCTTAGATTTTCTTAGATGTACCATTACGGTAGAATCATTAGGTAAGCGTTAAGTACCTTGTAAACATAATGATTATAGTATGTTTTAATGTAAACTTTAAGCATTTTTAAATTAACCTCTTTTGCCCATTTATGCTTCCACGCCTTACAGTCTATTATGCTGTAACTACATGGAAAACAGTGCAAAGAAATGATTTAGACAATATTACACATTTAGATTGAGGATGACCTATGACATACTTGTGCACACACAAACCTCAAAAGACTGCATTTAAAGTTTAATCTGAAACTAGCGGCAGACAGAAGAACGATGCCAGAATTATAGCATACTCAGCATACTCACTCAACACCTCCAGGCCAACATATATTACAGTCTACATCAACTGACTGAAATCTGACTATGCAATTTGTAGCTCCTTGAGGACACCCAGCATATCCTTCTCCCTGTATACTGTATGTGGCAGACAAAACTTATACACAGAGAGAGACACTAATATGTGGACAAACAGGACACTCGCATAGATGCATTCTCTAATTAGCCTCAAGGAAAAGTTTGAGTTTATTCAAACGGCACAAACTACACACAGATACACACATATTTATATATCTGGAGTTTATGTAAATTATTTAAATTAGGAAATAACTCTTATGTCCTGTCCAGGCCAAAAAGAGTACATGTTTAGTAACACAAGAAAAAAACAACATTACAAATAGCTGAAAATAGAATGCAGGTGAATCTAAATGCTAGTTATGCATGTAACAGTGGTTCAGTGAACACCACAACTTCTTGTGCATGTGTGCATGCATGCAGAGACATTCAACAGTCACAAAGTGATTATATGATGTAGTATTTGATGTAAATACAGGTTCCTAATGATAGGGAACCCTGGAGTTACATAAGTAACTAGCCTTCTATTTCGTCCCTCCTCACTGCCAGGATAACTTACACCAGAATGTCATGAGGAACTGATCCACCTTAGGACTGACTGGAAATGTATTTGTAAATGACTGCCGTACTCACGCCACTGGGAGGGACTTGGAGTTATACACTGATATCCCAGGTAGTAGCAGTGCAGACTTCCTGGAGCCACATGCCTCTAAGTAATGCCCATGAGGAGGACAAGCTCCTCATAGAGTAACATGTCATGGTAGCGGCCTGGCATCCAGCATGTCTCCAGAGCAAGGTGATGGTGTTCACCACCTAGTGAGTAAGTCTCTGTTTCAACAGGGGAGCTCCCCATCTCTTTCTTCATGATATATGGTCTTATAAGAATTGGTCTTATGATTCATATCACCAGTGTCCTGTTCAAATAATCACACTGGGGCTCCATACACCACATTTGCCTCTGCAGTACAACCTATCATGCAGTGAAGGAGGCATCCATAGAGACACTGCACCCAGATGGGCCCCTTTTGTCTTGCATCTCTCACATGTTAGAACTGTCTATGGTATTTGGGGTTTAGTCTCAGGCTGATACTCCATTTTATAAAATTGACTTAATTATAACAGAAACAAATTTGATTGGGAAGCATTACAGTGTCTGCCACACATTGGGATGTTTGGCATTTTCAGTTAATCTTGATTCACACTGTTTGTGTGGTCTGTTTTGGTACTATGGAGCTTCACTGTGAGACATAGTGCTGTAATGCATGCAAGGAGTGTGGCTGTCTACCAGATGGCCTGCTCCATGGTAGAGGCACATATGTGCCAGTCCAAATACAGCAGTATCCTGAAGCCTTTGGTACTAGAGAAATGCCAAAGAGTAGGACTTCGAATTGGGATGCCTCTCCTTGGAAAACAAGCCTCAAAAAACATCTCCAGAGTGATGGGAACATGGAAATATGTATCATCCAGATCCACTGACTTAACCAGTCATGTAGTTTCATGTCATAAATAATCAGATAACCTTAACATATAAAACAGGACGGATTTTAGGAAGTACGTTGTGCAGAACCGCTTGTTCTAAAGCATGGCATCGACTTTTTTAATCATGCCTCTGTCAAAGAGGGAACAAATTTCTTGGAATGGAGCAGCAAACTTGGTGGGGTCTGAAATTGACAAGACGCTGAGCCACAAGAAGGTTGGGGGCTGATGACAGAACAAACTGATCTGATGTAGTCTCTTCCTAGTGAACAATGTTTTCAGCTGTACAGTGTTCCTGGGATTCTAAAGCCTGATTCACAGGGTAAATGTTGGGTGCCTGTTCTCTCCATGACTTCTTTGGCCACTGGCCCAAAAAGCATCCCTGGTACATAGGTTTCACAGTTATACTGGTTCACTGTCAGACTGGAAAGACCATTTTGCATTGATAATAAGGGACAACACTAGGCATCCGAGCAGTCAGTTTATTCAAACATTGACTTGATATATTACTCCAAGCCTCCTGGAGGATTGCCCAAAGATGATTCACACTGGTTGGACACTTCTTACGGACATCACGGTCCAGTTCCTCCCATAGCAGCTCAATGGGGTTAAGGTCAGGTGATTGGGC
>CM040993.1:8784424-8801030 GCA_022985145.1 Pangasius djambal | reverse complement strand
ATTCGAAACATGATCGGGTGATTCTTCAATAATCAAGATATGTACAATTAATTTCTTCTACATGAATGGCTCTCGAGTAGTCCATAACTTTGGATTCAATCTAACAAAAAAAATAATAATTAAACACTGTCCATGTTTTAGCTTATGCCTATTTGGTTATTATTATTATTTTCAATTTATAATCCACATCAAAACAACTTTTAAATCGGTTAAAACAATATAAGTAATTTGATTTAAATAGATTCCTCAAAAATAGTCCCAAAAATATATTGCATATTCTACCTTTAGAAACAGCCTTAATAAAATATCTCATGTTCGCAGGAGAAATTGAAAAACAGAGCAACTTTTTTTTTTACGAATATGGGATCAAAAACATCATTTCATTTTAACCACAATATTATTATTATATCTATTTTCGTTTTAAAGAAGACCTGCTGATCAAGGTATAATTGCAGCAAAATCGGTGCCAATGATACAATGGAATAAAACAGCTTCTGGGTATTTCACACACATTAAACATACACTTATATATAATATATATAATAATGCTGGAAAGCCATCTAAGCTACCTTACTGAAGAAATTCTGATCCCACTGTACAACAGTTCAACATGTCAATAATTCATATATACGCATGGAGATGGATTATGGGTAAAGCATTAGAAATGCAAATGAAAAGCAGTCCTAAACTTCTCCAACACTGAAAACTACTTCAAATAAACTAGCGTTAGCTAATCTAAAAAGTGCTAATTATTACTCAGTTTTTGTTCAAAAGCTTAGAGGTCACTACTGGTAAAATATAAGAGATTTATCTCTAAGCACATAGGCCCTGATTCAACCAACACAATTAATAAGATTCACATAGTCATCAGCATTCCGGTTTAGATGACAATAAAGACTACACGGATAGCGGAGCGCAGTGCTTTCACACATGCAGCGTATAGTCTGAGGCGCAAACTGAGCCAAAAAACCGAGCTGTAGCACTGCAGACATGCCATGGGTTCTGGGAGTTCGCATTGACAAATAAAAAAGAAAAATAAATGCTTAATGTGATACACAAAAAGTCGGAAAGTATTTATTGATAATTATCTAATAATTTATTTAGCGCTGACTCTGTGTCCTCCGTGTCTGAATGATTCCTGTGATTACTACGCACGCTTAGCAAAGCTTCCTTTAACTGTTTCTGTCGCCGTACATCTGACCAAAGAATGAAAGCGTTTCCGTAGGCTTGTGCGATATATCGATATTATCTTCCCTGCATAATACTACATCACCACGATGTCCAGTGACGTATTATATTATATTATATTACATTACCAGACCTGCCAGCCATTACGCATTTTGCGCAGGAGTTCCACAAAAACATTTGCGTACTCTAGTGTTAGAAAGTAAAAGGTTACTGTTTAGACGCACTACATTGTGGGTATTGTAGTTTGGGGTGGGGGTTAGGGCTGTGTGTGCGTGTGAGGCGCATCCAGACAGTGTGACTTATTTTAGCCTGTGGAAGTAAAACTGGAATATTGCCACACTCTCCCCTGACTCATCACTGTGACGAGAAAAACCTGAAAATATGGAAATTACCCCGGAGTGGCAGAAGGTTTGTGCTCCAGCCCTGGAGCCCTCAAAGAACAGAGGATTTCTTGAGCAGGAAAGGTAGTCAATCACCCTGTGAATCTGGATTGTTCTGCGCCCCCTTCCCTCATCATCATCATTACACAAGTATATATTTAACATCAGTTTACTTTATTTATTAGGGATGCCACTGAAAGGTTTTGGCTCAAACTCATCAAAAAGCTTTTGGTTTTTCTGCTGAAAGAGAAAAAAAAAAAACGACCAAAGATTTTGACCCAAGAAGATTAAACAGGCCTACAAGGAAACGTCACATAGGAGGTTATTAAATTAGAACGTGATTTAATAGTTGTTTTGTTTTCTTTTTTTCCTGCTCAACACTGACCAGCATTAACAGTGAAAATGCTTGCCACATGAATGTTAGACAACCAATTTGTAAAAGGATTATATCCAAATGTGCTGTTATTTTTTATTTTACTTTTTTTTTTTTTTTTTAACTATTTACTGTGCATTACCGCAGAATCACTTAAAAATCCACCGTCCACCTGAGTTTTCACGACTGCCGTAGTTTCCGATTGCACAGCTGGTTATATTATTACACCTTCCCTATTATGGGTTCCATTTTAAAATGGAAAAATGGAAAAATGGATCAGGGATAAATCAATATCGCACAAGCCTACCCCTTAGCTGATGTTTTTTGCTTTTTGGTTTGTTTAATTACGTGTAGTGTGAAAGCAAACCAAAACAAATCGCAAGTGAAACCAACAGCATTGATTTCGCTCTGATTCAGACATGGCAAATTATTAACAGGTGCAAAAGCACCCTTGAATTTAGGTTGGTACATCACACATGTACGTTAACGCGACGACATAAAGAGACCTGCCAAAACAGTATGACTTTCCTGTTGTTAGAATTAGCTATACATTTATTCTTTTATTCTGCTATAAATAAAAAAACTTCTATAAAGAAGTTTCTATTCTTCCTGTGCACTTCCTTGCTGACCAAATCACTGTCATGAACCATGATAGAGTCAAAAAGGAAGACCGAAATGTAAATTAAAATAATCGCAGAGGAAGAAAGAAAAAAATCAAGCAATGGATTAGTGCAATTTAACTAGGGTGACTAGAAGCAAGGAAAAATGGACACATGCAGGATTTTAGCAAATAAATGTGTCAAATAAAGTCATTCTAAGTATTATAAGTATCACCACTCAATACATGATAAATATCTTTACTTGAAAAACAAGTGTCAGCTTTGCTTCCTGTGGAATTACAGGGCACAGATCCTGGGGCTTACTTAGTGAGAACAGAGATTAGCACTGTGCTGACCTTTGGTTTTAGTACAGGAGTTAAATTCTTAGAGGTTTCGGTCAAAACTAGCTGCCAGCCGAGTGACCTGCATGTCATGCAAAGCAAGACATGAGAAGAACACAAGCAAGACATCAAAGCAAGACATGAGAAGAACGAAAAAGACAAACAATACAGAGTGTCCCGCACGCAATAAAGCAAAACATGAGAAGAACGAAAAAAGACAAGCATCTACTCTTGCAGACATTTCATTGGTGGACTGAAGAGTCACTTGCCCATTCAATGAAACGGTAAAATTTACTACACTTAGTCCCACATAAAGAAAAACACAGGAACAGAAAGCAACAACACAAACAAGAAAATCTGTCCACGGTCTCATTTTTTTTCATCCAAACTCTCCTAAACAGGAGTGCGAGATTATCTTAAGGACTCTGTTTGAGCCTCTGCCTTAAGCGACACTTTGAAGAAATTCTATCTGATTACACTCTGAATCTGAAATGGCAGCTTCATCTAATTTCCCCTGCCAGTGTCATAGTCCAGTGTACAAGACAAATCTCCAAAGAGAAATACAGAACCCCTTCCAGCTTTAAATGGAAGGGTAAATAAAAACTAAATTTCTACTGAGAATTTAAAAAATCTAATCAAGAACTCAATAAAGCTGTCATTTCCGTTCTTCTATAGCACTCACTTTAGATGCTGCCACCCTGGGAATGTGGAGACAGTTTAAAAATAGTCTTGTCCAACAGCCCCAGACCTCCCTGAGGTCTACCCGCCTGAGCGAATAATAAGAAAAACAGATCATTTATGTTTCCAACAATAAATCAGGATTTTCAGAACAAAAAGGCCAGTAGGTTGCACAGGGATCTTTTTTAGTATGAAGGCTTTCCATCATTAGTGAGGTGCAGGTGTGTGCGCGCTGCATGCAGGCTTGCACCCTTACTGCAGGTTCTTCAGTATGCGGCCGTAGCGGAAGTCGTAGACATGGCGGCATAGGTAAACCAGTTCGGGATCGACATCATCGGGCACAAGTCGGTGAGTGGGGACAGCACTGTCAGAGGGCCGGGGCACCATGGGGACGCTGTCGGGTACACCCTCTGAGCGGCGCTTTACCAAGGCACAAAATCTACAACAAAGACAGCAGACTGACACTCTAACACTCTTTCAGGCTCCTCAAGGAGATCCTACAACAGTGCCTTCACTTAGCGCATTCAATTGAGACCTACCCAGTAAAATTGTAAAATATCTTACCTACAGTACTGTGCTAAAGGTAAAACATAGCATCTGTCCTCAATACAGGCCACGCTGTTTTCATCTTGATGCCGAGAGGCGAATATTTCATTCTGGAAACAAGCCAAAAAAACTGTGGTCATGACATTGAGAGCTTCCAAATCCTTTTTGCATATATTTGTATGTGCTTACCTCAAACCTTTTGCTTAGCTTTTGATAACGTAATAGAAGAATTGAAGCACAAGACTTTCACAACAATTTCTAGAAGATCTTATGTTGAAGACAGTTGTTTTTTTTTGTTGTTGTTTTTTCTTTAAGCTATAACTGGGACTATGGAAAACTTTACCAAACTTTAGCAAGAGAGAATGGTCAGTGGAGGGTATATAGCAGATTATATAGGTTTGCATACCGTTAAACCCCCCAAAAATAAATAAATAAATAAAATTAAATTTGAAAAATAAATAATTAAAAATAAATAAAACAGATGTTTGTATACCAGCACGACATTCAGTGTATTAGGTTTCACAGACGTTCCTTTTCTCCCTTCCTGAATGTGATAGAAATATTCTCTAGTAACTTGCCTTTCTATGCCTTTATACCTGCAATCAGCTTTGGGATCAACTCAGCTGTGATATTTATCCACATTCTTCCTGAACATGTCTGCTCCAGATAGCAGACAACAGACTGATACTAACTTCTACAAATAAGGTGTGGAGACTGAAGGTGTCATGACAAAACATAACTATTTTCTTTTTGTCATTTTCAAATCATTTTCTGTTGATTTTGACTTATGTATTGTCTTGCTGGGGGATAAACCCAGATTACATTTGAACTGATTGGAATTTAGAGATAATTTGTTTGAAAAAAAAAAAAAAAAAAGGTTAATAAAAAGGATAGTTTGCTTTTATTTTGCCAGAACCCATAGGGGGATGCAAACTTTTGTACTCTGTATTTTGTAACTGTATATTAGAGATCTCTAATATTGGATATAATCTTTTATCTCGACATTTTTTCAGAAACTGTCAAAATACAAGTGGAAATGTCTTTCAATCACAGCTTTCAAAACATGGAAGTGTACTGCAGTACAAGTGAAGTGAAGTGACTTGTGGCGAAGTACGGTGACCCATACTTGGAATTTGTGCTCTGCATTTAACCCATCCAAGTGCACACACACAGTAGTGAACACACACACACACACACACACACACACACACACACACACAAATAAGACTCGAACCCACGACCTTCAGGTTCACCTTCGGGTTACAAGTCCGACTCTCTGACCATTAGACTGAATGCAGAATAACACTGGCTAAAGGATGTGTTTACTACATAGTAAAAAGGAAACATGAGTTAGCTGTCCATCAGAGCTGTCTGGGATGATCGAATCTCTCACCTCACAGTGCATGCTGGGATCTCTGCCTCCCTGTGTGTGTTCTGGTCGATAGTACCAGAACAGGCTCATCATCAGCTCTCCTGAAAGAGAGAAAACAAAAAGTCAGTGGAAGCACATTCTTCAGCTACATTCATGAAATTAACTTAAATACACTATTTTAACATTTAGACCTTAGAAACAATACAAAGGACACAAAAACTAAGCAAAATAGAAAAATACCAAGACAGAGGCGTATTCTCTCTAACAAACAAATTTGCTTCCGGTATTTCACGTATGAACATGCCATACATGTCATCAGTAGCTTACTGACATTAACAATCAGTTATAAACCCAAAACACAACCACACATTTAAACGTATAAACATACATATGAGGGAATCCATATGCATTAAGAAGCCTAAATAAGCAGCCTTCCACTACTGTACATGTGTATATCAATCATACATATCAAGCACAGCAATTTAAAAAATAAAGAAAGAAAGAAATTCCAGCTGAAAACTGCTAAGAACTAGGGTCTTCTAGTACAGTTCTAAAATTTTAGTAATAAGGACACACAAAACAACAACAGTTACACACACATGTCTAAAGGCAAAATAGAATTTTGCAAACTGCAAAATTGCAGACGGCAAACTGACTGCAAATATATGTTTAAATAAATGACAGCACTGATAATCATATCAAACATTCTCTCACCTGTCTTAGGGTCATCCCACAAAGCTGATATCTTAGCCACATAGGGTAAGGATTTCTTTCGTGGTCCGGAGCGCAACAGTACTGTGTCTCTGACCCGAATCACCTCCCCATCTCTCTCTACTCCTTCATAACACTGTCGCAGTGCGGTCATGTCCTCCCCCTGCAAAACAGTGCATTTTCATTGGGAATGCTCTTGTAGGGTAAACCACGCCATAACCACCAGGGGAACAAAACTCACCGCAATAAAGACTTCTTTCTCTGTGGGTTCTCCAAAAGGGCGCCAGCCATTTGTGGTGCGGTGGCGATGTACTTTTTTCTGTTGTTTGGCACTTGCTGGGCTGGGCACTGGCTGTTTCTGAGACAGTTTTGTAGGTCTTGCACCAATAGAGCCATTGGGTGGTTTGGTGTTTTGAGGGCATTCTCTTGGCCCTCGGAGCCTGACCTCTGTCTGTCTGTTGTCTGCAAGAGCGGACAGAAGACGTGGCAGAACCGTGGAGGATGGGCTTAACCTAGGCAACGGGCAGCCAGAAAGGGGCAGGGCTGGTGGAACAAGCAGAGAGGAACTTTGATCCCCTTGAGGTGAAGAGTAGCCTTCTGCACAAGCAAAATGCAGTGTAGTGTTTAGTATGACCAACAATTTATCAACAATGTCTTAAAAAGACTAAGGCTGCTTTCATAAGGAATTTCTGTCATCTGCATCTGTCAGAAAATGTATTAACATGCAATGTTGGATAACTCCCCTAATACATTTTTAGCACTAGATTGTACAGGTTTGAATGTGAAATGACACATGACATTAGCATGTACGGCCAGAACACATTCTGTTTAAGTTCAACTTCAGTAAAGTAATTTAATGAATGCTGAAGCATATATTTTATGCAGCGATATGCACTGGAGCTTGTTGTCAGTCACACATCACTCTCTTTGAAATCAATGGCAACAGGTGCTACAGGTGACAGGTACCAAAAATCCCTGTGAACGCAGCCTAAGTACTCAGTAACAATACTCTGGAAAAAAGGGTTCTTTGGATGGGCTCTTTTAAAGGGGCTATACCTGAAACCTGTTTTAAAATAGCAAACCCTCTGTTGTGGCGTTTTAAATAGAAACGTTAAGAGGGACAAACCAAACACACTTAAGGGTGTTACATGGAACTTTTTCCCCTAAGTCAAATGAAATTGTGTTAGAAAACAATGCAACTAATGATGCCCTTCAGAAAAGTTTTCAAAGAAATATACCACAAATCCTTACAACAACCTGGATGACTGAAAAACTTCATAGCTACTGAATTTTTTTTTTTTTTTATAGGTATGCCCCAAGGGATCATACCAAAGAACCCCTGAATGGTTTCACCACAGTGTCACAATATGACATAGATCAGATTTTATTTGTCAGTTCTCTTATTACATATTACCTGTTTTGATTTGATGGCTACAGTTGGAGCAGCCTGTGGCATAAGAGCACGCCCTGCTGGTGACAGGCTGCATAGCGCTGAAAGTGTAACTGCCAACTCTGCAGCCCTCAGTGCAGCACGGAGAGCGCGCTGAACTGCAGAAGGCAGGGTGTGAGATTCCTGAGGTGTGGGAGACAGAGGAGGACAGCAGCTTTGACGCAGGGACCCTGCTGGGACACATGGAGCTGTGTGCACAAGGTAGTGGCTGCGTACTTAGACAAACCGAACGAGGCCCATGATTTGCAAAGTGAACATAGTAACTAGAGTAGCAGGGGTCTGCACACAGGCATGGGTGGGCACTGAGGGTGAGAGCTGGGTGGGCCAGTGAAGACGGGGCAACCAGGCATTCGTGCTTCACTGAGGCCACAGGGTGCTCGTCTGTCTCACTGCAGGCCTTCTGGCTCAGATACAGTGCCAACCTGTGACAATATTCCACTGAGCCTTCTGCAGAACAGCAGTAGCAAGGACCAAGCTCAGTTTCCACCTGCTCTTCTTTCACCAGGTTAATGGGATATCCCATCATGCCATGAGAATGATACCCTGGTTTGGCTAAGCAGTGACAGTCACCAGGTCCTTCCCACTTCAGTTTAGACTCACTTCCCTTGATCTCACATGCTGCACCGCCATCCTGAGGTAAAGCCTGTTTAAGTCCTTGCTTTTTAGGCTGTTGCACCCGGGATTTACAGCATGCAGTCTGCTTCCCGGCAGCACAAATACCTTTACCGTCAGTCTTTACTCGCTGTTTACTTCCTGCAGTGGAGCTTGTGAGCTTCAGCAGAGCAGCAGCATTGAGTCCGGCGAGGCGTCTAGGAGTAGGAGTGTACAGGCTCAGATCATTGTCGTCTTTTTCCTCTGACTTGCTCTTCCTGGCCTTCTTGTGGTTTTGGCACATTTCAGTCTTGTGGGCTTGAGCAGCAGTTTTTGACAGGGAGCAAATTTTTGTGTCATCTGTGTCATTAAAAACAGGTGCTGTCTCATGGTAATGTTTCTTAGGGAGTTTGCTGCTTAGTGGTGCATCTGTTTTCTCCAGCAGCAGGCTGTTGACAGCTTCGGCATTAAGAGAGGCAAGCCGGCGTTTACGGGGCTCCTGAGCTAGAATTGTATTAGTACTTGCTTCGTATTTAGTTTGAGATGGTATATGTAATGATTTATTGGTGTTTACTAGCTTTTGGTTGGGTTTGATTCTCTTTTTTTGCCGACTTCTTTTTGAAATCGCATTTGGCTCTTCCTCATGCAATTCACCGTCCTGTTCAAAGGCATCCTCCTCCAGACGAGTAAGCAGGACATGGCAACTTAAGGCCTCATCATTTGATTTGTTACTTCTCCGTCGTAGTGGGTAAAGCTTCCTATTCCGCTCTTCCCTCAATTTCTTGGACACTTTTGCCTTGCCTTTTTTGGCCACAACCTTCAGAATCCTGCCCTTTTTTAACTTGGCTCCTGTCTTACATCCATCATGGAGCCATCCTTCCATGTGCTGTTGTCTCTTTTGCTTGTCTCTACTGGCTGTATGCTTAAGTGCCTTGGCCTCCTTCAAACAATGCTCAGGCCAAGCTCTACCCATGGTTTTACCATGGGGACAACCATCTACATGGTTACAGCCCTTGCCACAGCACTGGCTGAGAGAGACCTTTTTCTGAGCTTGGCTCATCACATGCTTTCCAAGAGAATCTAAATGGGTCAGAGACATAAAATTTATTTTAGAAATATATCAAGCTGTAATAAGCCACATAAAAGTATTCAGGATATTGCCAATGTGGCTAGACTGTCTGTTTAACACCAGATATGTGTTAACACTAGAGGTGTGCATTAAGGCTGGGGTCCCTCAGGACCCAACCAAAAAGCACAAGAGCGGGTAGCGCTTACTCTGACGCAGGCACTCAGATATGAAGCTTGTGGGACGATGAACGATGCTGTGTAGCATTGGTGCAAACTGGATGTGGTGCGTTCCTTGGGCGTAATGAATTTTTGCTAATTTTAAGTAACTGCTTTTTCCTGGGCAGGGTTACTGTCTTTTAAATGACATTGGTTTAGATTTTGGAAAACAGAACCAACTGGGTTTATTAGAAAATATTGTAGGCTGGTACAAACAAAAGAACCTTGTAAGCGGGATTTGTCAAGAGTGTTTGTGGGAGTAGGCTTGAGTGGGATTTAAAAAACAAAACAAAAAAAACAAAAAAAAACAGCAGAGCATACACCTCTAGTTCACACACAGATAACAGGAACTACTGTGCCATAGTGAATATCGCAATGTCCTCATTGGGAATGCTGGGAATAGACGGTCTCACCCCATTCAAACTCATTTTATTTCTGTGGTATAAGAATTAGATAAACTCTAATGTAAAATATATGAAAATTAAATTAAATAATATGAAATGTATGCAATAGAGATCTTTAAAAATACATATTTTTACATATACATACAAATTCATAACTCCTGATTAAAAGCTACTAAAAAGCCGGTAAAAACTCTTGCTTCTCTTGTGATTAGTTCGCTAGTATGTTTCTTCATATATGCTTCTTAATCACAGGTTTATTTTGTTGATTTGGAAAAGCTGGATGTACTGATACTTCCAAGATTCACAACAATAACCCATTTTACAGTCTACTATAGCATGTTGAAATTATTCACCATTTAATACAATTTGTCATAAAATTATATGCGTAAAACTGCTAAATACTATTGCTAAATACAGCTGCTAAATACCAGCTTTAGACAGTTACTTTGCTCATCCCACTGCACATTTGGATGGTTTGTAACTATTCAGGCTTTACCATGCTCTTTGTACAACCCAAGGCCAGACTGTATTCACAGCATTTCATAGGCGTTCCCTATTCAAAGGAATAATTATGGCACCCTCGGATTACAGGCAGTTACTCTAGTGCGCAAGACTGGATAATAATAAATAATAGATACTTTAATGTGCGTGTGTTCAGCAAATGTGTCTGACAGCAGCACAAATCTCAACTTTCTGCATAGGATATACTTTATGCATTCAGTGCCAAAAGACATAAGAAAGTTAAGATTAAAGAAGACTGCATTAAAACAAAGACAGATCAATTCACTTAGTAGCAATATGAATGCAGCAGACAGACTGTCACTTTGTATGTCATGAACAGAAAAGTTTGATGAACACGTTTCTGGGGTTCTCTGATAATTGTCTGATGATCCGGACTGCCATTGATCTACTTCCCCACAACATCTTATTTACTGGTAGTGAAAGGTCTGCAATTCATCAGAATGTAATACTGCAATCTCAAGTTCAATATAAGCAAAAAATATAAATATTAAACATTAAAAAAGACATGATCTATTGTTTAATATTCTATGAGTGTATAAACCTTCTGACTGCTAATCATAAGACCATGATTAAGGGGAAAATTAATGACACTAAGCTTAGGGAAATATCACTCCTACAGTGTAACTGATAGTCTTGCTAAATCTGTTCTTTCACTTACATACATTTTAGACCAAAGGTTTCCATACCCTTATATAGAAATTATACGACCAACAAGACGCTTAATGCAAGAGTTTCTATTTTAAGTTTTGTGAGGGCTGTTTTCTGATCCCATTGACTCTTAGAATTAGCCTTGTTGTTAAGTTTGATTTGAAGCATAACAAGTGTAAAATAACCAAGTGTTGACTGTTTCAGGGCATTAGACACCTTCATGAGGTCCATTAAACGTGTCAATGGCAATGGAAACCTTTGAGCTTGCTAATAAAGATAACTGCTGACTAAGAATGCACTGCTCTAATATTTAGATATGTCATAACAGTTAGAGGTTTTCAACAGGAAAACACTATTAAATAAACATCAATTTCTGTTTCATACATAAACTGTAAAATATGAGAGGTCATTTTAATATTCATCACTTAAAAGACCAAGGGGGGATGCAAAACTGGCAGTCAGCTGCAGGCAAGTATGTAACTAAATAACAAACTATTCATATGTAGTAGGTACAGTATACAGGAACGTTAAAATAATAATACAACATTCACATGTTGAAATTGTAGTGAGAAAATTTAAGTTAATGCCTCAAGATCTATAGTAATAACTTCAAAGGCACCTTCAAATACAGTGACACTCCCTATTGCCATACACTGTCAGAAAAAAGGGGGCCCAAACTGTACCTTTCCTTGTCAATGTGGTGGTACCTTTAATATGAATCATTCACCTGGAAACATGGATATAGTGTACCTTCAAAAAAAGATTTAAGGTACATACAGTCATGGGACAAAAAAAAGTACACCCTCCGTCAATTCAATTAAAAATAACATTTTTAGTTATCAGGGCCAAAATAACAATTGTGTGCTCCTCACCAACTTCTATAAACATAAAATAACCTCAGATGACAACAAAAAAACAGAATAGATTTCAATATGTAATAATCCCCCCCCCAAAAAGTAAACTAACATTCAGAAACCAGGTGAGAAAAAAAATTAATACACCCTATAATTCAGTAACATACAGAACCACCTTTAGCAACAATAACTTGAAGTAAATGTTTCCTGTATGAGTTGATCAGACTCTCACATTGTTTTGGAGAAATTCTGGCCCAGTCTTCTTTACAACATTGCTTCGGTTCATTGATGTTTGAGGGCATTCATTTATGCACAGCTCTCTTAAGATCCCACCACAGCATCTCAATAGGGTTGAGGTCTGGACTCTGACTTGGCCATTCCAACACCTTGATTTTTTTCTTCTTTAGCCATTTAGATGTCGATTTGCTGGTGTGTTGGGATCATCGCCCTGTTGCGTGACCCAATTTCGGCCCAGCTTAAGCTGCTGGACACATGACCTCACATTTGTCTCAAGAATATTCTGGTATAAAGTGGAGTTCATCATTGTCTCAATGACTGCACGTTTCCCAGGTCCTGTGACTGCAAGACAGGCCCAAATCATCACCCCTCCACCAGCATGCTTGACAGTTGGTATGAGGTGTTTGTGCTGATACGCTGTGCCAAAAATGGTGCTGTGAATGATGACCAAACATCTCCACCTTGAGGTCATCAGTCCAAAGGATATTGTTGCAGAACACAATTTTGCAAACCTAAGTTGTGCTTACATATTCATTTTGGAGAGAAGATCTTTTTCCTAGCCATCCTTCCCTGAAAGCCATACTTGTTCATTCTTTTTCTGATTGTGCAGTTATGAACATAAACATTTAATGTGCTTACAGAGGCCTGTAGGTCACATGATGTAGCTCTTGGGGTTTTCTTTATATCTCAGTCTGACCTTGGACTGAACTTGCAGGGACGCCCACCCCTGGAAAGATTGGCAACTGCCTTGAAGTCTCTCCATTTGTAAATGATTCTTCTCACTGCGGAATGGTACATTTCAAATTGTTTGGAGATGGCCTTATAACCCTTCCCACACTGACAAGCAGCAACAATTGGTTCCCTGAGGTCATGGCTAATGTCCTGTCTTCTTGGCATGATGTAGACACACTACATATACTACAACACACATGAGTTCTCCAGAACACCAAACTGCCAAAAGTTCTTCTTTTATAGAGGTAGTTACACTTCTTGATGATTAACTAATCTTAAGCATTTCATTAGTTACATCTGGTTGCTAATTACTCTCTTAACGATTGTGGAACTAAGAATGGTGTACTTATTTTTTTTCCACCTGGTTTCTGAATGTTGGTTTACTTTTGGGGAAAAATGACTACAATGAAATCTGTTGTGTTTTTTGTTGTCGCCTGAGGTTATTACTATTATTTTATAGAGGTTGGCAAGGACCACCCAATTGTTATTTAGGCCCTGATAAATAAAAACACAGAATTGAAGGAGTACAGACTTTCTTTTCCCCATGACTGTAACTGGATTGTAATTACCTTTCAGTGTAAAACTTTAAAGGTAAACTATATGAATCTTTCTAATACTACATACTAAAGGTACAAGAGGTGTACACTTAAAGGTACCACCCCAGTCACAAGGAATAGTACAGACAAGGAAAGATACAATTTAGTACCTTTTTTGGACCGAGTGTACACTCGATCTTGAAAGTCTCTTTGTTTCTTGTTTTGTTTCAGTTTTTCCAGCCATGAAATTTGCTCTGCTCCTAATGTGTGTTCCTAAGTTGTCTGGCAGAGAAGACTGTGCTTCAGAGGTACTAGACTGAAGTATTTTTTTTAAACACTGTATGATGCAGCACAAATCAATACTAGACAAGTCAAGTCAGTTGCTATATTTGTTACGATGGTGCTGTATTTAACACTGTTTTCTTAAAGTACTTTGAGAAATTGTGTGAACAGAAGTAACTACCTATTATTACCAACTATCAGTTAGAGGAGAACTGCCGGTTGAAGGAAGATGGCAAGGCTCTGGCAGCGGTGCCAGAGGCTCTGAGCTGGTAATCTGCAGTTTAAATGTTTAAATTTAAGGACTGCTGACCCTTCCGCAAGAATTCTCTCTCTCTTACATTGTATCATCTCTCAATTGTATGTGCTTTGGATAACAGCATCTGCTAAAGGAATAAATGCAAACACTGTCAAAATTTTCCTTACAAATGTTTTTTACCCTGCCAACAGGGCAGGACTTTCAAAATTATAAACTGTCCTGTGAAATAAACCAAAATTCAAATATACTTCATCATTTGAAGATAGAGTAACAAAAAAAAAAAAAAAAAAAAAAAAAAAAAAAAAAAAAAAAAAAAAAAAAAAAAAAAAAAAAAAAAAAAAAAAAAAAAAAAAAAAAAAAAAAAAAAAAAAAAAAAGGCAGAAGCAGAATATCATTTTCATACTCACTGAACATGGAAGGTACAGATGTAAATCTAGCAAAAGTCACAGTTCATTTTTAACTACTGACATCCAATATATCAACCCTAACTGTCATATCAGGTGAACATAGACCGCTGTGTTGTGCCAATAATAATAATAATAATAATAATAATAATAATAATAATAATAATAACAATAACAACAAGGCTTCATGAATGGCCTTACTGCATTTCAGGGTGGAAGAAATGTGCATACAGAAAGAATGTACATTTCTGTTGCTTCAGACTTGACACTGCATTTAAACTCCTCCATGCTCTTGCCAGATTGTGGGCTGCAAAAATGTCGTCGGGAACAAAAAGACTTGGAGTTAAATGAAGTGTAAATTGTCAAGTGTCTGACTTTTTTCGCCTGATGTGCTCGTGCATTTATTAAATCAGCTTTCATCTAGTAACTCCAAGCTGCCACAAAATCACTGTGTTATAATCCAAACATCATTAGCTCAGCAAGAGCAGCGCTATTGCACCTGACCCGTGCAAGCTCGTGCTCTCCGTTAATGAGGCCGACCGCACGCGCACCCGCCCGCGAGCTTCCGACAAACTGCACGCTCGTGAACTTCGGAGCGCCAAAAAAAAAAAAAAAAAGAAGCGAAGCCCACACGGCGCCTTAACGCCCGTTTTGCTATCTTCAGCTTTTTTGTTTTCCTAAATGCGACCAAAGCCTTTGTGAGCTTCGTTGACACGGTGTGTCAAAATGTTTAAAACTAAAGTTAAGTGCCAAACGGGGGAAGAGGGCGACGTTTTGCTGCGCCGCGCGCTGACACAGTTCGCTTGACGTCAGCCTCCATCAGGAGGAGAAATAAAATAACACCCGCGATGTTCGTCGGTGCAACAGAGCTCATCAGTGCAGGAACACTTCACCCGCGGTCGACAATAGCCAAAGATTAACGCCTTAAACCAAGTGCTGCTTTCGCCTATCGCATCAGAAGAAGCACAATAACACCAGCACGCAGCCAAATCCGCCCTGCTCGCGATGTTTCAGAAAACCAAGTCGTCCCGAGAAGGGTCGCGTACAGTTCACGACAAAAAAAATATGCATCGTTTCAAGTCGAGGTTTCCACGTAAAAAAAAAAGCAGCATACTCACAGTTAAAGACACAATCCAGCTGAACGTCGAACGAGATGTTTTTTTGGTTATGATTTGTGTTTAAAAGGCCAGGCAGAGGGCTGATGTGTGGCATGGACGCTAGCTGGCTGCCCGCTGTCCTCTTCCTGCTTCGGCACGAGCAAGCTGCTCTCAACTTCAGCCGCACCAATGACAGCGGAGGCACGCGCAGCCTGACACTCTCACCATCCAATCAGGAGCAGCGCCAGCTGTTGTTTCCAAGCTATAACTATTTGTAAATAATGCACAACATATAAGCTAAGTTTAGCTAATCACTCTGGAGAGGGTTGGAGCTAAGTGTTAAAACATTCACTACCCCAGTCTCTGAGTACTCCTAAGACTGAGAAAAAAAAAAAAAAAAAAACTTCACGGCATGACTGGGCTTGAAAATGTCTTCAAATTTTTTTTGTGAAATGTAAAGTTTTATTTATAAGTAACATTTCTAAAAACAAACCAGAAATATGCACTTCCAATTTTTACAGTGTTCCCCTTTATCAGTTTATTTATACATAACAGCCCAGTTCAAGCCCTATTAGGTTATGTCAAGACACCTGGTCTACATCAAAACACTATCAAAATACACCACAGTGTAAAAGCATCTGTGTAAAAAAAACACCACAAATACACCACAGTGTAAAAGCACCTGTGTAAAAAAAAAACACCACAAATACACCACAGTGTAAAAGCACCTGTGTAAAAAAACACCACAAATACACCGCAGTGTAAAAGCACGTGTGTAAAAAAAAAACACAAATACACCAGTGTAAAAGCACCTGTGTAAAAAAACACCACAGTGTAAAAGCATCTGTGTAAAAAAAAAAACACAAATACACCATAGTGTAAAAGCACCTGTGTAAAAAAAACACCACAAATACACCATAGTGTAAAAGCACCTGTGTAAAAAAAAAACACCACAAATACACCATAGTGTAAAAGCACCTGCGTAAAAAAAACACCACAAATACACCACAGTGTAAAAGCACCTGTGTAAATAAAACACCACAAATACACCACAGTGTAAAAGCACTTGTGTAAAAAAAAACACCACAGTGTAAAAGCATCTGTGTAAAAAAAAAAACACA
>CM040993.1:8758723-8784324 GCA_022985145.1 Pangasius djambal | reverse complement strand
TGTGTGTGTGTGTGTGTGTGTGTGTGTGTGTGTGTTTTTATATATAGGGCCCCTGGAGGGCTAGTGGTTAGGCCACAGCGCTCTCACTGCCACGGCCCAGGTTCGATTCCTGGCCAGGGAACCAACCCCAGCTACTGGGGCTGCATGCAACAGTGCGCACTAAGTGCCGGTCCCAAGCCCGGATAAAATTGTGGAGGGTTGCGTCAGGAAGGGCATCCTGCATAAAAACGATGCCAAATCAAATGCGCAGACCAATGAGCCACTGTGTATGTATAATATACAATTTACACCAATCATCCTGTTCAAATGTAGTGTGTTGCCTTCTTGAGCATCAGTGAATGTTTGCACCTTTTGTAATAGTTGTGTATGAGTTCCTCAGTTGCCCTCAGTGTGAAAAGATGGATCTCAAAACCATATAGCCACTGTTGGAAAGGAGTCAAATATGCAGAACATGTTGGAAAAGCAAAGAATGTGCAGGACCTGGATTTTCTGAAGAACAGTGGGCAGTTTAACTGCTCAAGACAAATAAGGGACTCATGCACAACTATCACAAAACATAAAAACAGTCGTTAATCATCCAGATAACAGCACACAGTATTAAGAATCAAGTGTATGTAAGCTTTTGAACCAGTTCATTTGTGTAAATTCAGTTATTATTTTGTCTTGTGGACTATACGTAAAACATCTGTTACATGAAATAGTTTATTCAGGGCAGTACTGAATAAAAAACAAAATGCAATTTTTATGATCCTATGATCTTTTTTTTTTTTTTATTCTTAACATTTTGCAGATTCTGCAAAGCGTATGTAAACTTATGACCCCAACTGTAACTTAAGATGTTATGTCTGTTATTCTATCATAGTAGTATCAAGACAGTACACACATTACCTACATTCTCAAAGTATAAACAGTATGAGCCCCGCTGTTAATAAAAGTCTATTTTAAATACGATACACTCTGGTTTGGCTTTAAATTAATTAAACCACGCTTAACACCTACACTGCTCTTAGTTAGGACAGGCTACTGGCTAATAAAGCAAATGGTTTGCCAGTTTAATAAAAAGAAATGTAAAACAGCCACACCTGTGTTTATCAGAGTGCAACTCAGGCTATGTTTTCCCCTTTCTTATGGCAATCTACACAACAATTGTCCAGTAGACTATTGTTTGTACAAAATTAACCTTTTGGGAGAATATCATTTGCCAAAGCATTTGTTATGGCTTCAATAGGCTTACTATATATTTATATAAGCTTACTATATATTTATATGTTTATACACTGTTTAGAATTTATTTAAATTAAATAAAAAAAGATCACACACACACCCTTTCTATAAAGCTTCAGTCCATGTAAGTCCAGGTCATGCACGCCTGAGCCAACAAAATGTGGCTTTGAAAATGTGCCCCTGTTAAAATTAAAGATTTACTTCTGAAATGTGAATCTGACTAATGATGTCTGTTTTGCTACTTGTCTAAGGACTGTATACACACATCTATTTTTTGATTAGCAATTGATATTCGTGATACAGTTTTTTTTTTTTGTTTGTTTTTTATTTTGAAATAGGTTACAAACATGATAAACACTTTCGCTTGGACAGCAGCTGACAGGTGAAAAAATACATAAAAGAATGAGCACGTGAGTGAATGATAATCATCATTAGATAAGCATCATCTGCGATGAGCATCATTCATTCCAAATGAAGTTTCAATTTGTGCTAAGGAAACCAAAGAACACACTCCAATCCCTCAACAAAATAAGCTGTGTAACTTTACCTAGCTGCTCTGAAGTAGTAAAGATGATAGAAAATGATTGCTGCAATATTAATACCGTAAGGCAGTTAATATGCAGACAATCAAGGTAGCTGTGGCTCAGCCGTTAAAGCTCTGGGCTACTGATTGGAAGGTTATGAGTTCAAATCTCAGCCTAGGTGCCACTGTTGGGGCCCATAATCATCATCTGTTCAGCTCAGTTGTAAGTCACTTTGTCTGATAAAAAGGTTCACTGGTTTTGAAGAGAGTGTTTGGGAAATAGTTGCTCAATGCAGGGTATTTTTGCAACTAGCTAATTAGCAATGCTATTACATGTGCATTTGCATGTACATGGGGAAACAGACAGAAACTTCAGAATCTGGAACCAAAGATTTCATAATATAGGTGAGACTAGCCAAACTAGGAAATGCTTTTGAACAGCAAATGGTCCTGGCTCATTCAAGTACAAGTTATTCACTGACATGGTCAGATACAAATCAAATTTGAAAATCAAATCAAGAAGCTATCTAATATCTACTCTACTGCTAATATCGACTGTAGATTATAACTAAGGTTGTTTCTTCAGGTCAAATGTTTTACTAATGACAGGAGTAAGAGAAATATCTACAGGTCTGAGATATCTGGTGCTATATGTGGGGTGGAACACTAAACAAAAAAAACCCCAAAAAGGACAAAAACAAAACCGTATTTGATCACTTTCTAATTATCATCACTAATGACATTATTTGTAAAGTGTTAGATTTGACACTTTGTTGTAGGCCTGTTTAATATTTTTGGGTCAAAATCTTTTTCTTCTTTTTTCTCTTGCCAAAAAACGAAAGAGCCGTTTTTGGCTGATATTTTTCAGTGGCATCCCTAAAAATATATAGTCACTGATTTTAAAAATATACTTATAATGTATAATGTTAGTTCAGTGAAACATACACTGATAGATTTTATTTTTCATTAACAAACTCGAAACATTCTTTATTTACCTTTGCAGAAATCGAATGAGCCGTGTGGGTTGAGAGCATGTGAAGTCAGGGGGAAGTCATTCCAGATTCACAAGTTGATGGCTCATCTGCCATTTTATTGGGGAGAAAAACACTGCTATTATTGAATAATAACTCATAATATTGTTATTTTTTCTGCTCAATATAGCCTCCGTTCTCTGAGCGCTCCAAGGCCGGAGCGTGCTAAACTTTCTGCCACTCTGGGGTTCCATATTTTTGGGTGACCCATGATGAATCAGAAGAGAGTGCTGATATTGTATAATATTGTGTAGGGATAATATTGTTATTTCACACGAGCATATTGTGTACTGAACTGTAATGAACATAATCCCACTATCCTTAAAAAACTCAGGGAGTTTTTCCTTGCCACCTTGTCACCTTTGGCTTGCTCATCAGGGATCTAAAACTACATCTCGATTTCTGTAAAGCTGCTTGGTGTCTATGGCTATTGTTAAAAGTGCTACACAAAATAAAACTGAATTGAAAATTTAATTGTATTGAATACTTATTGTATGAAATAGATACATCTGCTTGCCAAAATTGAGTTCAAGAAATTCCAACATTACTGGCTATAAATAAACACTGGAATAAAAACAGTAATAATAGGCAAGAAAGTACATTGAAAGGAGAATTACTGAGATTATAGGGATTGAGTTAGAGGTGTATGAAGAGAAAGAATAAGCAGAAAGCTCAAATATAATTCAGCTTGCACTACAAAGCTGTGATACGAGCATGAGAAAAGCAGAATGTTTCCAAAATTGCTTGAGTACACATGCACACAAAATGTAATTGTGAACAGAAATTAGAAGGAGGATCCTGCAAAGTTCTTTTCTTTATCATTAAAACGTTTTTATCTACCACATAGATAAAATGCCAGTTTTACCACATAGGTAAAACTGGCATATATATAGTACAATTTATATGCCAGGAATTCATTTTGACCCATTCAAGTCAAAGTTCTCTCTATGTATACACAACAACAACGCCAGCAAACATACTGCGTGCGAAACCAAGTTTGCTAAGGATGTGTGTGGTGTTTCGATTTGAACTTAAAGAAGAGTGTTCATGGTTTGAAGGTAATATTTGATTTTTTTTTTTTAAATACATTAAGATTTCCAAAATGTGTGCATTGTCTAGAGAAATGTGTAATAGAGAAGAGAGACCCTTTTCCCCTGAAATGTAAGTAACTGAGAAAAACTATAACCCCTATAACACACGAGCCAAATCCAAAAGCATTTCAGTGCTGATAATGATGCTGCAAGGCTGCCTGATGCAAGTGGGTTAAACCACCATTATTATCGATGCCCTCAATCTGGGTATAGTGAAGTAGGGACTGGAGGAATAGATGAGAACTTGAGTGTGTGAATCATTGAAAACGTGAGTGGGTGAGTGAGTGAGTGGTTGAATGAATGAAGGAATGAATGGGAGAAAGTGCACCAGCCCTATGGATTAAGCAGGATGATAGTCATTTGTTCGTTTAAGCAGCGGAAGTAGCATTAATATACACGGGAAGTGGGCATGAACCTAAAATACATGCAATATAACACAAATCAGCAATGCTATTCAAAACACTGCAATAAGTCAATATTTTTCTGATGTACATATAGGTGTATACTGTATTTTTAGGTCAAAGGTAACACTTTTTTTAACCAATGCATTTTTGATACTATTATAAATCTTGGGAGGAATGAACACGTTTTCATTGTCTGTCCCTCTGAACAATTATGTAACCATTCTTATATCAGCTATTTGCACACCATTGCTTTTACTGAGCCAAGGACAAAGCCGTAATTGTGCTTTTTTAATTTCTAATATTAGAGGGCATTACACTGATGGAAATGAGAAACAGGTTTCCTGACAGGTCTTCTATAACTTTACCCTTGGTCTGCTATTATGACATCTTGGTTTGCTGAAACCATGACGTTTTATCAAAAGTTAGGAAAAAATTATATGTGCATATAAAAACGTGAGATGAGGGTCATTTGCTAATTCAGTGCAAACCTCAACCACAAAACACAATCTAGCCTTCCTTCAGTGTTCCTTACAAACCATTTCCCCAAAAGACATGCACACATGCTACCTGGGCTAGAGCATACCTAGGCTGGATGTAAGGTGCTTTCTGACAGTGTAGAAGGAAGGCATTCAGTCATGCCTGCATAGAATGCTGACTGTTGCAATACCTTCATCTGGCCAGTTCAGAGCCCAACCATATACAGTATAGCAGACCTTCAACAAATGTTAACCTTCATAAAGCCCTTGTTCACTACTCCATGCATTTTAAATTCCCATTTAAATGTTAATTACCTCTTTTGAGTGACCAACGATTTTAAAAAATGTTACTGTTTGGCAGATATAAGCTGATGTTCTATTGATTTGCTCGCCTTCCTAGATGTTATGCTCAAAAGCCCATTTAGCTCACTGTACTGGCATCCCATCCAGGGTGAATTCTCCTGCCTTGCTTCCAGTGTTAACATGATAGGCACCAGATCCACTGTGACCCTTTACCAGGATTACGCCATTACCGAAGCTGAATGAATATGTTATTATTGCACCTTGTGGTCAAATACATGAACTACAGCAAGGGCTAACAGAGACCCATCAGGGTAGAAATCACTCTGCCCCATGATCGCTCTGTGAACATGTTGTTTATGAGACATATTACCTCTTCTGTGTTCATTGAACCAAACCTGCTGTATCAAACACAATTTCTTTTAAAAATCCATTTTTTTAAATCAAAATTAACATTGCCATGTTTTAGTCCATAGTTTTCAGTCCTTTCTGGGATTAGAAAGGATGTGATTAGCAAGTTGAATCTATGTAGCTATCTATGTAAATTTGTGCATCTGAAAGATCAAGATCTATTACAGGGTTACTCTAAAATTAAGCATGATAGCCACTTAATATTGTTTGAGGCTATGTCATTATTAACGTCATCCTGCACCACCCAAATCTACGGTTACAAGCCACTCCTGGACAGGACGTCACTCATTTACAATTAGAGTTAGCAATTTACTGTGATACTAAAGGAGTAGAAGTGATATGAGGTAGGCGGAGTTTAACTTTATTCAAATGAGATGTGAAAATGCAAAAATACTTCTATTACTGTTGGGAATAAGGGGTGGTGGTGTAGTTCTTTTCCCCCTCACTGTGAAGAATTATCTGTTTATTAATCCTGAACTCGTTTTAATCCTGAGCAAGGCAGTTATACTTGCCATGCAGGATACAGGCTTGAACTGTGTTTTTTTTTTTTTTTGGAAATAGATGGCAGCGTATACATTTTAATTTTTTTTTTATAAGGAAGAAATCTGATTTAAGATCAAATGTGTAGCTATTTAGTTCGTGAGCCATACTGAACTAGTGAGGCACTAAAAAAAAAAACAATCATGGCAATCAGCAGTAATTCAGGTTAGAAATACACACTAATGACAAATGTAGAGTGACTTGGGTGGTGTGAGGCTAGAAATCATTGCCAGTGTAACGATAAGAATTTCATCTCTCTTCACTGAGTCAAAGCAAACAGCTCAGCACATGTGGCCATTTTTTTAAACAGCAAAAAAAATAAATAAAATAAACTGTCCATTTATTGCTTAAATTTTCAATAAGATTTCACTCTACTTTCTGATGAACACATTAATATTATATATTGCATTGTGTTTCTTATAAAAATCTATTACAATTAAAACCAACAATGCCCTGTGATGTGCTTGATTACTTTCATTAAACTACAATTGAAGAATATTCCTGTCCAACTGTTACCATAATAACAGTTCACCTCCCCAATATACTATATTATACATCAGTCAACATAACAAGCAGCCGTGCAGTCAGACCCTCATGCTGCCCGAGACACTTACAGAGGAGAGACAAACATTACCATTCCCACTAGAACTGGCTCTCATTTGTTACGCTGTGCCAGATAACTCAGATATTTATAAGATTCGCTTTCAATGATGTTTGCACTATATGATTGAAGAATAATAAATATAGATTACTTCGGCAAAAAGAGGCACAGTGGATCCAGAGCCTGTCCCAGAAACACTGGGTACAAGGCAGGAGAATTCACCACCGGTGTGACCTCAGTTAGATAAGTAGATGAAAAACATGGATAACTGTAAACACACACTAAGTAGGCAAATGAAAATGAAACCTAAAAAGGAAAGAGAAGCCAAAGTTAATTTTCCCATTCCACATGGTTCATTTTAAAAACACACTCTGAACTAAAATAGTCCAAATAAGGCTCAACATGCTGTCACTGCTGGCTATTGTGTTGGCGCTTGTGCCAGTTTGGTGGATGGGTTTGCAAGGTGACAAACAGGAAAGAAATCAGAAATCATCTAAGGTAAGACTGCCTTCTGTATAGCACAGAAGCTATTAAACACTCATAATGGATGTGTAATGTATTAATGTACACTATGTGGCAATAAATATGTGAACACCTGTCCATCACACCCATAGGTGTTTTTTGAAAACTATGGCCATTAATATGGAGTACTAATACCCATACATGCCCCTCTTCACTGCTATAGCAACCTCCACTCTTCTGGGGAGGCTTTCCACTAGATTTTGGAGCGTGGCTGTGAGAATTTGCCAATTTTGCCGCAAGAGCATTAGTGAGGTCGGGGGCAAGAAGGCCTGGTGTGCAGACTGCACTTGAATTCATTTCAAAGGTTTTCAGCAGGGTTGAGGTCAGGACACCTGAGTTCTTCCACTCAACCTTGGCAAACCATGTTGTCGTGGACCTCACTTTGTGCACATGGACACTGTCATGCTGGAACAGGTTTGGGATAGACACCTTAGATTTAGTAAAGGCAAACCTTAATGTCACAGCACACAAAGCCATTCTTCACAGTTGTGTGCTTCCAACTTTTGCAGCAATTTGAACCTGAACTGACAGGTAACAAGATTGGTTGGTGGTTGGTCGGTAGCTTTATTGAAACCTATGAAACAATGGATTGCGTTCTAGGGGGCACGCTGGCTTAGTGGTTAGCATGTTTGCCTCACACCTCCGGGGTTGGAGGTTTGATTCCTGACTCCGCCCTGTGTGCATGTTCTCCCTGTGTTTTGAGGGTTTCCTCTGGGTTCTCCGGTTTCCTCCCCCATTCCAAAGACATGCGCTGTAGGCTGACTGGCATCTCTAAAGTGTGTGTGCGCGCGCGTGCGCGCGATTGTGCTTTGCACTGGGTTGGCACCCTGTCCAGGGTGTCCCCCACCTTGTGCCCCGAGTCCCCTGGGATAGGATCCAGGCTTGTGCAGGATAAGCAATAGAGAGGATGGATGGATGGATTGTGTTCTTGCACAAAATGGTTTAATCGAAGCAACATCCTGTGAGTCAGCACGGAGGCGCCCACTGATGTCTGACCAGCTGACGTCACCTGAGAGCTCTCGTGCAGAGTAAATACACTTCCACATGCAGCATTACAGGCTTAACAGGCACTTAGAACTAAATACAACCTGTTCCATCGTTATGAAGCTTCGGCTACGTGTGTGGATGTAGACTTAGATTTTTAAAAAACATTTTTTTTTTTTTACCTCGAGCCCCCTCCCACCCTGCACGTGCCGTGTGCACGTACGCGTTACGTGAGTGTGTAAACCTGAAACATGTGGCATGTGTTGAAGTGAAGCGAATGGAAACATTTACACGGCCATTATAAACACTGAAACCACAATCGTCCACAAATTTGTCTGGAAATGATACGGAGTGGACTACAAAGCCTTTTCCAGCGCCCTGTCAGCTGTCACATTCACACTTTCTCTCACACACACACACACACACACACACTGACACATGGTAAATGTGTCACGAGCCAAAAATAATCCACCAGATTACTGATGCAACTATGCTTCAAACAGTCGAAGTCCAATCTAACATTTAAATTCGTGCAAAACCTCGTCTAATGGACGGGATAACAAATTGCAACTGATTGGAATAAGAGGAAGCTAGAAGTAGGCTACTTTGGTTAAAAAAAAAAAAATGCAAATGCGTCTTTAATATTGCTCTACCTTAGTTTTTCATCCAGTCTCCTACACTGAGACATTACCGCCTTGGTGTGCTATGTTTTCAGGCGTCTTCCGGTTGAAACACAAAATAATTCAGCAAACGAGGAAAACAACTCTACAACACTGACGTGCTCCAAACAACATCCGTGATCAGAGGGGAAACAGAGCCATATGTACACGTTAGACCTCTTTCTAGAAGGTTTGAGCCTAGGTAAAGATAATGGTTAGAAGAAGTGGAGATCAGTAAGAGCTAAATCCAACCCGTTGCACCTTTGAAGAGCAGCAGGAGCTCCCTGCTCTTACCTCCCAGCCGTGGCTGAAGACTGGAGAAGCGCAGCAGCAGCAGTCCACCCTGTCCTTCCCTCAGCAAGAAGAACCCTGATGTACAGTTACCCTGCAAACCGTACAATCAGCCTGAAATGGCTTTCCTGACGCTCGAACCCAACGCCTTCTTCAACACACACTGTGTTCATAACCGCATCATCCCGATGTCGATGTCCGATCACATGTTCCTTAAAGGGACACGACTGAGTTTAAAAAAAAAAAAAGACCCAAAAACAAACAAACAAACAAACAAAACCTGTCTCTTACATGTGTCGCTTTCCAAGCTTTAAAAAGCAACCAATAAGTAAAGGTCGGGTATAGTGTTAAGCAGAAATACGCAATTTATATACGACTTAAACGACTTGCACAGACATGAAGCGACCATTTGTGTAAACACACTGTGCAGTTGTTCCTATGTTAAACACCCAGACACCGTGGGACCACGTGTTTCCAGTGTGAAGCCACTCGCCCCAAGCCACTCGTGTGCTTTATATGAATAAGTTCATAAAATATAATGTCACTACTGATCATTCTGAAAGAACATGCGGACCATTACTGTGTGGTGATAAAGCACTTGGCAGGTGTAGTTATACTGAGTGCAGCTCTCATCTGTCACAATGCACAGTTTGTTAGTCCCTCTTTGCCAAATATAAAGGTCCAGCATGGACCAGGGTTGACGAAGGTATAAGCCTTATAACCATTAACAGGAAGGAGCCCTGCTGGTGTCTGTGGCAGGGGAAGTTCATTTCCCTAGAGGTCAATCCTTCATTCAGTAGTTACTTTTTTGATTGGCTTTTACTCTCTTTTGATCATATGATACCCCAACATATAAAGTTTATTTATAAGAGGTAATTATTATCTTTTTTTTCACCTTTATGCCAAACTCTCAAACTGTTTTCCTGCTATTTTGAACATATCAAATCTTTGTGAAACTGCAGTGGAATTACCCTACTTTTTTGGAAACAAATGGTTCTCTAGTGGTTCATTGTATAATTAAGGGTTCCTAGCTTTCAAAAGGTGTTCTACTGATAGGGAAACACTCTGTTGTAGGGTACTACATTAGACTTTTAAGGGTTCCCCTGGAAGCCTGTGCTGAAAAATCAAGCTTAGTCTGATAGTTACCAGGTGCCAAAAACACAGGCCAAACACAAGCTGGGCAAATTGGTTGATCATCGTTGACAGCTGGTAAATTATTTTTGAGCTTCCTTATCAATAAATGTTTGAGATTGTCTAATTGTGTTACTGTTGAGTTGTTTTCTTAAAAATAAAATAATTTGTTTCTTTCTTGCAGCACTTAAGAGGTGACAAAAATAATGTTTTGGCAGCTGGTGGATCAGAGTACACTGAATCTTTCAGCTGGGGGACCTTTAAAGGTTTGAAATTTTCTACAGGTATGAGGTTTGCTAAGGATAAAAATATTGTATATGAGTGCTGATGATCCATAGTAGCATATGTTAGACAGCATTTACAAATAGTTAAACTGTTAAACCTGCCTTTTTGTTCATAAACTGATCTTTGGTAATCCAGGACAGGACAGGGTTACTGAAGCAATGCAGACACGGGGAGAACATATGAAACTCCGTACAGACAGTAATTCAAACTCAGGATCGAACTGGGGACCTTGGAGCTGCGGGATGGCTCTGTTCATTTTGTTAATTTTCTGGGGGCTTATTGACATAACACGACCCTGACCACAGGACCATCCCAATAAATGTTATTTATCAGGATCATTCTCAGTTATTAGACACACCTACCCTGTTGGCCCAATTTGAATATGTACAGTTAGATATTATAGCTCATATATAGGGATAAATTCACATATTTACAATTTACTTTGGTTTAATTTAATTTGAATCTATTTATTTCTGTAAAGCTGCTTTGGGACAATGTTCACTGTTAAAATCACTATACATATCAAAATTGAATTGTATTGAATATAGTATATATAGTATATAACAGATAGTATATATACAAAATATAGTATATAGTATATATAGTATATATTCAGTAATTATTCTTAGCCACGGTTTGTGTTAATTGGTCAGTTTCAAACCATAGAGGTGCTGTGGGCTGTGAGGCAGAATAATCTTAAGCCCGCACCACATACAGTACACTATGACCCTATCCCATGTCAGTGTCACTGCTGTGCTGAGAATGGGGCCTAATAAAGTGGTCACTGAGTGTGTGTCCATGCTTCTTAATCTATTCACCACAAAAACAACTCCAAAAATAGTCATCAGTTGCAGCGGGTGGCAACAAAATAGGCTGTACATTGATAGGACTCTAGATGACTGTGAGATGCTCAGCATCTTCTAATGCAAGATTACTGCAGGTTTGAGGACCATTTGTGTTTTTTTTCCCCTTCGAATTTTTCACAAACCATAAACACTGCATTGTTTACAGTGCATTTATCGTTAGTGTCTGTTATACTGTAAGCCTTTCATTAAACTCTTGAGCAAACAAGTAATTATTCTATCTGCCACTTATCCTAGCCCAAAAAAAGAAAATGTGAATTCTTTTTCATGACAACATCTTTTTTAATGATGGAGTACAGCAGGCAACAGAACCTCTCTTTTATATTATTTGTTTTGTCTAGGCCAACTATGAAAGCTTTATTATAACACTGCTTCCTGTATGTATCTTGCTTTTGACATAAAAATGTTGTATGTAAGCAACTCATAAAATAGAGCCTCCGCTTGTTTAGAGACTATGTTAATGAAAAGCCAGTGGATGATAAGCTTTAAGATTCAGAAACCATAAGCTTGCAGCTGAGTCACAACAGCCCAGCATTTTAGAGCTAAGTAGGTTTATCTTTAACCAGCGTTACTTGGAAAATTTCATCCACTTGCATCTGAAGGAGGAAAGTGTCACCATTTACTAAATCTATACTAGTGCTATAACATTTAACCTTATTATACATGTCGAAATTATTTGTTTAGTTATTACAGTTTAAAAAGTTTACCTTTAAAACATGAAAGCACACACAACACATTCAGGTAATTCATTTATTTGATTATTCTGCACCCACAGAAGCACTCTGTCTGATAAATACATAGGTTTCTGTGGTAAAGTCCAACCTACACATATAAAGCATGAGAGGGCAGAGGAGGAGCTAAATATTATAGCAGCACTGACTTCAGGAAAACAATCAATATTTTTACATTCTTCGTCAAAGTTGTTAAAAACCGGGATGTTTTTAATATTACAATGTCCTTATAATATCATTCATTCATTCATTCATCTTTAGTAAGGGCTTTATCCTGGTCAGGGTTGTGGTGGATCTGAAGCCAGTCCCAGGAACAATGGCTGTGAGGTGGAAATACCAGTCCATCACAGGACACACACACACACACACACACACACACCTTTGCACCTAGGGAAAATTAACAATAATCAATCCACCTACAAGCATGCAAAACTACATGCAGACAGGAAGACGTGCTCAGGATCAAACTGGGGACCCTGGAGCTGTGAGGTGGCAATCCTACCTGCTGCACCACTCTGACACCCTGTAATGTTATTATAAAGCAATAATAATAATAATAATAATAATAATAATAATGTAGTGTAAGAATAGTAATACACAAATCAATGAATATAAATATTAATAAAACAAATAAACAAAAATGAGAATACTAATGGTGATTAAAAATACAACAATAAACAAACAAACAAAATGGAAGAAGCTAATGTGACTGTGCATGAGAATATACAAATAAAAGCAGTAAAAATCATGGGATGCTCTATGTTGACTAATGGGAAACTGATGAAGAATTTAACTAAATAACCTATCCCTTATTTCAGCACTAATTAAGACATCTTCCACTCAATCACTTCAAATACATCTATCCATCTATTCTATTCACATAACAATGTGTGCTATCTAAATTCTAGTTACTGTACTAAAAGTATTATTATACAATGTGTGCTATCTAAATTCTAGTTACTGTACTAAAAGTATTATTATACAATGTGTGCTATCTAAATTCTAGTTATTGTACTAAAAGTATTATATATATATATTAGTATTATTATACTAAAATACCTAAAAACACACTATTTTGAAAGCAACTTCTAATTTTTTTGTGATGCTAGTATAATAACAGTATTTCTAAAATAATATAATGAAATCGTCACATTTGCTTGTTGTACTTATGCTAGTTTCTATTTTGAGATCTGTAGGGAGGGTTTTTCTTTCATGAAATGCTTCACGCTGAAAAAGTTATGTCCCATACCATAAATATAGGGGATGATACCTGTATAAAATGTTGTAATGAAGAACTCCAGCTCTGACCAAGCAGAAAGGTCATATGGTTTAAACACTAAGCGTAGAATCAGATATAAAATGCAGTCCACCTGGAAGAGTGCCATTGCAGCCAGGATGCCAATGGTGCTCCGATGGAACACATCATGCTCGTGATGATGGTGGGCGACTATGGCACCTGGATCTGACTTATGATGTGCATCCACCGCCTTTTGCTGAACAATTAAAATCCTGATGATTAAGGCACTTGTCCATGTGACAATGATGAGAGGCAAAACATGACAGATGGTGATAAAAAAGTACCTGTAAATATTGTTTACAGTGGGACAGTTGCCTTTCGAACACTGGAAAAAATCTGCTGGACAGTTTTCTGTAGTGGAATTTTCCATATGCCAAGTGTCCTGGTTTATGAAGTAAATCGGCAGACCTAAAATCACAGCTATCAAAACGCATCCCATACTAAGACCAATTGCAGCTTCCCTGCTATCCATAAAGATAGGTGTGATAATCCGCATGGCAGCATTGTGCATCTTCTGATAACGGTAGATGCTGATAAGCACTGTGAAAAAAATGCTGACATTTTCTCCACAGATGTTTAGAAATTTTAGCACAACACAGGACCAAATGCTTAGGTTATGCATGGATTGGACAATGGCGTCATAGATGTCCACAAGCATAATCTCCCCAATGTTTGCGATAGATAGTCCAAGCAGGAGCACTTCGAATGTCTTCACTCGTGCCAAGTGGATGATTGATATGATCAAGACCCCATTTCCTAATATACCAATCACAGAAATTATGATCCTCAACAAAAACAGGGATAAAACAGTTTTCTCCATCAGATTATTGTGCTAGATGACTGTGCTGACAAATCCCTGCCAGTCTGTTGTCTGTAACTACAGAGTGACGCTGAACAATTAGTTCTTTTGCCTTCTCTACTTATTTTTCTGCCTCAGTGAATCAGGGAGCTTGATGTCAGGAGACTTACAGAAACTTACTGGCTGCTCACTGGATAATTGGGACTTGAGGAAAAGCTGAAGGACCTATAGAGGACTGGGAGTCATATAATTGATGCCTTGGAGCTTTGTCATCCTAATGTGAGATGATCAACGCACTTGATGTCTTTGTTTTTCCATGAGGCTTACTGATCTGTATTGAACATTGAGTAGGTAATATATCATTATTTTAGGTCATATAGTCATTATTTTACTTTATAGTGTATAGAACACATTTATCTTAGCCTAAGTTTATTACACAGCAAGTGTTGATATTAACAACTCCACGTGTTTTCATTTAACTCCAGCTAGACTCAAATTATCACTGTAAGCGTTAATTCAACATTCAGGATTTAGCCGACAAGTGATGCGGTGCAGTGTAATTACAGATTATTTACTTGAAGCCAGATGTTATAAAAAATGTACACAATGTCACGCTTCAACCGCAGGCTACATGACACCAAGATTTAAGTATATATTTGCATAAAAAAGTCTTGCCTGGACATATTGTCTCACCAATATAAAATAAGTATTCTCATTCTAGGAAAAGGATACTGGGATATTGTACTGTTTTGCATCATTCAAGTGTACTCAATAATTACAGGATGTGTGTAAGAGAGTATCATAACTACATGAGCCTTTGGAGAAGCCAAACCCAAGCACAGACTAAAATGCAGTGCTATCTGGCATAAAGGGGCAGAACACTGTGGTAGATTACCTGAGCACAGTGACTGAGATCAAACATGAGCAGGCTGAAAAAATACTGACCAACCTATGAGATATAAGAAATCCTGGCACACAGTACAACAGCAGCGCTGTGGAGAGAGCCACACTTCTTAACTGTCAAAAATACGGCCATTTACTTCAGCAAATTTCAGCACGTTCATCTTCAATTTTACACTCTCGCCAACATTAATAAACTACTCACCTTCTTCTGTTAGAAGTGCAGAAGGAGAGCAGTGCTCTGTCCCCGCAGCCATGTTCCAAAATCTAGTGGAAAGACTTCCCAGAAAAAAGTAGGCTTTAATAGAAGCAAAGGGGGACCAACTCTGCTCATGGTTTTGGAAAGGGATGTTTAACAAGCACATCTGGTTGTGATGGTCAGATGTCCACAAACATTTGGCCATATAGTGTATATACAAAATCCCTGAAATCTTATGGTGGACCCTAAGTGACCGCTTATACCACTTGTGGCTAGAAATGTCCAATATTCACATGCCTGTCAGATGGTAAATAGGTCTTAGCTAGCTTTCCTATTGTTTAAACCTATAGACTTAAAGGGATATTTTAGGCTGAGAGCTCCTATTTGCATTTATATGAATTTATTCCATGTGGTCAGGAAAAGACCAGTCTAATGTCCAGAGGTGGTATTTCTATAAGTCAGTACTTTCATTTCACAATAGTCGGCATAGTTTGTCTTAAAACAGTTAGCTACGTGAATATGCTATATGAATGGTATTGCTAGCTTTTTCACAAATTAGGATGTGGTTTAAGCCACTTTCATGATGCCTTAATAGGCACACTCATAAACACTCATTAAAATAACACCTGGTGGAGTTAAACTATAACTAATTGCAAAACAATTAGATGTTTTCCTAAATGCAGCATTACCAAAATAACCGAGCTTCATGTCCACATATGCACTGAGCCTGGGCATAACATCACTTTATTAATTACATTTTTTAAGACCTACAATCATTTTCATTACCTGAACATTTTCATGAGATGTTAGACATACACATTACCCATCAATAACTGATAATGCATATGTATTACATTTCATCATGTTGGATACAGTAGGTTGAAGGAAGATTTACTGGACTTGAAGGAATAATAGCCTACAAACTGGTGAGCAGTAAATCCTCTGAAATGCTCTCAATTTGCTTATATGAGCATTAACTTACAGCCCTACAATCATGTAATTCATATGTTACATTTGACTTTTTATGGGACATTATAATTAGCAAATATGGACAGTAGTCTTTTTATTACAGTAAGTTCTGATGATAGTTGAATGTCACACGTTCATAGAGGAACTTGTAAACGTATTAAGAGGATTAAGGCGATGAATAAACAGATCGATTAGAAAGCCTCTCCACCTCCGGGAGCCTGCGCGGTCGCGAGAGCCGCCATGGTTGTGCTGACGTCACGCCCGTAGGCAGCGCACGCATATACGTGTGTGTGCGCGCGTGCTACAGTTGGCATGATGCACGGTATAGCTCGGTATTGAGAAACATGAAGCCAAACCACAGCGAAGGAACTCGGGGAGCACTTTCAGCATGTACGCATTGCTGACCATGGAAGGCAAGTGGGCTGTAGGTGAAACGCGCACGATTAGAAAAGCTCATGGCCACGAATTGCGTGCGCGCTGTTGCATTTCTGATGCGTTGCCTAAACCGCGCGACAGACGAACTCCCGCCTCGACTCGGACTTGTGCATGAATCACGCGCCATCGTGGTTGTGGCGCACGCGCAGTGGGTCTTTTCGGCGCCCGTGTGCTCTAGCGGCGAACAAGCCACCATTGGTGAGCTGGGGGTCTTCGTCGAAGGTGTCCAGCTTTGCTCAGTTCTCACGGTAACACAATACTTTATTTGCTTAATTTAGCAGCAGAAAGTATCAATACTGTAAATTGTGACTGAAGCTTAATGTATCTACGTGTGTATTAGCATGAAGCTGTGCGCTTTGGTTTGTTTTTGCGAAGAGCAGCTAGCTAGCAGCGCTAATTAGCCGTAGCTAGCTGCTTATTTACCTAGCTAGCTAACTACCAAAGCAGACAGCTTAAGCAATTTCTAACCTGTGTGCACAATGCTCATGTTTCTAAAGAATACCGACTTGAAATACTTATTGTTTAGTCAATTTAGCAACAGTGCCGTTGTACAGTGGGTTTACGCTCATTGGCCGTTTTCCTGTTTCCATTTCTAATGCAGGGATCGTCAAGCTGTGTTTATACCGGAAATGTCTGTGTGTTCATAACATGTTTAACGAGATGACTAACAGTAATGGTTAATTTCCTGGTTTTCTATCTTAAACACCAATGGAAAAGTGTACAGAGCTAGAAACCCGGCTGAATGTTTGTGGTTCTGTCTGTTAGACTCATCGCAGCACCATTCCATTAGTCTTACCGGGTTTAGCTTGCTTTCCTGTGCAGAGATTAGCTGTAAATCTTCATACAAATTCATATATAGAGTCATAAGAAATGTTGCACAGCTCATATCTCTCCGTGTGTTTGTCAACATTGCCTCTAACCTGACAGCAGAAGAGCAGAGAGCACTTTTCTCCGCCATGATTAGCTTTCTGATAATGTGCTGTATTTCTCTTGTATTCCGCATGTCCTCATGTCAAACTGTTTACAAAACTAGCTGGAGTCTGGGTGACATGAATAGATGTTAAAACATGCAGATCATGCTGGATATTTATTCTGTGAGCTTTTAGCCTGATTTGACACATATCTAACGAATTACATAGATGACCAAACATGTACAGTCATGTGGAAAAAATTAGGACACCCCTTTAAATATTTAGTTCTTTATTAAGGAATGTCAACGTCAATTTCCGATCTTGTTTTAATGTGTACCTGTAGATGAAAGTGATGTAATTGCATGTAAAGAACAAAATCACTTTGTTTTCACTTATTAAACAAAAGAAATCAACAAAAATGAGCATTTCAGTAAAGTTAGGACACTCTATGTCGGAACAGCTAGTGTTTCCCCCTTTGGCTGAAATAACCTCAATGAGACGTTTCTTGTAGCCATGTACCAGTTTCTGACATCGACTGGAAGACAGTTTCCCCCACTCCTCAATGCACAATTCTTTCAGCTGTGTGATGTTTGAGGGTTTTTCTGCATGCACTGTCCGTTTGAAATCACCCCACAGGATCTCAATAGGATTTAGATCTGGACTTTGACTTGGCCACTTTTCAGCCAGGCCTTGGTGGATTTACTGCTATGTTTTGGGTTATTGTCATGTTGCAAGGTCCAGTTCCGCTTCAGCTTCAGTTTTTTGACAGATGATCTCACTTGTTCCTCATGCACCTTCTGATACAATGTAGAATTCATAGTGGATTCTGTGATGGTGAGCTGGCCAGGTCCTGCAGCAAAGCATCCCCAAACCATAACACTTCCACCTCCATGTTTCACAGTTGGTATGAGGTTCTTTTGCTGAAATGCTGTATTTGGTTTACACCAAACATGCCCTCTGTTATTTTGTCCAGATAATTAAATTTTATACTCATCTGTCCAAAGCACATTATTCCAGAAGTCTTGGTCTTTGTCTATGTGTTCTTTGGCAAACTTCAGTCTTGCCCTCATGTTTTTTTTAGACAGCAAAGGTTTCCTCCTTGCACACCTCCCATGATAATTAAAGTTGTGCAGTCTCTTTCTGATTGTAGATTCATGCACTTTGACATCAACTGTAGCAAGAGCTTGCTGTAGGTCCCGTGATGATATTTTAGGGGTTTTGGAGATTTCTTTAAGCATCTTGCGGTGTGCTCTTGGGGTGAATTTGCTTGGACGGCCTGACTTGGCCATGTTGGCATTCTAAAAAAGATCATTTTAAAAAGACTTTTCTTTGATTTTATTTGTTTAGTTATATTACTTGAATCTCCCAATATTGTTAAAATGAAGATCAAATGTCCATATGTTTAACTATGTTAAAAAAAAAAATACAGGCTTTCATGGGTTGTCCTAATTTTTTCACATGACTGTATACGTTGCACTTTCTGTCTATGGAAGTGGTAGCTCAGTGGTTAAGATGTTGGACTTCTGATCGGATGGTTGAGAGTTCAAATCCCAGCACCACCCAGCTGCCACTGCTGGGCCCTTGAACAAGGCCCTTAACCCTCAATGCCTAAATGGCGTGTGTGTGTGTATATATATGTGTGTATATATATACATACAGTCAGGTCTGGAAGTATTTGGACAATGACAGTTTTTGTGATTTTGCCTTTATACACCACCACAGTGGATTTGAAATAAAACAATCAAGATGTGATCGAAGTGTAGACTTTCAGCTTTATTTTAAGAGATTCCATAAAAATATGGCATTTACCATTTAGGAGTTACAGCCATTTTAAGCAAAGTACTTCCATTTTCAGGGATTCAAAGGTATTTGGACAATTGACTGACAAGAAGTTAATTGACCAGGTGCGGTCCATTCCCTTGTTACTTCAAGACAAATGAAGCAGATAAAAGCTCTGGAGTTGATATCAGGTATTGAGTTGGCATTTGGCAGCTGTTCGACTGGAGCTACCAATATGAAGTCCAAGGAGATCTCAGTGCAAGTGAATGAGGCCATCATTAGGCTGAAAAAACAACATAAATCTATAAGAGAGATAGCAAAAACCTTAGCTATGGACAAATCAACAGTTGGGTACATTCATAAAAAGAAAGAAAGCACTGGTGAGTTCAACAATATCCAAAGGCCTGGAAGACCACGGAAGACAACTAAAGTGGATGATCGCAGAATCCTTTCCTTGGTGAAGAAAAACTCCTTCACAACATCAGCAGAAGTCAAGAATACTCTGGAAAAGGTAGGCGTATCATTGTCAAAATCTACAATCAAGAGATGCCTTCATGAATGTAAATACAGAGGGTTTACAACAAGGTGCAAACCACTGGTAACATTCAAGAACAGAAAGCCAGATTAGACTTTGCCAGAAAACATCTAAAAAAGCCTCCCATGTTCTGGAATAAGATTCTTTGGACTGATGAAACCAAGATTAACTTGTACCAGAATGATGGGAAGAGAAAAGTATCTAAAGTGATCCAAAGTATACCACATCATGTGTCAAACATGGTGGAGGGAGTGTTATGGCATGGGCATGTGTGGCTGCCAATGGAACGGGCTCACTGGTGTTTATTGATGATGTGACTGCTGACAGAAGTAGCTAGATGAATTCTGAGGTGTATAGGGCTATACTCTCTGCTCACATTTAGCCAAATGCTACAAAACTGATAGGACGCCGCTTCACAGTGCAGGTGGATAATGACCCTAAACATACTGCGAAAGCAACTCAAGACTATTTGAAGGCAAAGAAATGGAATATTCTTCAATGGCCAAGTCAGTCGCCTGATCTCAACCCAATAGAGCTGCTTTTCACTTACTGAAGACAAGACTGAAGGCAGAAAGACCCACAAACAAGCAGTAACTGAAGGTGGCTGCAGTGAAGGCCTGGCAAAGCATCTCCAGGGAGGAAACTCAGAATTTGAGTTTTGAGAACATGGGCTCCAGACTTCAGACAATCATTGACTGCAAAGGATTTTCATCCAAGTATTAAAATTATGGTTATATTTACAATTATGTCACTTTGTCCAAATACCTTTGAGCCCATGAAAATGGAGATACTTTGCTGAAAATGGCTGTAATTCCTAAATGGTAAATGCCATATTTTTGTGGAACCTCTTAAAATAAAGCTGAAAGTCTACACTTTGATCACATCTTGATTGTTTTATTTCAAATCTATTGTGGTGGTGTATAAAGGCAAAATCACAAAAACTGTCATTGTCCAAATACTTCTGGACCTAACTGTGTGTGTGTGTGTGTGTGTGTGTGTGTGTGTGTGTGTGTGTGTGTGTGTGTGTATGTATATATGTGTGTGTGTGTGTGTGTGTGTGTGTTTGTGTGTGTATGTGTGTATATAATATAATATAATATATATGTATATATGTATGTATTTTTGATAGACTTCAAAGCACTATTGTAAGTCGCTCTGGATAAGGGCGTCTGCCAAATGCCATAAATGTAAATGTACCCTGTCCATCAATGGAAAGGGACCACCAGCGGACCCCGACTGACCTGGTATTTGGGAAATTACAAGGGGAAGTGGTAGCTCAGTGGTTAAGATGTTGGACTGCTGCTTGGAAGGTTTAGATTTCAGATCCCAGCACCGCCAAGCTGCCACTGCTGGGCCCTTGAGCAAGGCCCTTAACCCTCAACTGCTCAGTTGTATAAAAATGAGATAATTGTAAGTCACTCTGGATAAGGGTGTCTGCCAAATGCCATAAATTTAATTGAAATGGATGATTTTTAATGCAGTAAAAACACTGACATGGTGATGAGTGAGGATGGTGTGGGTGTACCAGACACAGCGGCATTGCTGTGTTATTTTAAAACTGTGTAACCTTACTGGCCACTTTATTAGACCTACCTGCATGGTGGACTGTTCTCAGCATAGCAGTCACATTGATGACAAAGTAATTAATTAAAAGCAACTGATGGACTACTTTCAGTAATTACAAGCTTAAATAACATGTGACAACAGCCTACCTGTTTAGACAAAGACCCCATGCTACCCATACCAGATGACAGGTATTGATTTTAGACATTGGCTACCTTTACACAATGCATGCATCCGTCACTTCTTTGCTGAGAGATTATGCCCCACTTCATGTTAATCACGTTGGTAAAGATGCCTGCCACTGACTACTTTTTACATGCACATCAATATTCCAATATTAATCGGAATTTGGCAGTATTCTACTTAGTACTGAATCATGTAAACACAGCAATCTAATTGCCTGAGTCAGATTAAAACAATATTCAGATTCCCCAAATTCCGATTCCCACCCCCGGAATATGCCTGTTTAATTGGAAATTTGTTGCATGTAAACACCTTATTCAGAGAATCAACTGAAAGGAGATATATGCGCGTACTCAGTCTGCAAGGAATTGTGGAGGTTAACAGATACTTAGATTTAGGCTAGGTATTTAGGAATGGCAACTCAGGCATACTTACAACAACCATGTATACAGGAATATTCTGATTCCTGTACACATATAAATATATCGTATTTGGAATATGGCTGCAACCTGAATATAGACCCTAAACAGAATTTGATGTGCATGTAAATATAGCTGTTGTTTGATATCCAAGTGTTTTGTCATTGTTGATAAGCCTTACCTCAATGATTGATTTTTTATTTATTTATTTATTTAATATAATGTCTTTCCATTCAATAGGATGCCCAGCACACAAAGTCTGGCTCCAGGGTAAGAGAATCCGACTGCCCTTTACAGGATTGACTGTGGCCTAATATTGCTTGCACAATGGAGGGTGATGGAACTGAACAGACGGTGGAAAAAGAGAGATTGACAGAAAAGGCTTGTCTAGTCTCTACTCCACACTCAGTGTCTGTGGTTTTGAAGCCAGGCAAAACTGATGAGTGTGGCAACAACCAGGCAAACCAGCAATTCACCTTGTCCCCTGTTACACTTACCAAAAGCTCTACCCAGGAAAGTCACACAAGCAGTGACATTAAAGTTACTCTGGAGAATGAATCGGTTTGGAGTCGGTTTCACAGCTTGGGCACAGAGATGATCCTCACAAGGCAAGGCCGGCGCATGTTCCCCTGCTGTCGCTTTAGACTGAGTGGATTAGACCTGCAAAGGAAGTACTTTCTGGTTATGGATATCATGCCTTTAGATGATTTTACCCACAAATGGAATGGAAAGACATGGGAGCCTGTCGCAGTGGATGAGCCACATGTGCTGGGACAGATATGTGTCCACCCAGATTCCCCAGCCCTGGGCCAACAGTGGATGGATAGTCCCGTGTCCTTTTACAAGGTGAAGCTAACCAGTGACTCCATGGACCAAGAGGGCTGTGTGCTTTTGCGTCCAATGCACCGCTACCTACCACGACTGCATGTTGTTCCTGTGGATCCACATTCAGAACGGACTATTGCACTTGATAGTCCAAATGTTAAAGTATTCACTTTCCCCCAAACAGAGTTTTATGCAGTCACCAGCTACCAGAACCCCCGGATCACTCAGCTTAAAATTGACTGTAACCCTTTTGCAATGGCCTTCAGAGAAGACAGCCAGAGCATTCGTCTTCTGCAAGACAAACTCAGGCTCTGCTCTTCTGCTGGTACACCCTTCCGATCTCCTTTTCTAAGTTTGGCCCAGAATCTTAGTGGAAAACAGAAAGAGGGTGCAGTAAAGAGCACAGCCTCAACCTGTGTTCAAGACAAGAGGTAGTTGAATTTTTTTTATATGATAGCTGAGAAACATTTTTGCTAATTTTTAATTTGGGACTTTATTTGAAATCTGATTTGGGAATTCCTTTATTCTGGGAAATTTTGAGCTCTTTACTTGAGAAATATAATTGAATTATTTTGCACAAGTATGACTTTAGATTAAACTGTTACCATTGACATTTGAATTTTTTTTCTGTCCTTTCAGAAAAAGAGATCTTTATCCAGGAACAACATCTCTTAAAGAAGGAGAGGGCATCTTTACTAAAATGAGAAATGCAACTTTAAGTTGCCCAAATAATATGGCTTTGTGCCAAGAAAATACTGATAACAGTGAGAATGACGGAGGAGATGAAGCTGTTGTGAATAAATGTCCAGCAGAAGCTGTGCTGGATGAGCATGTAGTACCTTTGGGTTTTGAACCAAGTGTAACTGTGTCTTTAGAAGAACGCTTGCCAAGCACTGTTGAACCAGTTCCTCCCATAAGCAGCACTGAAAATCCAAAATCTTCTGAGGCTTCTGCTGTTAATTCTCAAATAAGCTGCACAAACAGTGAATCGCCTACAAAATCATCCATGGCTGCTCAGAGTCCTGAGACTCATGGGGAAATAAAGTCTGCTGCTGTTTCCCTGCCCAGACCACATTCCCTTAATGGTAGTCAAGTGCACGAGCGTAAACCAGGCTGTCTGTATAGACGTGGACATTATCGGAGGGGGAGAAAAGCTAAATCTAAATGGTGGTCTAATGTGAAGTATGCAAAACCCCCTCCTTCAGTTCCGCCACTTAATGCTCCTTTGCAACCAGATCTTGAAGATGTGGAGGGAATGTTGTTTGTATCTTTTGTCGCAAAGGTATGATTTTAGACCTCGTTTTCTGATATTTTAATTAACGTGCTTTGACTTATTTTGAATAATGTGACTATATTTATTGATTTATTTATTATATGTTTTCACTATAATATATTGAGGTAACAATTTGTTTCTTTGTTTCTATTCCAAAGGAAGCCTTAAATATTCATGTTGAAAACATAAAAGAAAGTGAAACATCTCCGCCCCCACCATCTCCAACACATAACCAGCCAGATAATCATGAAGCTGCAGGTATGAAGACATGCACAGACCTTTTGAGTTTTTGTATAAAGTCTTGTTCATTACAACTAGACAAGCAGTCTGGTGAGACTATTCATAGGAAGGCTTAAAATGTAATCCACAAAACACAAAGCAAGTCTCTGTGTTTATATTTCTTCTGTGTTACTATAGCTGTCAGTCTTTCTATGGAGGAAAGAATTGCCAAATTGGAGAAAATTTTACTCCTTCATCTAAAACAGCAAAAGCACAGACAGGTCATTCACCCACGCCTACAAGACGGTGTGTAGAGAACGTGTGTCTAATGTTAAGACTTGATATTTGGGTCGATGTGCTAAAAAGTGAAGATTGTTTATTTATTATGTTTACAGTTGGCATGAAGTTGAGCCTTCTGGATCCAAAGTTACCTATAGACTTGCAGTACCTTGGTGTACACTTGCCCCTTCCCCCACCTATTCTCGAGGGTTTGGATAAAATGAATCCCATGAGCCTGTCGTCTTCTCCTGGTGCGTAAAATATTAGCTTGCACTGTAAAGTGTTAAAGCGTGTTCCTGCAGGACAAGTGGCTCTTTAGAGGTGAAAATTTAGAAGAGTAGTGTTGTAGTGAGGTACGTGAAAGCATGTCAGAACGAGTAATCCATTAGTCACTAACAAATGGATGAATATTCTGTACCAATTTAATAACGGATACTTAACGTATCTTTATTAGGCTAAGTGGCAAAAGGGGATTATATAGTTTCAGTAACCAGGCAAGTGTATTTGAATCAGTATAATAAAAAAAGGTTTGGCACATCAAGTGCCACTGTGTGAATCCCAAATTCATTACATAGTGTAACATGGGGTTGCAGTCATTTATTTGCTTTTGCTTTTTTTTAATATAATGAATTAAAAAGTGAGACCCTAGATAAAAATATCTGAAAGTAAAGTATTCCACAAATGAAGTGTATTTATTTGGATATCTTTCGCTACATCAGGCAACACTAGGACACTCGTCTCAGTACACATACGTTAGGTACACTGCCCTCCAAAAGTTTGGAAACGCCTGAACAAAATAGGGTTTTTGGGCAATATCAGCATAAATCCTCTTTAGTTAGTGACCATTTTGCATTGATAATAAGGGACAACACTAGGCATCCGAGCAGTCAGTTTATTCAAACATTGACTTGATATATTACTCCAAGCCTCCTGGAGGATTGCCCAAAGA
>CM040993.1:8674570-8758623 GCA_022985145.1 Pangasius djambal | reverse complement strand
AATCCAAAATTTGAGTATTTTTCTATGTTATGTTCATGTTTATGTTCATAAACTTTTTATTTAATAAAATATGTTTTCATAGTTTGTGTTGTCCCTTATTATCAATGCAAAATGGTCACTAACTAAAGAGGATTTATGCTGATATTGCCCAAAAACCCTATTTTGTTCAGGCGTTTCCAACCTTTTGGAGGGCAGTGTAAGAGGGAGCGCATGGGATGTAAACATTCAGATATGGAGTTTTGAGCAGTAAATTTTGTTGACTTTGATGACTTTAGACAATAAGCTCTACTGTGAGTTTTTTCTTGTTGTCACAAAACTTCTGTGGAGGGAGACATCTGTTGTGCAAAACTTTACTGTCTTTTGACACCATCTAACAAAGTTTAGACTGAGCATTCTCTCTATTTTTACTCTGATTACAATGTTGGTACATTTTGCCAACACACTCATTAGGAAGAAAAGATATAAGCCGTTTTCTTCCCAAATGTCAGCCAAAAAGAAACCAGTTTGTGAATTACAAATATTAATTCACTGATCCATTATGTGGATTATAAAATGAGTAGCATGTCATTGCTACAGTTCACTTCTCCAGTTTAGGTAAGAGTTATGCCAAACTGTCCTAATTAGCTATTTGCAGAAATACAGAGAAAAGTTACACTGCTTATACTTGTTTAGATGCAGCTGGATTTTTTGTGTCACGGACTGGCAAGACAAATGATCCCACAAAGATAAAGGGCTGGAGAGAGAAGTTTAAAACCAACACAGTACAGAATGCACCTGAAGGTAAGAACTTGCTATAGGAACAAGTATTTCAACAGCAATATGTCTCTGGTCAGGTGAACAGTTTTGATTTGAACTTTTCTGTTTTTGAATAGGCCTGAAAAACAGTTCAGCATTCTGTAGTGAAATGCTGGATGCGTATCTCGAAAACGAGGCCCAGCAGATTAGCGATCGTGTTGCCGTGTTTTCCAAATGCTCTACATCGCCAGTATCCTACCAGCTACCTTCAAAGAGCAGCAGTTATGTGGTTACCCTGGATAGTCTACTTAAGTCTCGATCTGTTTCATCAAACAAGGTCTGCAGCAAACCGACAGACAAAATCCTGTCCAAATCTCCGCTTAGAAGATCTTCAAGCGCTGCTGTACCTTTGTCTTCAGCGGGATTTCAAAATAGGTTTCAAGGAAACCAGGAGAAAGGGAGTAAATTTGCACGTTCGTTTCAAGCACATCAGCATGCAGTGTCTACAGTTCAAGCCAGCAGATCCACGAGCTTTGTTTCTAGACCTGGTATGAAGAAACAACCTGGCAAGTCTCAGCTGAAATGGATCCCTGTAAAAGTCAAAAAACAGATGATGCTTCAGGAGATGGAGGAAGAGGCAATCTTTCATGGTAAAGTTCGTACACACATCACTACCGAGAGAGCAAAATTTGCTCTTACTTCTCTGCTTAATTTCCAGGTGAGTTATACTTAGAACCATATGTGGGAATAATTGCTACTAAATCTATATTACATCAGTACATGTAAATGTATTCTTTCCTGAGCTCTCATTCTTAATCTCTTCAGAAACCGGGTAAAAGGCCTAGGTTCCGCAAACCCCATAAAGATGAGAATGCATGTCCTGAGGATTTCTGTCGTTTGGGCTGCATGTGTGATAGCTTGGACAGGGAAATCCGAGGGCCTACCCACTGTCGGAGAGTTGAGTGCATGTTTGACTGCAACTGTTTCAAGCACAAAGTTCTTCTGCTCCACCCTCCAAAAGAGACAGCAAATGTTCAGAGGGGCAGGAAGAGATCAGTTCTGGCTTTCCGTAAGTCATCTTGTATTCCATAGCAAATTCGTGCTAGTGACTGGTGATTGATACATCGAGTGAACACTCAGGTGGTGTTAGTAAGTTGGTTAAACCTGCATGGAGTGTGTAAGATTTTTTAGAAATAAAATAACAAGTCTGGGGAGAAATGTAGTGAGAAATTTTAGTAAGAAAGAAGTCAAGCTTCACACAGAGTTGATGATAGTGAACTAGCTATATGCGTGTGGAAAAGAGCATAGCACAACCCAGGCTGTCAATTGTTCTTCCATCACTTACTTGCAGTAACATATTTCTACCAGTGAATGGCTTAAATACCTGAAAGTAACGTCCTATCTAACAATCTTTACCTAAAATTGTAATCCTTTTTCTTCCAAGCGAAAATGAATAACATGAATCACTTTATTCCCAAAAGCTATTGCAGACCCAGAGAGGGAACCCAGACCACCACCTGCACCCAGTATCACCACCTTATGGAAAAGGGTTACAGGAGAACATGATCCTGAGCCATTATTTATTCCTGAGCCTTCGCTTTCTTCTAAAACCGTGTCTCGTTTACGTACCAGTCTTTACCATTCCACTAGTCAGGTGAATGATAAATCTGGTTAATGATTGCCGTTTCCAGTTTATTTGTGCTATACTGAAAAGTAAAGATGCTGTTGTAATGGATATGTTAAAATGATTGTCTTTGAAGAACTGTAGCAAGCCTGTCATTTGAATAAATATATTTTTCATGATGTGATTTCCTGTTTACCTTGGTCCACCGTGCTTTGTTTTAGGTGTGGGAGGAAGATAAAGATCCTGTGTATCTGTATTTTGAGAGCATGATGACATGTGCTCGTGTGAGAGAGTACAACAGTAATCCACCCCCTCAGATACACATGTTTCCTACCAAAAAACAAATGACAGAACCTGAACAGCTTGTAAGTATTATGATGTATGGAGAGTGATCAAAAGTGTTTTTTTTTTTTTTTTTTTTTTTTTTTTTTTTTTTTTTTTTTTTTTTTTTTTTTTTTTTTTTTTTTTTTTTTTTTTTTTTTTTTTTTTTTTTTTTTTTTTTTTTTTTTTTTTTTTTTTTTTTTTTTTTTTTTTTTTTTTTTTTTTTTTTTTTTTTTTTTTTTTTTAAATGCTCCTTTCCTTTCCTTGATGTTTTATAGTAACTCATTGCTTTTTTTCTTTCTAGAATGAAATTGCCGAAGCAGGTGAACCACCTTCCTCTCAAAAAATACGAGGTTGGCATCTTGAATTTCATCACATTGTGCCCTTATACAGAATTAGCCAGATATAAATGACAGTTGTGGAAATGTATTTTGGCAACACGATTCCAAATGTTATAAAATTGTGAAAGAAGTTCTCGTTAAATAAGCATCTACCAATGGTAGACATACCTACAGGCACAAAGAGGCTGCAGGGAGCAGGAAAGGAGTCACTTTAGTCTCTGTAGACTCTCATTAACAGAAAAATGAGTTGTCAGGCTTTAAAGTGATCCTCGGTGGGGAATTCCTGTTGTTGTGGCATTTTATTTTAATAAGTCAGTGTGAGTTCTAGATTCACCGTTTCGCTTAGGGATATGTTCTTCTTAATTCCATTACATTTTGTCCTTACACAGAGACAAATCCCCCAGAGCCTCCAGTAAAGCCAGGTGAGCCTAAGCCCACTAAACTGTTGGAAATCCTGTCTGAGTGTAACTGGGAGCCTCATCGGAGTTTGGTACTGAGCGCACTGTTCCGGCGCATGAACAGCAACCTCCTCTCTGAGTCTTTCTGCTTTGGCATGTACAAAATACAGCTTCTTTCTACTACCGTCAAAGGAGTAGACAGGTCCTCTACAATTACTTACAAGGTATGCATCTCCCGGGCGGATGAAAAAGAGATGACCGAAGATTTGCAGCTGCCGGTGAAGAAGGCATTGAGAAACCAAAATTTAAAAGGTTGTGAAACCAAAGTATCCAAAGCCAATGAAACTCAAGCTCAGAAAGGTAACAGTGCTTCTGACAATATAGAAAATATTTTGGTCTCGTAGAGCCTCCGTTTTGTGTAATTACATAACAGTAAAATTTTGAGCTTATGTGACTCCCTGTAAATGATGTCGATGCTGTATACCTCCTGCACAGCAACAGCTGACACTGATTCTGGGCGAAAGAGTAGCACCTTGGTGGAAAAGCAGCAAAAAAAGCCAGTCTATAAGAGAGTGTTAAGGGCTTTGCCCTTCCTCACTCATGCTGCTCCTGTTGGTTATCTCAAGGCAGATAAAAAGAAACCAGGAAGCCCTACTCAAGGTCTAGTTAAGGTAAATTGTCTTGACAACATTGAAACACTCGACAGACAATTGTGCTTTTCCTTTTTCTTTTTGCCGATTAAATTATGTGTAAGTGATGTCCTCTATGTCTGAATTCCAGGTAAATGGCAAAACATACACTCAAGCAAAACTCCTGTTGGGCCAACTGGGAGCATTACATCCAGTGAATCGCTTTGCAGCTTTTGTCACTGGAAGGCTACTGCCTATACTTCGAGAGCAATCTAAAATTGAGGTTGATACCACCAAAGCGTGTCCTCCCAAGGCCCCTCTCGAGCCAAGCCCTGTAACCGAAGTGGCAAATGTTTCCAATCAAACTCCTTCAAATCTTGCTGTAGCCATACCTCCTTTAGCTAATGCGTCTGAACCTAACACCGTTTCCAAAAACAGAAGATCAAACATAAGTCCCTTGAACGCCCTTTCAAATCTTGTGGGTAAGTAATGTTGTATGGAATAACACAGATAATAACCTATAAAGATGTTTCTCTACCTTTTATAGTGCCAAATACATTCTGCTGGACTGTAGAAAGTTAAGTCAAAAAGTTTTTCAGGCTTGAGATTTTTTTTCCTGGTCAGAAATATGCGATGCCTTTCATGCATATGAAATCATTTGAACCAGTGAATGAAAATCTTTATTAGAAGAATGTAAACTGACTCGCAGTACTAATGTATGTTTACTTGACTTATGTATAATGTCTGCTAACCTTTGGACTTGTTAATACTTATTTAATATGCTTTGATGTACGGACCAATCAAGTTACATAGTAACATGTTCTCGGCAAAATTAATCTGTAATCTGTAATAAAAAAATAAAAAAAACTTCTCTACTCTAATTAAGACAGTATTGTCCAGTATTAAGTATTCATGTTGCTCATAAATCAACACACAACATCTTTTAAGGAAGCTATTTCTGTTTCCCTCTAGGCCCATCCCCTGGCACAACCCCCATTGTGCCTGACGGCTCCAGATTTGTTCTTGTGCCAGTAACACCTTCCAACTCTGCAGCTGCTCCTTCAGCAGAAACTGTAACTAGTTCCACCCTCCCACCTGGCCAGCAAGTGGTTCTGCAGCCTGCACCAGGAATGCCAGGGTCGAACTTTTTATGTCAGTACAATGGCCAAATGATCCAACTAAAGCCCATCAGCGCTGGGCCCCTTGTTCAGCCACAGTCCAGTTCTGTCAGTGAAGGTCAGTGTGCTTTCAGCTGTATAGTATTTTTATTTTGTTGAAACATTAGAAATTAGACCGTGGATATAAAGATTTACATGGAAGGGCAAAAAACTATTAACTGTTACTCTTTACATAACCTGTATGGAACCTTACTGCATTTTTATGTAACCATTTTGTAGTTACGAGGTCTGTGAAAATGTCCTTAAGTATATTTATATATTTGATATATTTTATGTAAAGAGTGTAGATGGTTAAGATTCAGTGTGTATTTAATGGAAGCCGTGTTATTCCTAAGGTGTAACAAAGGTATAAGTTGCCATTGTGGTTGTGTTCTTTTTAATCTGTTTCTCAAAATATGCTTGTTTGTCTCTCTTCTCCTGCAATGGCTGTATAGGTAGCACTTCACAGGTTATGCGAACAGCTAATAATACAGGTGTGCCAAAAGACACCAGATCTGTTCAGAAGCCTTTGAACTCTACTCCTCTTACAAAAATGCTACCCAACCCTTTCCCAGTCAGTGCACCCAAAGTGCTTTCTCTGTCAGCAACGAGTGGCATGAGCATTGCCAATGGCATGCCAGCTTTTAATTTACAGTCAAGTTTTCCAGGTAAAACAGGGACGTTCTCTTTTCGAATATGTCCCCCTACTAGCGACGGGAAGCCTGTAGGTTCAGAGCATGGTGGTAAGCCTCCTGAACCCTCTGTTGACAGTTCTTCTACTTTGGTACTTCCTGGAGGTTTCACCTTGATAAAACTCTTTCCCCCTGCTGTGTCAGCTGTTTCTGCAAATGTCACCTCAGCTGCTTGTCATCCTGCCGAAATCCCACAGAATGATGAAAGTATGAAGAAATCTATCTTACAGAGTTGCTCCCCCAACCTTGAACAAAATTGTCAAGCCTCAGAAAGCATTACCAAACCACTTCTTCCCGAAACATCAGATCTGAACTCTGCACAGGGGCCTACAGCTGGCTCAAAAGGTGTTATTAAAGATGAGCCTGTGGAACAGTTCTCTGAGTCAGTAAATACAGTGACTCCAGGCAAGTATGGCTGGGTACCTGAAGGTGCTGAGATGGTACATACAAGTGATGTGAGTGAACTGGAACCTCAGGACATGGATGACTGGCCACCCAAGGGAGCAGAGCGAATTTTGTGGATAGACTCTGCTGATGAAGAAGAAAATGAAGATTTGAATAAAGAGATGAATAAGGATTTGGATGTTGCCGCTGGAAGCCCAGCTGCAGAGGAAGCCAGTAAGTCAAAGACAACAACAAAAGAAACTGATAAAGCTGACTTCAGTAGCTGTGATGAATGTCTTCCTGTAGATAAACTCTACTTTAATGAAAAAGAGACTCCAAAAAAACCCCACATTCATGAAAATGGTTTGTCACCTGAAGGTGTATGTTTGAAAACCGATGAACATAAACAACATCTGAAGTCTAACATGCCAAATAAAGACCAAGAAAAGGTCTGTGATCCATTTATAAATGCAGCTAACTCTAACCCTACAAATATTAGCAAACAAGGGCCACTTAATACCAGAGAACAAATTATGATTCAAGAAAATTGTCCCCCAGTTCTCATTAAAAATGAGCCATATAATGAGCCAACAGAGACGGACATGGCTGGTAATGAGTCTGACATCAAGAGCCAAGGCCTTCTGCCTGAAAATAGCACTTTACGCATCAGTAAAATAGAAACTTGCAACAGTCAAACAGAAGAGAATACACTTCTGGACCGCTTTCTTATCAGGGAACAAAGGCTTGGCTCTGCTAATAATTATGACGTTTCTATTAAAATAGAATCATTCAGTGACTCACCCAAGACAGACACATGCTCCGTGCATGATGATGTCACTAAACAGCATATTGGCTCAGAGAATAATTTACCACTTATCAATAAAGAAGAGCCCAGTATGAATCAAACAGTGACCGAATTTTCCAGTGACCTAAGTAAGAAAAGTTTGGGCCCTGAGAATAGTTCTCAAATTCTCAATCATAAGGAATTTTATAATAATCCAGCCAAACCCAGCACCATGGCTTCACTGCATGCTGAAGACAGTCATGAGAATATTGACGTTGCTGGTAATGCTCCGTGCTCTTTACTGGATGGTCAGACACCTGTGATGAACTCCCCACCTGCAGCATATCTGCTAAGCACAGCCTCTTTGGGTCAGAATACTGGCCCAAAAAACGTTTTTCCTCATAAATCATCCCCTGAGCTTTCAGATCATTTTAAGACATCCAAAACAGTTAAACAGGATTTTTTAAACGAGGGGAAAGATGAAGCAGAGGATAGGAACACGCAGCTTAAGTCTAAGACCGCAGGGGAAGAGCTGTGTGGTGATGAAGAGATTGTTGTGGATGTGATGAACTTGAGTGAAGATGAAGACCCAAGTGACGAGTTTGACAGAGATGAGGACGATTCGAGTGACGATGGCGAGGGGGACTCAAACAGTGATGAAGAGGATTCCAGTAATGACTCCACTAGTGACAGCGAAACAAGTGTAAGTGGCCCAGTTTTAATATTTAAAAATGATCACTCTCCTTCCAGATGTCATGACGTTCTGGCCATGCGTGTGACACAGCTGTAAGAAAATGAAAGATGTTTTAAATTGCTGAAATTGTTTTGGAATTTTAGGCAGACATGTCTAATGAAGATGATGTTGACGTTGAGACGTTTGAGGAAAATGATGGAAAGAAGATGATAAACATGATAAAAGATAAAACCAGGCATAGAAGGTAAGACCTCAGTATGAACTTGATTTGTGCCGTTTCTTCTGGCATCTGGCACCTACTTTTAAAATTTCTGATTTATGAATAATATGGCCAAACAATTTATAATTTATTTATACAGTTTATGATTTATGATTGATCAATGTACATTATTCACACAGGAATGCAATGAGTGAAGCTAAATTGAGAAAAAAGGTAAGATTACCCATACAAAGGAACCTCAAACCAAGTTATTTGTTTCTTAGTTTGTTTTTTAGTATTTTGTATGTATATATATATATATATATATTTTTTTTTTACAGGTTAAGCATCTCTCAAGCATTATTAGCATAGCAGGATACCTGCCAACGCATGAGCTAGAAAAACGGCTAATTCATACTGAAAAAGAGCGTGTTCGCAGAGATGAAATGCGTCAGTCCTTTGACGCACTGAAAAAAGCAATAAATGTTGAGGAACGAGTCAAAATGTGCAAGGATGACATTCTAAATCAGGTTAGTAATAAACGTTGAGGTTTGGCTGTAATATTGACGTAATTATGTAAGGGGGCTTAAATTCATAACATAGTGAGTAGTTAACATATTGCTATACAACTGGCTGTTATTCAGAGTCTTTGTGCTTATATTTTGACTAGGGGATTTATGTTCTCTAAGCCAGTGGTCCTCAAAGTCCACGAAGCATAGCCAGGGGGTCTGTGATATATTTAAAAAAAAAAAAATTTAGTTAGTTAAAATTTGGAGTTGGAAATCACAACATTATCTTTCTTATTGAGTTCTTATATGTATTGCCTTATTTAACTTGTCTCTTGAATTGAATGGGTTTAATGCAAAATGTTTGAGAACCCCCCGTTTTAAGGTGATATCCTGAGTAGTCTGCTGTAGAGTAATCAGTCTAACAAGGTGTGCCTTGGCTTGGTTGCAGGCTCGACTTATGATTCGGGCTCTTGAGGACCGGAGCCAGTGCTTAGAGGAGAGGAAAAATGTCCTACTTCAGAGACAGTCTGCCTATCTCAGCAAGATTGTAGAATTATCTGGTAAGATGTGTAGCAGCATCACTTCATGAGAGATCAGCGGTCTTTTCTTGATGGATGTCAGTTGTGTTTGGTCTGTGCCATAAAGCACTATGAAGTCTTGGGACCACAGTTGTTTTTGCATTCCAACTTTGTTGCCCGACGTAAACCTGTTATGCAAAAGCTACTATAACATACCTTCCTTTGAGACACACAACGCCAATTACACTTTTCCAATTCATACAAAAATAGTACTATTTTTATTTATTTATTTATTTTTTTTTTTTTTTACTATTTTTTAGTAAAACATCATGTTTAGGAGAAAAGTGTTAACTTGGTTCCAAATTTGTAGAAGGTTACCAGATCTCTTCTTTCTCATTTAAACAGCAAAGACAGAGGCTAGAGACAAGGCAAGTTTTGAGGAAAACTGTGAACAGCAACAGCGATTTGGGTCCCAAAACACTCTGCAAACCTCAGTTCTAGGTCCTCTAGTAAACCCTCGACGGCTAGACAGTGACGGCAACAGACTCCCACCTCGTCTTGGACGCTGGAAAGCCCCTAATTATATACGCAAAAGATCCAGAAAGGCCCTACGGCAGCCTTCTATTACCACCACAGGTTAGTATTATACACTTCATCGCCTTCATCATTTCTGGGGTTAGCATCCAGAATTGACCACGGCAGTGTGTTTAGGGCCAAAGAAATATTTTGTGCCTTAAAGGTTATATCTTCCCTGTAACAGATTTTTTTTTTTTTTTTTTGGAGTGATTATACTTTTATACTATATAAACACTTGAGGTATGGATAACACATGTTTTGCCCCATTCACTGACTTTGAGGCATTCTTCCATCTCCATATAAATCTCCATGAGCTGCATGTGAGATATTAGTGCACATGTTGTGTCTGGCTTAATTAAATAGATTAAACTAAGCTTTACTGTCCACTCATTTAATTGCTAACTATTTTAGGGCAGTGAGTGGCTTATTAAGGTGCTAAAGGTATTCGATTTTTACAAAGTGTTTTTCATTAGTTTCTGTTGCAGTCTATTATGTGTCAGATTTTTAACAGAGTACACACAAAAAAAGGATGGGGAGCACAAGCATTTATCCTATGGAAGACATTAAGTACTGGATGTAATATGGGTAAATTTTATTTGTAATATTGGTAAATTTTATTGGTTTACTCTTTATTGCTTCAAGTTTTATCGTTTATTCTAGAGATGTATTTAGAACAGTATTACTCACAGAAGAAAGGTAAACGTTTCCGGGTATGCAACCAGACACACCTCTATGCCAACCAGTCAGTGTTCACCTGAAGGTTGGTGGACGTACAGCACCGTAGATAAGCATGATGCACGGTTAGCTTTTTGGCATGAAGTAGGCCAGAGTGTAAAGGCATGTCAGTCTGGAATTTAAAAAATATAGGATAGGTCACGGCTTTGCCGAAAATTCATTCCAAAGAGTTGCTGTTGCTTCACATTTGAACATGTATTCTCCTGCCAGAATTTTGTTTGTGATCTCAAAATTTACAGTTTCTATTGGAGTTGTGCCTCAAAAGCTGAGTGTTTAACACACAAACAGAAACAGAAGTCATATTTAAATTTCTATAGGAGGTGTCTGGAACATAATGTCAGCAGTTAATTAAAAACTTCTAAGCTGTTAAAGAGGCTCTGCAATCTCAGGAACCCCAAACAGAAAATAAAGGACTCGCAAATGAAATAACACAAAGGTGTGTTGACCTTTATAAATCAGACGATGGCTATAAAAACAGCTCCAAGCCTGAAACTGCCCATATGCACTGTTAGGGCAATAATTAAGAAGTTTTAAAATAACCAGAGCTGTAATTATCCTCCAGGAAGCGGACGCAAATGTATTTTGCCCCCACACACAGTGAGGAGGATGGTTAGAGAGGCAAAAATTTCCCAAGGGACTTTGGTAGTAGATTTGGCAAAGATGGTAGCATTTTAGGGTTGCCAAATGTACAAGTTGCTGCCACCTGCAGGCCAGCAAACTATTTGGAAGGCAGAAGAATGCTTTTGCTTTCATCTACCCACAAACATAAGCACTTTGACTGGAGCTGGGTTTTGTGGTCAGATAAGACCAAAACAAAAATATCCCCCTTGTTAAGTTTGGTGGAGGATCAATATTGTGATATTATTGATTGTAATGTTGTGGGCTTGTTTTTCCTCCAAAGGCCCTGGGGTCATGGACTCCATAATGTATTAAGTATATTAAATATAAGATTTTAAATAAAAATACTATCTGGCTGCCTCTGCCGAGAAGGTACACCTAGTTCATGGTTGGATTGCTGTTTCAGTGGCCTCCAGGATTGATCCAAATCAAATGTCCAAATCTATACAAAAATGGTTCAGTGTCCACAGAATCAAGCTTTCGACATGGCCATTCCAGTCACCGTACCTAAACCCCACTGAAAACCTGTGCCCACAAACAACAGACCTGGAGAGATTTTGTATGGAGGAGTCTCAGATTAATTACTCTATATTCTCCAGTCTAATCAGGCATTATTAAGACTCTTTGCTGTTATATTGGCAAAGGGAGATAACACGAAGTACTAAATAAGACCAATAAAACTGATGTAGTTTTGTAAAAAAAAAATAAAAAAAAAAATCTCTCTTGTATTTAAGCACGAGATCTTTACACAACCTTTTTAACCCGTCTTTATTAAGGGTGCTAATAGTTGTGGAGCTGACTGTAGGTGTATAATGTATAATGAGTGAAAGAAATGGCTGCTTTCAGCTTAAAATGAAAAAGGTGCAATAAAACTGCTTATTTCAATTACTCAGCCATTTTAGAACAAAATCATGATTTCAGTAATGACTAAAATAATTATGATTATCATTGCAGCCATTATCTGAGCCCTTGGTATGATAAAAATGATTTTAACAGTGATCATTTTATTATACTTATGATGTATTCTGTGACGCTCACTATGCCCATGGGATTTTTTCAGTGGCTGCGGATGAGAGTGCAGACTTGCATTTAAGTCCAGATACACCAGGCAACCACACTGTGAGTGGACCCTTGCCCTTGGTTAAAACAGGTAAATACAGAGTATCACTTGGTTAAGTCTTATTTGCTAAATAACCTGTATTACCTATTGTTTCAGTAAGTTAAAGATTTTATTAACGTAATTCCTTTTTATTCTTAATTGTAATTTTTTTAAAATTAAATCTCACTGCAAATAAAGGCAGATTTTTCACAACGTTTCCTGAGATACTACACTAGTGTCATATGGAATAAAAAGCCAGGTTTAAGAATGAACAATTTCTGGTATCATGATAAATGTATCATCATAGTCTACCTCTGTCTGAATGTAGTTTGATCATAATATATGGTGGTTGTGATCATTTCAAAGTCCGTCCTGTCATACTGCCATCTTTTTTAACGCCACCTATTTAGTTTAGACCACGATGTTCTGTAATATGGAAATGATTCCATGCCAGAGCTAAAAGCAACCATGCCATTAAAAACAAAACATGACATACAATACGCAAATGATATTGCTCTTCATTGGTGACATGTAGAAAGTATACTACACTGAAAAGCAAAACCTTCATTACTATACGCAGCAAATACTTAGTAAAAGGATAATGTCTTTCTTAAATGAAGTGAGAGTTATGGAAATTGTCTTGCAGCAGTACCGCCAGTTCAGCAGCCTTACTAGTTGTGCCTTCAAAAGTATATTTTTCTCTATGAAATTATTTTAGAGGACCTAGTGCGGTCACTAATTGCACAGAACCCCACTGGTCTACCTCCAATATGCAAAACCCCTCAACAGAAAAGTCTTTCAACAGAGCCCAAGCCACCAGGTATGTGTCAGATACTGCTGTTTTCAATACCACTTGCACCCTGGCTTGTAGAAGAGCCAGGGGTCTCGTTTATCAACCGTGTGTACTCGTAGTTTTGTGTGTAAACTGCCCGCGTGTACGTCTACGCGTGGAATGTGATTTAAGTTATTCTTAATTACTAAGTTGTTATTATTACTAAGTTAAATTATTATTAATTAAGTTAAGTTATTCTGTGCGCATTCAGGTCCTTTCTATGCTAGAGTTTTCTTTTCTTTTTTTTTTTTTTATAGTCACAGGCACATTATAGCAGGAAATTGGAGACAGGTTATCACTGTGTCATATATCAATGTCCATTGTATACAGCGGAGTCTACACATGTGGTAAAGTTTCTGGCGTGTACTGGCGGGTCTTTTGCACAGAATTAGACCATGTTCTACTCACGCTTTGATCAATGAGATCCCAGTTGCCTTTCCAACATACTAAAGTTTGTTTCTCCAGCGATATCTACTGTCTTTTATTAAATAGTTAAACATGGCATTAGGTTAGCTTAAACTAGCAAACTATCCAAAATGTGTGAGAGCATGGAGGTGTCTCAGGATATGAACATACCTTGTACTGTTACTAACCAGGGTAGTATACAGTATGTACTATTTTTTTTGTCATTGCTGATTCAACATTACTATTTCTTTTTTTCAGTTTACTATTTTAATCAGTTTTCTTTGGAGTAGTAATAGAAATGTCTAACAGAGATAACATGTTTAGAGTAACACTTGATCATTAAGCAGTCTTGAATTCTGTCAGACCTAATTTTTCCTCATGCTGCATTTGTAAAAGGCAGTTTTGAACATATCTGCCTTTGATAATGAGATCACAGCATACTGACTTTATGATTTATTTGACTGCCTTTGCAGAAAAGCGTTCATTGCCGAAGATCGTGTTGCAGTCTTTCGGCAAGACTGACGCCGTAAAGCTCCCACATGACGTAAGAACATCTCTACCAAGTTCTGCTGAAGTCTCTAGCTCTGCTCAGCTGTTAACGGATGGTAATTTGGATCTGCAAGACCAAAACAAAGGAATGGAAAAATGCGATGCAACAAGAGTCTCTAATGAGATGGAGAAAACTCTAGTATCAGAGCACTCGAACAAAGAGAGCCCAACTCCGTCCTCAGCAGTCACCGGGAGTGATGTCCAAAATAACACTTTGTCTGAGTTGGAAAAGGATGAACAAGCCTCTGCAGCTGTAGTGAAAGTGAGGAAAAGAAGGAGAAAGTCTGATGTGGTCATAGAACAGGCCTTATCCAACCCTGATGTGTTAGGACCCAGGCAGCTAAGGAAAAGATCCCCTGCAGTTAATGGAGGGGCCACAAGGGGAGGCTCAGCAAATAAAAGTAGGAGGATTGTTTAGATGTGTTGTAGTGGCTCACACTCCAGCGTCTCAGTTTTGTCTGTTAATAATGCAGCTTTGACTTTTCTGGTTTTGATTTCCGAGGCTACAGAGAATTTGAAAGAAACTGTAGTTCTCTGAATTTCTCCATATGCACCTGCACAGAAATCAAGGACACAGAGGATGATGGCTACACTTCTCATTTGATGGTTGCATCCAGTCTGTTTGAAGTTTGAAGTGCTTTTCCTTTTTTTTTTTTTTTTTTTTTTTTTTTTTTTTTTTTTTTTTTTTTTTTTTTTTTTTTTTTTTTTTTTTGACTCTTCAGGGTTCTGCAAATACAGTATACACTTGTGCTCATTCTGAGGATTGTCAAGAATACAATATCATTTGAAACATTAAATTAATGTATGAATATTACCTGTTATCGTTTCCTGATAGACCCATATTGGGGTAAAGTTACTAATATGCATTTCTTTTTGGTACATTCATGTTACATGGCTATTCATGAATTCATATTTTGCTAATAAGGGTTTCATATGTAAGTAAAGAATGGATTCTCATGGATATTCTCATTGTATGTATATGACATTTTTTCAATCATGTTTTTTTTTTACTGGTTATTCTGTTGGGTCTAATTAATTATTGCTAAATACCTTTGGCAGTATAAATGCCTCATAGTCAGTGGATTGTGAGAGAATAACTGCTGTCTGCAGTATAGTATAAAGGAATATAAATGTGTAAAAATGACTCATTAAATATATGCCATTCTTTTATTAAACCTTTTGTACGTGGATGATTTTTTTTTTTTCCATTTGTTCAATCTAATGCTCAACTGAATGCATACATTTAAGTCAAGAATTTCTTGTTTAACATAATTATACAGTCCCCTCCGAAAGTATTGGGATGGCAAGGCCAGTTCTTCCGTTTTTGCTGTATATTGCTATATGAATACATTTGTGTTTGAGATCAAAAGACGATAGATGAGAAGTTCAGCTTTCACTTCCTGATTATTTAAAATATATATATATCTATATCTATCTATGTATGTGTGTGTGTGTGTGTGTGTATATGTGTGTGTGTATATATATATATATATATATATATACACATACATACATACATACATACATACATACACACACACACACACACACACACACACACACACACACACACACACACACACACACACACACACACACACGTGTATATACACACACACACTAAATGTGTTAAACAACTTATAAAATGGCATCTTTTGTTTGAATCTACCCAAACCCATGACAGGTGTTTCTTGTTGCCCAGATGTACCCTGTTAGATTGATAGTTTAAACCAGGAGTCTTCAATCTTATCCAGAAATCCCATTCCAACCGAGCAGGAGCTTCATCTGATTCCACTTCTTTAATCAGCTCTTCATGGTCTCAAATCAACTATCAAGCGTGCCTCTTATTTGGCTGGAATGAAAGCCTGCAGATACACTGGCCCTTTGCAGCCAAACAAGTGCAATGAAATTTTTAATATATAATTTATATATATCCCCCACATCACATTTACTTGTTTACAAATTTACTTATTATACATCAGAGGGAAAGGTAACACGTTCTTTGTATTTCCACATTTAACCATATTTTTATGAATTACATGTAAGCTCTCACTTAATCTCAGCTGACATCCACCCTAGTATGGCTGTAACTGTATATGAATACATTATTCTGATAGAACAAATATTGCATTCTGTACAAATATAGATATGAACAATGTGCAGGTTTTTAAAGTAAATAAAGCTTGCTAGAAGGTTTTTGCTGTAATGTTGAGCTTTAGAAAACAACTTGCTGAAGGTCATAGGGAGGGTTGCCAAGTTTCAGCAAAATTCCCGCTCCAATTACTGGTCAAAAACCACACAGAAGACTTGAAACTAGCTAAAGATGTTCGGGCACAGAAAATGTGGATGCATCTGCATAATAGGAGATGCACTGTTCAGTTTAATCATGACCTAAACACTGCCTTAGTGAACTCCAAAAATAAAACTTTCTTTTTTTCTTTATTTATAGATTTTCAGTTTACAAAATAAAACTATATTTCAACCTGTACAAAATAAAAGCTTTCATATACAGAGCTGTCACTCCATACACTAGGCCATACAGACTGTAAGCTGTGCACTGAACGGCATGTGACTGCTGGCTCTCCAAAAAAAAAAAGTCATTTAATTAATTTTAAAAACATTGTAAAACTTGTATTTTTCCTTGCGCACATTTTTCATTGTTCTTCCATGATTGTTCTCCATTGTTATCAAAAGAAAGTCTGCTTGTAAACTCACCCTATGCTGGACCCTATTCTGACTTGCAGAAGCACTGCAGATTTATAAAAGATTCTGATAGTGTGTCCAGCACACTTTTCCGATCTTTCTGGGATAGAACAAACCCAAGAACGGGAGTGAATCTGATACAATATTATTAGATTGACATTGTTGTCAACTGTTGCCTAAATAACAGTTTATTTTTCCCCCCAGCATTCCAGTGTCAGTTTGCCAGTGGCATAGTGTTAGGCTTACATTAAAAAAAACTTCTGATATAGACCATGTCCACTTCCTGCTGTAATCTGAATATGAAAACAGACTGGCATTCTGGCATTGCATTACACTTCTACTACATAGATCACTACTTTGATTTGCACAAAGCCACTGAACCCTGCATCCATTAAAGAAGTGCTAGCACACAGCTGGCTTTGTTGGTTAGTCGGGATCCCATGAAGCATTTTGTGTTATTATTTTTTTAGTGTAAAGCCCATTTTAGACCGCAAAGCAATGCGGTGTGCACGTGTCCGTGTGTGGAGCATTCATTTCTCTGCTTTCTTCCACTGGTTCAGTAAATATAAAATACACATATCAGTAATGACCTTAGGATTATTGTAAATATGCATTACCTCTTATATATGATCTATGGAGTTAATTCTTTTGCCAAAAGTTTCAAATAAAATAATAAAATCAAGCAAAATATTCAGGATCAAAGTGTAAAAAAATATTTTGCAAATGGAAGCAATGAAAATCAAATCAAAATTAATTTTTCAAAAGGATTACTTCTCTCTCTCTCTCTCTCTCTCTCTCTCTCTCACACACACACACACACACACATTTCATATGAAAATAAGTGTAATGTATTATTATAATAATGAGATAATAGTGTAGGAATTAGGCAGAAAGTGCAATTTGCCTGCATCTGATAGTCTCAAACGCCATGTTCACAGGCCCATTATTAAAAAAAGAAAAAAGTCGTACAGTTAAATTTCTTCATACGGGGTATTTCTACAATACAGTACACTTATTTTCATATGGAATAGTCAGATTTTTGGACGTTTTGGGAATGAGGAACAATGGTGTAGGAAATTGTATGTGATATTAGTGCTCTTCATGGCCCCACCTACAGGCGCGAGCTCGTAAGACCTGGACTTTTTAGAGTGGAAACAGAAAATCTGAATCAGAAACAACTTCGGCCCCGTCACCTGGCTAACGTTAACTGTTTACACTGCTACTCAGCTGGATGGAATGAAGACACGTGTAGGATAAAGAACTACGTGTGCAAATTGGATCTTCAAACAATTCAGTAGCTACTCATTATTTTTGTCAGCTTTTTAATACAACAGCAATCCAGTTTCCCTGCTGCTGAGCACTCTGTTCCTTCCACCATGTTAGAGGACGCGCCACCTCTAACAGGGTGGGCGTGGCTAACGTTCAGAGCACCTCCCACTCCAAAATCAGTTGACCAATAGAGATTTAAGTAAACGCCTTCTCCTAAGACCCACCCCCTGTAACATGTACCAAAAATCAGAAGCAAAAAAGATTGCAGAAGCAAGAAAACCCTGCATCCGCAAAACAGAAAGAAATGAAAGCAAAATGTGTGTGAATCAGAAGTAATCCTTTTGAAAAAATAATTTTGATTTGATTCTCATTACTAAATAATTACTTAATTTATATATAAATTTTGATCCTTAATATTTTGCTTGTGGATTTTATTATTTTATTTGAAGCTTTTGGCAAAAAAAAAAAAAAAAACCTCCATAATGATGACATAATGAACATAGTGAGATTTTATGTGAAGGTTGGATGGCGCACTGCTGCAGAGGGATACAGCAGGCGTTTTGGGCTGGAACTCTGTTTCTGAAATATTTTGACAGCTCATAAAATATATGTGCAAAATAACACGCATGTTATCAGTATTGTACGCTTCACTTTTTTTAATTTATATATTTAATTTCAATTATTTAATACTTCATATATATTTTCATCGTGTGATCTGTACATCTAAAACTAAAAGTGCAACAAACTCGTGCATTTTGACTGGATGCCAGGTAGAAGCAGAAGTGGTGGTATTATCCAGAATTTATCACTAATTCATGAATTAATTAATACATATAAACACTAGACACCATCATTTCAATCCATTCTGTGTGTCCTGAGGAATATGGGTATAAACACTGGCCTCGAGCGCAAACAACAACACATTTCGGTGTATTCTATGAGTAATTATGACAGGTGTTATGAGGGTGGTTTGTTTCGTTGGCTTTTTTTTTTTTAATCATTTACTTCATTTAATCCTAATATCGTTAATCTTGTTATGGCACTACTACGCCTTTTGCACGTAGCCTCAGCGTGACCATCCTTACTGTATGCTAAACATGAGAAAAGTGAAGCCCAATCAGATTCGCCCCCCCCCTCCCCCATGAGTTTATGGTACATCCCAGGTGGAAAGGTTGTATCAAAACCTTACAGCTGGTCACGTGACTCACACCGCCGCCAATCAGTAAACCCTGCTGCATGCTTTTTATTGGATGCGCTTGTAACTTTTCTGAAAGGTGCAAAACATTTTTAAACACAAGCTCTTGTTTATTTGGCTTTGAGAGTTACTGCCTGACCCCATGAGATTATTTGCAAACACGGCTAATTGATATTGTGTGAAGTTTTGGTGAGGCGATCATGGAGGGCTCAACAATTAAAACCAGAATTAAAAATCTGCTGCGGTCGCCGTCTATAAAGCTGAAGAGGAACCGACGGCTGGACAAAGAAAACCTGACTGACAAGGTATATTTCTTCCCAGGATCCTCATTTACAGAGAAATACCAAATATTGGTGCTGATTCGTGATGAATGAAACGTTGATGAAGTCAGTCATTGTGTAAAAGAAATGCAGGCAGCTGAAAATGAAACCCAGACTTTGTTTGTTATTGAATTCTAAGTTGTTTTAATTCTTTCATTGCCTCACTTTGAATTCATGAAAACAGTCATTTGAACAGCAGTGGATATCTAATCACATTTTGCCAGGGCATGTTTTACTGGACTGTCCTGTCCTACTAATATTATTGTAAATATGAATGTAAAGTAAAGGTTAAAGTGTCCTTCAAAACAACACTTAGAAAACAGCAGTTCTGACTGTCCCAGCTCACTACTCTCTACCTTGAAATATAATCATTAAACTACTTTTAAAAAATCCTATTTTTTTTTTTTTTTGTATTAGTCCATTTAACATCTCATGCTTGAAACATCCTTTCGCCTGAGTTGTATATTTTAATTGTCCCAGAACATTCACTCAGCCTTGTCACCTGAACACACAAACACATTCACCCTTATAAAAAACATTTGGATTATTCCACAAGTCACATGTTCAACAGGAAGTTGCATCATCTAAACTTCTTGAAGATCATGGGAAGAAGAAAAGTAGGTTGTCTCTTTCTTTTTCTTTATTTTCAGTGGTTTGTGATATTGATTGATGAAGTTACTATGAAAGTATGACCCCGTTGACAGCAAAGAAGTCTTGAAAAAAAATATTGCTACCTTATATGCTTATATACATGTTTTCTAAGATTTAATGTTGAACCGTAAAAGAAAAATAAAGTTAAATTTAAGATGTATAAGCACTAAATTGCACCTCGCTCATGGAATCATTCATAACATCCAAAGCAAATTGTTGCCAGTTTTAAATGTTGCCTAAAGTGGCATACTATTTTGTCAGCACATCTTTGGTACAGTATAAGATTGCTGATTGTTTTATTGTTTAGCCTCATTACTGAAGTAAATTAAGTAAAACTTGCCTAGTCTTCTTATAGTTGTTAATATAAGCTTTATGAAGCAATATGAAACCTTAGGGATAGGGACAAACGTCTTACTAAACCTTTTGGATTATACAATTTACAAACATAGGTAGTGTAAGTAATCTATAATTAATACGGTGACTAATCTAAATGTTTCGCACTTGAAGTTTGTGGTGTTGTTTGTATCCTGCTGTGCAATAGATAGTTTGCAAACAGTTATTGTCATCCTGGGGTGTCTGTCATAACATTTTATACAGCTGCCATTGTTTTGGCGCAGTCTTTACTAATAACACATCAAAATTATTGATTTGGTTTAAATAATTATATATATATATATATATATATATATATATATATATATATATATATATATATATATATATATATATATATAAGATAGTATATAATAGATATACTATAGTACGATATAGTACATATATGTATGAATGCGTGTGTTTGTGTGTGTTTTTATAATACTATATTATATTATATATGACACAATGTATTTCCAAAAGTTGTGCAGCTGTGTACGTGAGTCCTCACTGAACATGTGCTTGGGACTGAGGAGGTCTGTTTGTCTTTACACTGTTTGTGTGAAACGTACATGATCTATAACATAATATAATATAAAAAGCATTCAAGCATCTTTAAAACCATGTAACAGTGCATATTACTTAGTAAAACTCTGAAAGTATTAACAGACTAAGTAACTCTGTGAAAAATGCTCACTGAGTGCTTGATCAATGGCATTGATTGCTCACTGCTGATAAATGCTTGCAGTGCTTAAGGTCTTTTTAATCAACCAGTCAGGACTAATGAAGGTTGCTTTGCCTTGATCGAAAAAGGAAAAAAAAAGAAAAGAAAAGAAGATCCAGTGATATCTGAGCATATAAATATACAGCAGGTTAGAAGTAGTGTTAATGGTTGTGCATGTCTGAATAAATAAGTGGTGGTGATCCCCCCCCCCCCCCCCCCCCCCCCAAAAAAAAAAGCCTACCACTGTTGTTTATCAGCACCTAGATCAATTGCTCCTGAGTGAGCATCAGCACTCTTTTTTTTGTGTGTGATTAAAGCGATCACTGAGTTTGATTAACAGTGATCACTGTAAATGTTAACGCAAATTGGGTGTGATTAATGCTAGTTACCATTAGTTAATGCCATTTGAGTTTGAAAACTGATCGATTCATGATTTTCAAAATGTTTTTATGTAAAACCTTAAATAAATAAAAAAACCTTAATAAAAAGGTGTTTATGCATCACATAATGCATCACATGAAAATGTCTTCATACAAAGTGAAATATCAGTTTCCTTCCGTGCTGTTTTGATCCTGCCAGTTCTTTCAATTCATCTTCCTACAGTTAATTCTGGAGAGAGTACTTGGCATCACGACTTCAGGAAGCAGTGGATTAACATGTGATCCTTGCTCCGGGACTGTTGCCTATCCTGCTGGGTGAGTATAAGGCTTTATAATGGAAGCAATTTATTTTTTAATTCTCAATACAAATCCCAAAGAGTAGCAGGTCAGCTGATATGTTGCAAGGCAGTCCCTCACACATACAGGCTTCAGCCTAATCGCAAAGCTTTGCCACAATATGCGTATAGTTTTTCTTAGTAAGTCCATTGAAGAAAAGAGTATGGGTGAAAATGGAAAAGCTTTGTGAAAAAGGCCACCCAGTTTTAACACCAAAGAGTGCCCCTTAATGACCTGCTGATGGTCTGCTTGATGTTTTAATCCTCTGTTGTGTTTTCATTTGAGTCTTAGAGAGCTCTTAGGGCTGTGTAATGAGATCAAGCATTTATTCAGCTGAACTAGAATTTGCACTGGTTGGCACTGAAGCTGCATCATTTATATTTTGTTATAGCAGGAAGACACAATATGGCAGTGTTTGTATTTTGAAGATTTCTGGAAATACTGAAATCATATTTTGGAGGTTACACGTGGTGGGCAGTATGGTATAATTATCATTATGACTATGTATGTTACAAAATACATCACTTCTTGAAACCAACTGCAAACTAATTGGCCAGCTGATTGGCCAATTATAGAGGGCCTGTGAACAAATGGTGGCATCACACTTTCAAATATAAATCACATAGTAACAGGAAGCTAATATATTTGGTTTTAAAACACAGGTCCATTATTATTTTTTAATGTCACCTCCTTTTAAAACTGTCATGCGGGGTTCAATTTCTTACTAAGCTTCTTATCGTGTATAGTATGGTGATATGGTGAACTGATACCGTGATGCTGTTTTTTTCTATATCGCCCATCCTTAGTGGTTATTTGTGTGGCAGCCTGGGAAAACCCTTCACATGGTTAAATATTTAACATTTTCAACTTTTGAAAACTACAGACTTTCCTGAGCGGAAATGATTCTCCTTTTCACAAATCTATATAAAGATATAGCATAAATTAGTTCAGTAAAGTAGTTTTAGTTAAAGTTCAAAAATGAAAATCACCAACACATTGTCTAAGGCAACTGCTATTTATTCATTTCAGTTGCGTTTAATTTAACATACAGTCAATAAAATATAAACATAAATATGACCAGGAAAACTGTCTATCTCTGTACCTGCCTTTATTTGTAGCATACAGCTGTGTTTGTTAAACTTTGCAAAAAGCCCAGGCAAGATTAGAAAGTTAATACATTATTTTGAGGAAATATATTTGTGCTTTTGCTTAAGCAGAAACACAGTTTTTAAATTTGTTAATTTTGGCTGTTTGCCAGATTTCATTCACAGCAGCATTTAAGGAGTTTTCAAAGGCCACCTCACATTTAGTATTTTTGTCAGGCATCTTATGTGTACACATGAAAGATATAACTGTGTGTGTGTGTGTGTGTGTGTGTGTGTGTGTGTGTGTGGGGTCTCTTCAGGTGTGTAGTAGTGCTACTGAACCCCACAAAGAACAGACAGCAACACATAATCAACACGTCCAGGTAATGAACTGACATAATGATTGAATGATGACATGATTAACAATGTTGTATTCGGTGAATAGTTCCCCAGGCGTGAAGAACTTTTTTTTTTTTTTCTTTTTTCACAGGAAAACTATAACCGCTTTAGCCTTTTCGTCAGATGGCAAATATCTTGTTACAGGAGAGGTAATGTATCTTGCTAATCCGGATAACATTCTAACTATTTGTAAATAAAACCAATATGGCAACCTAGAAGAGACAATGTCATCATGATGACATAATGTGTGATGCATGTCATGTTCTCACTGCAAGCTACATAATGATGCTGCTTGGCCGTGAAGCAGAAGAGAAATGTTTAGAGAAACGTGAAGAGAAATGTTTTGCTGTGCTAATTTCAGAAGCACATTAATGTAATGCTCCTAGTTGGAGCACCTGCATGGCAGTGTTGTGAGTCCCAGTTTTTCTAAGGCCTCTTTGAAATTACACTGGTCTAAAAACACAAACAAGACAAACTGCTCCTTTAACTAGAACACTACCTGTGCATGTAGCATAACACGTGACCAGGCCATCATGACTTGAATTGGAATGGCAAGAGCAAATCACTGAAACAGCATTTTAAGTCACAGCAACATATGTTGGTTATTTGAACTGTTTCTTATGCCAGTCAATTTCTCTGTCTTCTTCTCAGTATGGTCACCTGCCTGCAGTGCGGGTTTGGGATGTGGCTGATGGCACTCAGGTGGCAGAGCTACAGGAGCACAAGTATGGAGTGGCCTGTGTGGCCTTCTCTCCAAACAGCAAATACATTGTTAGCATTGGCTACCAGCATGACATGAGTGTCAACGTGTGGGCCTGGAAGGTAAACACAAATGACTAGCGACGTTTTCAATCTCTGCAGAACAGTAGAGAACAGCTCAGATAATGGAAGGCTGTTCTTGATGCGTTACTCTTACAGAAAAACATGTTGGTGGCTGCTAACAAGGTGTCCAGTAAGGTGACAGCGGTGTCTTTTTCCGAGGACAGCTCCTACTTTGTGACAGCTGGGAACAGACATGTCAGATACTGGTACCTGGAGCCCTTCAACTCCAACAAGGTATAGTTCACTGATGAGCTCGAGTGCATCTGGTTGGAACATTAACTGTACTCCGTATGTCTTGAAAATAATGGCATGACAAACGCTTTTGTAACTTTGTTCTGGAAAACCGGCAAGATGTGAATCATATGAGGTTGAAAGACTCTGTTAAGTGCACTAAAGCTTAAGCTCCTATGTTAAAGTAGTAGTTTGGCATAAAAAAGGACACACTTTTACCCCTTACTATAGATTTGCATGCTTTTCACCTTACAGTGAATTTACCCTATGTGTTCCCCTGACTCAAAATATCCCATGAATTCAGATTAATACAGTTATCCTCCTTACTCCAGATTTATACAGTTATCCCCCTTACTCCACATTAATACAGTTATTCAGTTTACATTGTATTTAAACACTTTCCCCCTTACTCCAGATTTATAGTTATCCCCCTTACTCTAGATTTATACAGTTATCCCTCTTACTTTAGATTTATACAGTTATCCCTCTTACTTTAGATTTATACAGGTATCTCCCTTACTTTAGATTTATACAGGTATCCCCCTTACTCCAGATTTATACAGGTATCCCCCTTACTCCAGATTTATACAGTTATCCCTCTTACTTTAGATTTATACAGTTATCCCTCTTACTTTAGATTTATACAGTTATCCCCCTTACTCCAGATTTATACAGTTATCCCTCTTACTTTAGATTTATACAGTTATCCCTCTTACTTTAGATTTATACAGTTATCCCTCTTACTTTAGATTTATACAGGTATCTCCCTTACTTTAGATTTATACAGGTATCCCCCTTACTCCAGATTTATACAGTTATCCCTCTTACTTTAGATTTATACAGTTTATTCCTTACTACCAAATGTACACACTTTTCCCTTTACTCCAGACTTATAGTTCAGACACCAGGCAAATACATTTGAGGTAAATAGAAAACTGTAAATTTTATTTATCATTTTTATCATCATACCATTACTATGTGTTTCCTGCCTCCTCTGTGCTTAACACCCAATCATTCGTTTCTCCACTTTGTACCTTCACAGCAGCTCACGGCCCCTGTTCCACTGCTTGGCCGTTCGGGCCTCTTGGGGGAGTTACAGAACAACAACTTCTGCGATGTTGCCTGTGGCCGTGGTGGAAAGTCTGAGAGTACTTTCTGCATCACTTCTTCAGGGCTGCTCTGTGAGTTCAACGAGAAGAGAATGCTGGATAAGTGGGTAGACCTGCGGGTGAGTGTGTTCCGGAGAACCTGTTCCATTTTCACTACAGAGCTCAGGAACTCTGTATGGATAATGCACGAGGTTTATTTCAGTCCTTTCTAACATTTCTCGTTAAAGGGGTGTCACTGCTATTAGCAGTGACCTCATTTTAACCCCATTCCTAATACCAGATTAAAAACAGGTAGACCAAATGAGTCCTTGTTCTCAGACTGTGCACTGTGCAATGTCCTTATTTCAAAGTTGAGTTAGTTGAACACCATGTAGCAACACAGTACTTCCCCTCGAAAGGTTCTTTACCTAGCTGTTGTGTTGAGCAGTATAATGCTTTGCTGTTTTTATATACAGCTTTACATGAAGAGGACTTAATTTACATTAAATACTCAAATTTAGATGCTGTTTGCAAGACACTAGCTATTGTTCTACTTTCCCCCCCGATAGTATCTGCTTTCTCTCTGCTTCTCATTAGGATTATTTAGGATGGTTTTCATGCACACAAGAGACTTTTTTGGAATAGCTGTTCAAGTTTAATGCTAATTATCAGGATTACTGTGGGCAAAGTGGTACCTCTAATTATGATTATCAGTGGTGGTTTATAAGTTTATAGTATTTTGCATGCAGTGCACATGAGCCTGTGGTTAAAGACTGAGTTGTTCAATTGTAAATGAGTTCCGAATGACAGAAAATCAGCAGCAGGCATATCATATCTGTTTTAAAAGAAAATGATCAAATGATGTTCTTCGTACAAATGTCTAAATACCCCAGTGTGATCCCCCTCTTTTATTTATTTAACTCTGTAGACCAGTACAGCGAGTGCTCTTTTTGTCACCGAGGAGCTGATCTTCTGTGCGTGTGCTGACGGAACTGTGCGAGTATTTAGCCCATCTGACCTGCACTTCATCTGCACCCTGCCTCGACCTCATCACCTGAACGTCGACGTATCTGCTGTCACACAGGCCAGGTGGGATCAGGCAGTCTCTTCTGTGAGACGTCTAACTGTATATGAATGATCATTATTTAGACTAGTCATTCTTTGCCTTTTTCTGCTGTCATGAGAAAGAAAAAAACATTCAGTCTTTTATTCCAGAGAGGAGCAATGCATCTGATGCCTTATGTATAAACGTTACGTATTGCACAGATCGGTTGCTTACAGCAGCTTTAATGCACACACTGGAACATGTAAGAAGGAAACTAGTGCACAGGACTCTTTAAATCATGCTTCTCGATAACATATAACTATAGGACTCTATATAACACATTTAGTTTAAATCTGAAACTTAAGTGTTAGGCTTTGGATCCACCTTAACTATGACCAGGATAAAGTAATTACTGAAGATGAATGAAAGAATGAATTTTCAGTCCCAGCTAAATGTCTGTTTTCTCTCTATTTTTCAGTCACCTGTTCTCCAGCAAACCAGAAGCCCGTTACCCCGACTCAGTAGCCGTGACCTATGACCCTGCTAACCTTTGGCTGTCGTGTGTATATAATGACCACAGCCTGTATGTGTGGGACGTTCGAGATTTGCAGAGAGTGGGAAAAGTATACTCTGGTCTCTACCACTCTGCCTGTGTGTGGGACGTGCAGGTACATTTTGAACAGTGGGCTAAACCCATAGTCTGTACTTCATTAAGGTACTAAGGCGCTGTTTGCCAGGTAGATTAGATTTAACACTTATCCCCTCAGAGCAGGTTTGGCATTGACTTTCCAGGTTGGTTCCACATGTCTTCCAAAACACTATGGGCAGGTGCCAGAGTTACTACATAGTTACCACAATCAATTTATCCAGTTATGTAAGGAATAAAACACAACTAGGCTTGATGTTATAGGAAAATAATCAATACCAGGATGGCATGATGCTGTTATTAGCCCAAAGTTGATTGTTATTCAATAACAGCGTGTCCTGAAGTGTTTTATTTCTCTTATAGAAAATCAATCAACACCTTCTGACCAATCAGATTTGAGAATTCAACAGCGTATAAATAACATTCCTGCACAAGTGTAAATCCCAGTCCGGAAGCTTAAACCAAACCACAGAAACACACACCATACTGCATTAGAGATACAAGTACAAACAGAAATTCAATTCAGTTAAATTCAATGTTATTTTTATAGCGCTTTTAACAATGGACATTGTCACAAAGCAGCTTTACAGAAATAAATAGATTCAAATTAAATTAAACCAAAATAAATTGTAAATATGTGCATTTATCCCTAATGAGCAAGTCAGCGGCAACGGTGGCAAGGAAAATCTCCCTAAGACGATATGAGGAAGAAACCTTGAAAGGAACCAGACTCAAAAGGGAACCCATCCTCATCTGGGTGCTAACTGATAGTGCAATTATAAATAAATCTCTTCTATAACTGTGTACTATATGGGCAAAAATAAGATATGCACTGCCTCATCTCTGCGTTATAGCTCTTGCTGTGCAGATGATCAACATTGTTTGCTCTTGTCATGTGTGAATGGTTTGCCAATGCTGTTCTTCAGATACACCCTGGAGCTAAAGAGGAACCTTCGACAGGGCTTACTTCTTCAGGGCTGTTCTTCAGCTGCTCTGCAGACAGCACAGTCCGCATGTGGAGCACAGAGCCACACATCAACCCGGCCAATAGCAATCTTCTCAGCAGTGTGAGTCTGCTGTTTAGTGCTGTAGTCCATTGTGTACCTGTAACACAAATGTTTTCCCACAGTTTTTGCCCAAAAGGTGGCGCTGTAGCATTAAAACAGTGAGCTGTGGAACCTTGTGCACTTTTCAGTAGTTTTGCTGAAAGTAGGACAAAAATATATATTTTAGGCCCAAGAGTACACACATAAAAGATTTTCTGTTGTCTTGTAAAGGCCAATGACTGCCAGAGATTTTCACAATTCTCATGTTTGACATTGTCCTGCCACTAAATAGGATCTTCGGAAGGTAATTTATACAGCCAGTAACAGTGCGTGCCTGCTGGACACAGAGGGAACCGGCACCAGCTGCACAGAGAAGCCAGAGGAGCAGCCTGCAGAGAGCCGAACGGGCATCAGAGCCATCTGTGTGAGTCCAGATGGAAAACATCTGGCCTCAGGAGACCGGAATGGCACACTAAGGTAGTGAACTTGCCTTCAGTTTAGCTCTGGTCATCAAACTTCTATTGTTTAGTAGGAATGGTAATCTCCAAGGATCTCACAGTTTGATATTGTTTTGATTTAAAATGCCAAGATGCAATTATAGAGCAATTATGTACTTTGATTCATTTAGATTTTTTTTTCCCAGTATTGACTGCTTGATACTTTTTAAAGCATAATTTCATTTTCATCCATCATGACAAATACTGTAGGTTCAATATTCATAGTGTTTTCGAAAACCAGGAATGTTTGTTATTAATGTAAAAGTCGGGTTCATGATGTCATGCACCGATGCATAATGAGTTCGAAAAGACCTTCTCTAAATTGTTTACTTTTGGTTACATTCTCATAGTAGTATTATGTAATATTATTTATGGTTTTTTTTTTCCTCTGTAATATTCATATTGAACTTTAAACTCAAGCATTTTGTATCTTGTAGAATTCATGAGCTTAACACTATGGAGGAGGTTCTTAAGGTAGAGGTGCATGACTCGGAGATCCTGTGCCTGGAGTACTCCAAACCTGAAACAGGTCTGTTTGCATGTGGTGCTGTGTGAGGTTGGGTGTACACTACAACACAGTGTTGAGAGTTTGGCATAGTCTCACTAGGATTTACCTGTGCATGTATGTGTTTGGGATCTGTTAGGAATGAAACTGTTGGCGACGGCGGGTCGAGATCGCCTGATTCATGTACTGGATGTTGAGGAAGACTACAGTCTGCTGCAGACCCTGGATGAGCACTCCTCCTCCATCACAGCTGTCCGCTTCGCCGGTGAGGCAATCGGTTTCATATTTGACACGTGTACATGTGGACTGTAAATCAGCAGTAATATTAATAATAATACTCTGAATTGTCTGTAAAAGATGCTGTTGGTACACAGCTCTATGTTCTGCTTGACTCGGTGCTAAAACAGGGAAAAAAAAGTAAATGATTTTCAAGCAAGTATCATTGTCTGGCTTAAAGTCTGTCATGCAAATAAAATTCTATAATTCTACTTGTGGAATATTTGTCCTCTCACACATGATCTCCATTTATTTATTTCCTCATTCTTCTTAATATGGCTTCTGACCTCTGCAGCCAATGAGGGGAAGGTGAGGATGATCAGCTGTGGAGCTGATAAGAGTGTGTACTTCCGCACTGCCCACAGGGTGAGTGGACTTTGGCTTACCAGTAGTTTGTAGACTGCTGAAATATTTAATTACACCATTAGTAGTGACAGATTTTCAGTTCTCATTCCAGCTCCAGAAGTCCTGGTTAGCTGCGAATGTTCCTAGATGTTTTCACTGCAGGGATTTAAATAAGGGCCGTTATAGGGATTCCATTAAGATGTCTGTATTATTGTAGTATTTTCAAATGTTCAATAAAACTCTGCCTTTCTAAGTTATTAACCTATAAGCTCAACCTGTTTATTGATGCTGTGCATGTCATGTGCATAACCTTAAGCGAAAGGGAAAAAGTTGAGTAGCATTGCTTCTTTTCTAAATTATCTTTAAAATAATGGGATTTATCTAGGCCTGTAAGCACATTTTAAAAAATTACAACCTGCACCTTTAATCAATGAATTGGAAAATGTATTGCATGCATTTGTCACCTATTTGTTTTTTTCCCCACAAATACAGACTTTCCGAGGAGTAAAATTTAAACGCACGCACCATGTGGTGAGAAAGAGCACTCTTCATGACATGGATGTGGATCCCACCTGCAAGTATGCAGCTGTAGGCTGTCAGGACAGAAATGTCAGGTGAATTCATTCACATGTACTTTTGCTTGAACGATCTGCTCCCACTGATGTTTTCTAGCATTTTATCTTTATCTATAAACTGCACATACAATCTTAATGCGATTTCATCTGGCAGAGTGTTTAACATAAGCAGTGGGAAACAGAAAAAATCCTTTAAGGGCTCTCAGGCTGAGGATGGCAGCCTTCTCAGGGTACGTTGACCTTCACCACATCACACAGCTACTGAATGAATGTCTGTAAGTTTTAGACATTTTAGATTTAACATCGTGCATTTTTTTTTTTTTACAGGTTCAGATGGACCCGTCTGGCCTGTATGTGGCCACCAGTTGCTCAGATAAGAATCTCAGCCTGTTTGATTTCCAAACTGGAGAGTGTCTGGCTGCCATGTTCGGCCATTCAGGTAAACAGTGGCTTAGCTGATTCATTTTTTTTTTTAAATTATTTTTAGCTTATCTGACTGTTTGGAAGGTTTTGATGTGCTGTCTTTAATTGATCAGATAAAAGTAACAGTTTACTGGAAATTGTATATTTATGCAATTTTCCACTTTCCCAAATGTAACTGATCAGTCAAGACATGGTTTAGTATTATAGTATTGGAGCCATAGTGAGATAAAGAAGCAAATGACACCAAACTTATCTGAGTTGAGTGACTAAATGTGGGGAAAGAGGAATATTAGATTTAAATAACACAATCATTTCTATTGTGTTAAATTCTTTGCCCAGAAGGCGATGGTTTTCTTTTTGAGTCTGGTTCGTCTCAAGGTTTTGGTCTCATGGCATCTCAGGGAGTTTTTCCTTGCCACTGTCACCTCAGGGTTGCTCGTTAGGGATCTAAAACTACACCTGAACTTCTGTAAAGCTGCTTTGTGACAATGTTTAAATAGTGAAAAAAGTGCATATTCTTTTAATTAATTTGAAAGAACTTGAGAGTGGACAATGTGTAATGTTTTCTCCACTTGTCTGCTTGCAGAAATCATAACAGCCATTAAATTCACAAGTGACTGCAGGCATCTGATCTCAGCCTCAGGAGATAGGTAGGACTGTGGGTTTGGTAGTTATCTGTCATGTTTGACTCTATAATTTGCTTCTCCGTGTGTGTGCCATACTGACGTGTGCTGTGTGTTGTAGCTGTATCTTTATATGGCGTCTTGCTCCTGAGTTGACCATTAACATGAGGGAGCGGCTTGATCAGTTCGCGCACTGTCAGAGCGGCCCAGCTTTTGCAGATTCAGTGATCAGGTACACCAATACAGTTTTGTAATACAGCCTTTTAATTTTACACGAATAAACCCGATGATGAGATTTGTGGCTTACAAACTTGGTGCATTTCAGACGGGCCTCTACAAGCAGCCTGGAGATGCACAGCACCCTGTCTCTACTGACCTGCTCCTCCGAGAGTGAGGAAGAAGATGATGAAGAAAGATTTGAGGATATCCAGACCCCAGATGACCATGATATGCACCAGACATCATTAGAAGAGGATCAGGGTAACACATTCATGCTCTTCACCAACACTGTATATTTAAATGCTGTCATTCAGGAGGTCATTATTGACTTTGCTCTGTCACAGGTGCTTCCGATGACACAAATGACTGGGACTCCTCTAAGGTCAGAAGTGACTGCATTTCAATCACGCACATTTGTTTTTGTTTGCCAGATCTTTAATAGTTTATTTTTTATGTTTTTCTTTCTGTTTTTGTGACCATTTATGACCATAAATCACCCTGCATGTTGCAGATTTTTGGAGCTGTAAAATAGAAAAGAATTTTTAAATGTGACATCACTGCTTTGCTGGCATTTTCTATTTATTGTGATTCATGTCTTTTAAGTATCATGATATCTCCTAACCTAACAAGTCAATTTGCTGCAGTAACTAACAAATTGCTGAAGTATAAGAGGAATAAAACACATTGTGGTGTTATTGAAAATCAGCTCCAGACACTAGTTGACACTAATAGTATTGTACTGTTCCTGCTGTTTTGTATGATATAGTTCCAGGAGTCATCTGCAGGCTCGTGTGTGTCTGAACCATCTTTGCCCGAGGTTCCACGCAGGAGAAAACGCTGGAACTGTAGGATGGGCTCTTTCGAGCTGATGGTAAAGTCCATGCTGGAACTTCGGCAGTTTGATTCAGTTTCTAAGCCTGGCTCTCCCCTAAGGGGCTCCACGGGTCAGCTCAGCAACCAGGCCTGTGGCAGCACTGCCAGCCTGCACAAAGACACTGTGAGTTCACTATACTGTACTTCTGCTTCCATTATGCACTGCTAGACTTTACAGTAGGAGGATGTTGTTGTTATTAATAGTTCATTGATGGGTGGTAAGACTGTTGTGGAGGACAGATCTAACTGTTAATCTGTCCAGTTGTTCATAGATAATATCCTTTATGCTGTTTTATAATGCATTCATTAGGAACATATTCAGTGCACTCACTATTCACTTAGGAACATCTGCACATCTGCTCATTCATGTAATTATCCAATCAGTCAGTGGTAGCAGCACAAAGTCATGCAGATACAGGTCAAATGTTTGGAAAAACTTTTGGCAAAAGTATTTCAGATCTTCTGTTATCCAATTCCTGTTCTTGACTGACAGGAGTGGAACCCAATGTTGTCTTCTGCTGCTCTAGCCCATCCACCTCAAGGGTCAACATATTGTGCATTCTGAGGTACTTTTCTGCTCACCACGGTTGTAAAGAGTGGTTGCTTGAGTTATTGTAGCCTTCTGGACAGCTTGAACCAGTCTGGCTATTCTTCTCTGACCTCTCTTACAAACAAGGCATTTCCACCAACAAAACTGCTGCTCACTGGATGTTTTTTATTTTTTACACCATTCTATGTAAACTCTAGAGACTTCTGTGCATGAAAATTTCTGATTTCTGATACTCACACCAGCCCTTCTGGCACCAACAACCATGCCACAGTCAGTCTCTGAGATCACATTTGCCCCACTGATATGAACTTTAGTTGAAGCTGTTGACCTGTATCTGCATGAATTTATGCATTGGCTGATTGCATTACTCTGCCGGTGTTCTTAATAAAGTGAACAGTGAGTGTATATATGGGTTGCTGAAGATGAATGAAGGCTTACTAGAAGGTTCTCACACTAGGGCTGGGGGAATATAAAGAACTGTAAACGAAAACTTTTAATCTTAATTCCATTGTTTCTCACAGTAACAAGTCTTAGCTTCCATCTAGTAGAATTGATTACCTAAAGAGAGGTGCATATGTTTGTGTATGTTGTTAATGATAGTTTCACTCACTTTTCTAACTCAGAAAAGGAGTAAGAAGCGGCAGGCTCGTCCTGACTCTTCTTGGTTGGGTTCTGCCTCGTCTCCTGAACCAGAGGGCGTAGTGCTGAGCTCAGAACTGTGCCCAAGCACTGGCAGCTTGCCTGGAGCGTACCAGGTGCAGGAGGAGAAAGGCCAGTGCCAGGAGAGCCACAGCCCTGACAGAGGCAGCTCCATGGGCTATGCTAGTGGAGGATCCAGCCCAGAGCAGGCTCATGAAGGTCAGAATCCCAACTACAAAGAAAAACCACAGGAGTAATAATAAATAAAGATGCACATTAAAACACCACTCACATAGCCACCTGCTAGAGACCCTGTTATTAGCTACCATATGTCACAAAGCAAAGCTGCAAGCTCTCTGTAGACGTTTATTCTGCCCTCATACACAGCTAACAGATGTCCAGAGCTTTGCTTACCAAAATAAACATTATGGCTTTAAAGAAATGGTCTGATCCAAATTTTCTGCCAGATTTATATGAAGTGTGGTTGGACAAAGAAACCTGTATTTTGGTTTCCACGCTTTGGTTTGTACATTCTGCACCAGAATATTGTGTACGTTTTGAGTATATTTCTTTTATTACCAAAAGAACAAATTGTGTTCCTTTTTTGCTCTGATTTAACATTGATCTTTAGACATCAGTCATGTCATCTTTCACAGGATTTTTATATGTATAGACCACATACAACACAAACTAATGATAAGTAAAAAATCGAATGTTTGTTTTGCCTGCACTAATCAAAAAGCTGGCTAAAGGGGAAATGGCGACTTTTTTAAAACCTGACATTGAATACTTCATTGTCCTTCAACTTTTACTTCAGTGTTGTTCAGCCCAGTCCCTGTATACAGCATAGTCATGTTCTAAATGATTATGCAGATTTAAAGTATAATATACACATATACGTTAGGAGAAATGCAGTCTGGAAAAAAGAACGTCAGATGAATTCTGGCAGATTTTGGCTAAAACTGGTTTTTGTGCATATAACATACTTGACGACTCAAGTTCAGGAAGCTATGAATATATTTCACCAAAGCAACATGGACATTTTTTTAAAATACTTTTTTGCCTAGGCTATCTTCTTGCAAAGAACACATTGGGTAAGAAACCGGTTTAATAAAGACAATGTTCAGTCTGCATAAAGATCTGATACCTTGCTATAAAATGGAAACTTTATAAAATGCTCAAAATTTGCTTATAATTGAGATATGTGCAAAATAGGAAATCCTGTAGTTTTCAGAACTATATAGCAGCAGCGACTATATTTGACTATGTGAAGGGTTTTCCCATGCTGCCACACAAATGTCTATTGCCCCAACAACTGCCTTTAAACTTCCTTTATAAATGGAAACTTTATAAGTTTCAAGTTTATGGGTTTTTATATTTATTGTACAATACAGGGAAATTTGTAAAAATCTGCAGTAATCACACACATGCTATAGATATGATGTATAGAATTGGGTAGGGGGAAAAAAAACAATCATTCCTTTAAAAATGTCATAGTCATCAGGATGTCCGAAGAGCTAGATTACTCTGCCACAATAGACCTGTTTATTGTGTTGAGTGTCATATTTTTTTCCCTCTCGCTCAGGCTCAGATGATCCTGAGCCACTCAGCACTGATGAGGAGGATGAGGAGGTGGCAAGAAGAAGGCCATTTCACAAGCCAGAGAGCCCTGAACAAGAGAGTTTCCTCAAGAAACACTTTGAGACACTGGCTGACACCAACAGCACGGGTAGCGCTGACTTAAAATCTACATGAGTACGCATGTAAATTCCGATGTTTATAATTTTATCTTTTGTTTTGAGTAACTGAATTGTGCTTTGTCCAATGAGCAGGTAATGAACCCAAACCTCAAAGCAGCATTTCGGCATGCTTTCTTGCCCGAGGCTCCACCCCCAGGTATGATTGACATGTTAACACATCGGCTTACCTGATTACCTGATGAATTTGCTCGTATGTGGTATTCAGTGCATGTGTTTGTTGTTAGGAGGCATTCCCAGTTCCTCTCCAAGACTGACAAGAAGTTTGAAACATGTGCTGTATTCAAACCCCTGGTGTCTACAGTACGTCCCTTGCAGAAGGACAACAGTCAGGGAGCGAACTTGGAGCAGAGAGCAGACACATGCAGTTCAGAGCAGCTACACTCAGCCCCCAAGAGGAGGAAAACTTGCAGGGTGCAGAATGTGACCAGCCCAATAAGCATGTCCAGGGTGGTCAGCCCTGTAGACAAGCCACTTCTAAAATCCACGTCAGCACTCAGCCTAACGGCAAACAGTACGTTTTTAAAATCACAGACGTTTGTCTTTACTTGCTCATTTATAGATTATAAAACATTTATCTTTTTTTTTTTCTTTGAAGGTCGAAAATGTGTAACCACGTCCCTTTTGAAGCAAGCGTCTCGACCTTCCACACCTGAGCTTCTCGCAGACAGGAATGATTCGATTTTACGGCACCCGTCTCCCACAGGTTCGCCATCTCCCCAGCCGTGGGAAAGCCCAAACACTATCCGACGTCTCAGAGTCCGCTCATACATGAGTCCCACCACCAGCTCCAGAGCCAAAGTCAGCCGCTCCATGTCCCTCAAAGAAGGTCTTCATCTGAACCTGTCCAGTGCTCAGACATCTCCATGCCCAGGGTCGTCCCCTACCAGTCCATCTCGTGCCAGCACGGCTCTTTTGCCATCTCTATCCGCCCCTCTACCTGGTCCATGCAACCCAGCCGAATCAAGATCAAGCCATGGTGGATGTCTTCCAAACTCAACTGCTAAAATCACCAAGGCCCGTGTCTCAGCAAGAATGAGTAGCCCTCTGTCCGAATATCCCAGCAGGTCCACGCCTACTCCCAGTACAGACTCTGCCGCAGTCACGAACACTTTTGCTAAGACTGGAGTTCAACACGGAGATAAATGCTATACAAAGGATCAGGTGGAACCTACAAAGTCTGAGTTCCCCATCCCCGTCTCTCAGTCTGTGTCTGTAAAAGACTCGTTGGGCCTTAAAACTTCATCCCACACCCCACACCACCCCCTAGTGGATGTCCAGGCCTGCAGTGTGACATGCAAGAGCCAGTCTGATCAAGGTTTGAGCTGTTTCTTCATTATTCTGGTATCTGCACTGTTTCAGTTTAACATTATGCTTTGCTTCTTTTAATGTCTCTTTTTAAATGTACTCTATGCACCATTACTGACTGTAGGGTGAATCTGCTATTCTCTGCTTTTATTTTGTTTTACAAGATAAGTAGTTTGCAGTGTCACACAGGCAAAAAAAGAAAAAAGTCCAGCAATAATTTCAACATCTGATGAGTAATAATGAAACAGCTGTAAAAACACTGATACCAGCAATACCCTGAGAAAATCAAAAATAGTTACAATTTCTCACAATATATTGTTATTGCAACATCACCCAGCCCTACTAGGGCATATATATTTATATAATAATAATAATAATAAAATAATAATAATAATAATAATATATTGTTTATCACTGGAACAATTCACACTTCCAGTACTAATGTGGCAGAATCAACAAATGGCTAACAAATTGCATTTATTTCTTTTTATTTTAGACAGATTTCACAGAGTCTGTGCTTTTTGTGCAGGTTTTGATAAATTGTGCATTGCATGATTCAAAACTAGCAGTTAATTTGTGTTAAAATAATAGCAACAGATCCCTAATCTTGACCCCTTGATCCCTTAATCTGAGTCTACCTGTCATGCCACAACCAAAATATGTAGCAATATAATGTCAATGTTATTTTGGTCCGTATTTTCCATTTCACAGCCTTGAAATGACTTTTCTGCTTTAGTTACACATCCACATGTCTAATTTGTCTATTTGCTGTTCTCCAGCAGAGCCCTTGATGAACCTGGAGACTTGCAGACAGGCTGCTGCAGAGCTGTACAATAGCGTGAAGAAGGCCACTCAGCTCTACACGATGGTGGGTGCAGTGATCCATTTGAGCAACTGTGTGTGTGTGTGTGTGTGTGTGTGTGTGTGTGTATAAAAATCACCCATGAATGTGTTTTTTAGATGATTTGTTTGTGTTTGTGGTTTTGTGTGTCTGTGTTCCTCTATGTGGGTATGTGTGGTGGTTGTGTGTGGGTGTCTGTGTGCATGTGCTGCACTAGGTGAGCTCCTGTGTTGGAAATGTGGGTTCGGAGCAGCAGGAGATGGTGCGTGTGCTGATGGAGGCATTGTTCACGGCACGTTCTGAGCTGGAGGCTGTTCCGGGACTCACTCCTGTGTCAGGGCCGACTGTACGCGGTGAAGGTGAAGAGAAGACGCTGGCTCTGCTGGAGCAGTTCTCTCAGCTTCTACTGCAGTCTGTAGAGAAGAGACTCGAGCACAAAATCTAGTCTTAAAATCTGTGGGACTAATATCCTGACCTCATTAATATAGTAGTGAAGATTTATGCACTGGATTATGCACTGTATATCTAACCAGAAAGGAGACATGAGGAGTGAAGAGAGCAAATCGGACAGTGTTTCACAGATTTTAACTGTCAACATTTTATACAAAGAATTTTTTTTTTTTTAGATTTTAGTGTTCATTCTTTGCTTTCTGAGCACTACACTAAGAATGAACAATCAGGTTTTATAGTGTGTTTTGACATGAGAGGTTTATGCAAGTATATAATTTAATGTACATGTGTTTGTGTACTAAGTCTATGCATTTATGTGTTTTAAATACATGCTGGAATTATATTTTTTATTTTAATAAAGTTTTAAACATCATACATACTCCACATACTCTATAAGATTCAAAAGGGAGAACGCTGTGAGCACAAGATGAGGCCTTAAGTGTTTTTAACTAGAGGGTGAGTTTGTGTTTATTGATGTGTTTCTGGTTGTGACTTCTGTACCACAGGTTCCATTTCACTTGCTGTTGCTAATGTTCTTAAAAATAAAATGAGGAGTGGTTAAATGCGTTTTTGCTGACTTTAGCAATCTTCTTTAACCAACCGTAGTCATTTCACATCAGTTTTGTTTCATGATTAATTACTGATCATAGAATAAAACAATAATTTTATATAATTTTATCTCTCAAATACAAATAAGGCTTTATATTACTGTGTACCACATTAAGGAAAAAGATGTGTGTGTCTGTTTAAGTGAGAGATACAGAACAACCCTTCAGCAAGAGGGTCATCAAATTACGACTCAAATTGGCAAGTATCTGTGCCATTATTTTGCCAAACATTCTGTGAATGGAAAGACTTGCATAGGATCCATAGTGAAATATTTCGAGTGCAACATAAATCGGTTAACACAGTGTTAAGGGACAGCAGAATTAGCGTTGGAGTTCTTGAGCATTATACACATGCGATGTTGATGGGGTAAGGTAGAGGTAGCAGTAGTGTGGCTTTGTCTCAGGGAAGAGTGTCCATATTGACAGATGTAAGACTGACATCATGCAGTATGTTGATACGATCAATCTGGTTCACCTCTCTGATGCGGTGCTTGAACTCAAATACAGGTGTGTTATTGACTGCCACTTTGAATTCATTGATTGTACAGAGGATCTTCATCTATAGAGGAAGAGGAGATCCTGTAAATATATCAAGTCTGCATTCAACATAATGAATTGAAATTATTTCATATCACCAGAGTGCTCAAGGGTTAATCACTTTCATATAATGCCATAAACTTCTATTTGTATTGACCTTTTAGCAGCTTTTAACATTTATGTTCTTTCCTGATTGCATTATCTCTTACCTCAAAGTGTTGTCCTGCCACAAAGGGAAAAGGTGCTAGGAGAGTTCTCTCTTCTTGTCCCCACTGATCCCCCAGCTTGTGGTTGCGAACAAGGACCTGCTTCCCACCCTCATTGAAGCGTGGGTTGATATGCAGGGCGATATCATTACCACGCAGGAAATTAACAGTAAACCTGGTATTCAAAGACCAAATTAAAGCTGTAGTGTTGAAAGGTGCTAACTGCTACTGCAAATCTTAACTAACCGATTATTGTGCCAATTACTTAAAACTACAGTACATACCATATCTGTTATTTAAACACATTGTTTAAAATATCTGGACCTCAGACTGTCCACTCACATTTTTGCATCAGGCTTCACTTGTCCTCTTATTGTAAGCATCAGCTTATCATAGATGCCTCGGGGAAAATTCAGGTTGTAAGGTACTGACTAAGGTCAAAACAAATTGAAACAGTTTAGGGTTGCATTCTGTTAACAGTGCACTCGAACAACATTTGATCACTTGACAGTTTGAAATCTTTACCATTGTCAATCTATCATGAATATAGGTAAAGGAGTGAGTTGCTATATGTTGTACTGAAAATTGTAGACCAAGATTAAAAATTGCAAGTACCTACAGCCAAAGTCCTGGGACTTACCACAGGCCCTGTGGGTTGGACAGGTGGCCATGAATGCTGCTGAACTCCAGTGGGGCCCTGATTAGGCCATCCTGGCTGCCCAGGGTTTCCATGCCATGATGGGGGAATTGGGTTGGGGAGCTGTGAAGGCCAGCTAGGTGGGATTGGCTGGCTTGGTTGACTTGGTGGGATTGGTTGGCTAGGTGGCATTGGCTGGTTTGGTTGACTTGGTTGGATTGGTTGACTTGGTGGCATTGGTTGGCTTGGTGAAATGGGTTGGCCTGGTTGAATTGGTGGCATTGGTTGACTTGGTGAGATTGGTTGGCTTGGTTGGCTAGGTCCCATAGATGGAGGATTTGGCCAAACTGACTGGGTGGGTGGTGCTGGCTGGTAAGCTGGCCAGTTTGGTACAGTGGGCTGCATCCCGGGCCAGTTAGCCTGGTTGGGCTGATAGGGCCAGCAAGGTTGGTATGGTTGACTAGGCCACACTGGGGCCCCCGGTTGCTGAGTTCCCTGGCAAGGCCATATACAGTTGCCCTGGGGTCCAGACGATGGGCAGTTCATCATAACTGGAAGCTGTGGATCAGGAACAAACACTGGAGATAGCTGGTTGGGTTTGCATATAGTAAACATGGGCATATGGACAAGCTGTGACATACTGACACATCTACACATGCAATGCGACCTGTGAGGTTAAATACTAAGCAGCCTTTAACGTGCTCATGCTACTCCATAGATTTGTTTCAGGTTAAGACATAACATTCCATATGCTACAGAATAATATGCTATCTCCACATTATAATCATGTCAAACAGACTGATTGCTTTCATTTATAATTAATACTATAGTAACAAAAGGGATCTATGTTTGTTTTAGTGAATTCATTAATAAAGATATACATATGGTTTAAATGGGTGTTTTTTAAAGCATTAAAATGTGAAGTGCAATTGCCACCCAAACCACGATTGCATGATTTTTTCTGTAATTTCTTGCAATGCAGACATACTAGATGTCAGAGATGCAGTATCTAAATGAATGTAAGGCATTGTGCACTTATAATTAGTTAGAATGTAGACAGTATAATGTATATTGTCACAAAAGAAAATGTCATATCCCATAATGAATAATTAATTAAGCAGACACAGAACATTTTAGTTAAAATCAAGAAGTAAAGAGAGCATTAACATACCTGTTAAAGTGCAAAGGAGATTGGGATATACAGATGCAAATGATCTCAGGGAGGATGTGAAAGAAACCTGGCATATCATACACACGCATATATATGTATACACTTTGCGCTCTGGCCACTCCCTCTTTCGTAGTTTGAAAACTTTGGGGAAAACCACACCCAGTGACGGAAAGTCACATTCCACCTCATTATTGTTAAACGAGGCTTTGTAAAAAAACAGATTTGGGCAGACCAATCCAGGGTGATACATTGGATATGAGTCTATGATACTGCATTATTGTGAATAGTCATGAGACTGCTGCTAACTGCTCAAAACTTGCTTGACTAGTCAGGAGTGCAATAATGCAATAACAGTGGCACAGCTGAGCTGTTGTTCAACACTGGCCATCTATAGAGCCCTGTTGTTTAGTCTACGTAGGGTTAAGGAACTTAGGGTGGACCAAATCTCACAATGATATAACATATAAAAAGGCAAGGCAGTTTGTTGGTTCAATTAAGCTTCTTTCACATAGCAGTTGAGGTCAGTGGTCAGGTCAACGCACAACCAGTACAATTTTTCTTAGCAAACCAAAATCTTTATACACTTTTTAAAAATCTATGTACACGTTGTCTAGCATCATTGTAGTATACAAATATGTATAAATATTATATTATTATATTTTATTTCAACACCCAACTGGGTACAATATTCAATACAAAATAGAAAAGATATTAATATATGACACTGGATTTCACTGGAGTTCTAAAGGAGTTAAACTTTCAGCAAACTAATGTGGAGTGTCCATGGTTCCAGAAAAAAACAAACAGTGGGTAGCACAAACACTCACACTCATCTTTCTTTCCCCTCCAGTCCCTTATTTAACTAATCATTACTAATAATTATTAACTAATCATCATTCCACAAATTCAGTGGAAAAATGGGGGCCCAAGAAAATAAGAAGTTCTGGGTTACAGGCTGGGATCATCACTAAAAACAAATTGATGCGTACATTTTCTTTCTGAGTTTTCCTATTTCTGAATGATTGGTAAATTAAAAAAAAAAAAAAAAAATCAGTTGTCTGTTGGGCTTCCTCTCTGTAAAAAAAAAACTGCTGGTACTACAAAATGTGCTACAGCACTGTGCACTTTCTATAATAAAGCTAATAGCCTTATGATAACCTGTGATTTGCAGTGTCAGAGCTGCTGTTTTGGAAAATGAATCAACACCTTCACCAATGCTGTGGTATACAGTAATTGTTAATAAGATAGTCACAACAATAAATAATTAAAAAAAAAAAACAAGAAGACTAACAAGCAATTTAACTTTTTTTCATAGGCAATAAATTAGCTAAAATACATGCACCATTTAGATACGAGCATACAGCAATACAACCATCGTCTTTACATGTGTAGTAGCTGACTGTTATTGTTGTCTTAACCACAACTTTCTGGTTTATAATGTTGAAAAATAAATGATTGGTTTGCATTATGGGATGAAAAGCACCACGAGGATAGTTTCCCAGGTAGCCACAAGAGATAACAGACATTCAGCCACCTTTAAATCCACCTTGCCATCAGTGGGACAACATCAACCGCTCAGCTGGTTCAGAGTTGGATGTCAACATTGGGTCAGTGTCATTTTGTCTGTTGGTTCTGGCCACATACCTGAAAATTTGGCCTGAGTGGTACAATGTCGAGACATACTGAAAATATTCAGCATGTTTACATAGTCCATTCTATATGCTCATTTTGGTTTTAGTGAGTGATTAGGTGTTTGGAAGGTTTGAGCTTCAGCAGTAAGCAATGCAATGATTAGTGGCAGCTAGTGGTAGATTAGTGGTGTTTCTGGGCATTGAAAACCTGTGGCTCCGCCCACAGCAAGGTACTCCTTGGAGTATTTCCTATGTGGAACAAGATGCTGTTTTTGCTTTTCTTAAATTGGTATATTTTAAATCTTAGTATATTGTTGCAATTTCTCAGCTTGATGTAATTGGAAAAATGCACAGGAACAAATCACTTACACGTGAGACGTAATTCCTGAGTGGATTCCTAATGTTTTGTTGAACAAAGTTGGGAACATCATACTGAATACAACAGAGCATAGGAATTTATGCATGGAGTATTACACTTATTACATTAACACTTAGACCACTCAAACATATTGTTTGCTGTTTTGAGGATAAAAGTGGAACACAATGTTAAGAGGTGACTCGGAGGTGGGAGGAGAAAAAAATCTGCTATGATCTGCTACGAACAATATACAAAAGAACATAACACACTATATAATCTCACTGTATGCAATTTGTGTGCATAATTTATTGCATATAACCGAACATGCATAATTCATCATTCATCATTCATCATTAATTTTTTCACGCATTTTTTTATCCAGGTCCGAATGGCAGTCTGGAGCCTATCCTGGGAATACTGGGTGCAAAGAGAGACAATTCACAGAGGATAGGATGCAAGTCCAGGGGACCCTGGAGCTGTGATGCAGCAACGCTACCCACTCTCATGCATAATTTATTACATAATATTATGTGGTTAATCAAAAGTGTGATTTATGTAAATCATAATTTTGGGACAAGGTGAACTTTTCCCCCATCATATAGTTTATAGTTATAGAACTAAACTCATTTAGGAAAGAGATTATTGTCATGAGTGGACAATGCAGAATGTGGATGCTTATCTCTCACAGCTCCATTATCAAATAACGACACTCTGGAGATGAACACAGTGCCAACTGTGATCTGCCACTCTGTGCTGTTATTAAGTATGTATGACTGTGTGTATGTCACTGTTTGTGTGAATGCATGTGACCACAATGAGACCTGGGCAAAACCTTGGCATCTCCATCAAAGCTGCTATTCACTACAATGGATAACACTGAACAGTGAATATAGAGAACATTTAATGGCACTCTGCTGAGTGCGAAATATTAGAGTTTGAATAATGACGCTGTTGCTCTACTGTTTGCTCTGATATATCTACAGCAAAATTGCACTACATTATATTGAATTGCAATACTACTGTATTTCCACGGACAACTGATCAATGTGTTTTCCCACACTCCTGTGTTTCTTATGTACATTTTTTATTATATTTGTCTAGCACTGAGTGAAGGATTGAGTTCAAGCCCCCACCCAGGCAACAACACTAGTGATAAACCAATGAATATATATACAGACAGGTGAGAAATTAAAGGTAAACCATTTTGCTAGTGCGGATCCATTTGTTCTCTCAAAAGGAAGGGTCACTGCAAATACAAAGTTATTTACATAGTTATTACTGATCACCATTATCATTTATCCTAACATTTCTAGGATGACTCTACCCCCATTCACAAAGAGCAAGGGCTCACTCAGTAATGACTATGAAAATCATGTAAATCATATGCTATGGCCTTCACAGTCATCAGGTATCAACCACCACCATCATCAAAACACCAGCTGAAGGAATATCTTTTGGAAGAATGGTGCTCCTCCCTTCAGTACAGGTCCAGAGATTTGTAGAATCTGTGCCAAGGTGTACTGAAGCCATTCTGGTAGTTTGGGATGGTCTAACACCTTGCTAAGGCATATACACTCACTGGTCACTTTATTTGCAACAATTGTACACCTGCTCATTTATGGCAATCAACCAATCATGTGGCAGCAGCGCAGTGCATGAAGTCATACAGATACTGGTCAAGAGCCTCAGTTAATGTTTACATCAGACATTTAAAAATGGGGAAAAATGTGATCTCAGTGGCATGGTTGTTGGTGCCATTTTAATATTTCAGAAACTGGTGATCTCCTGGGATTTTCATGCACAATAGTCTCTAGAGATTACACAGAATGGTGTGAAAAATAAAAACCATCCAGTTTTGCAGGCAAAAACGCCTTGTTCATGAGAGAGGTCAGATGAGCATGGCCAGACTAGTTTGAGCTGACAGGAAAGCTATGGTAACTCAATTGTGGTGAGCAGAAGAGCATCTCAGAATGCACAACATGTCAAACTTTGAGATGGATGGGCTGTTTTAGGATTATTGGCACCACCATTCTTCATTGACCAGTTTATCCTGATCAGAGTCATGGTGGATACAGAGTCTATTAGAGAAACACTAGGCCACACTAGGAGCAATTTAGGGTAGCCCATGAAAGAACAGATGAAAACACCCCACACAGAAAATAACTGGAGCTGTCCTGCCCAGGTATAAAGTGATCCATTCAGTTATGCATGTGTGGATTTGGATGATCTAATTGGCACTTAACTTTGCTGTGCACTGTGAAAACCAACGCTGACCATTGAAAAACCACTCAGAGCTTGTTTTCTGCTAAAGTCCCCCAACTAAAATGCTCTTACAGAATCTTTCTGTGAGATTTATCAAGTTACAGTAAAGGCTTAAAAAACATTTGTACCTAGGATGCCAATGTAGGGTTTATATAGGATTCCTAATTCCATTTTCTTCTATCTGCTCAAGACTGCACTAATTCTCTGCCACTTTCATAACTGTATATGCTCTGCAAATTTCAGATACTTACTGTAAAATCTGGCATTCACACACACACACACACACACACACACACATATATATATATATATGTGTGTGTGTGTGTGTGTGTGTGTGTAGAAGAAATTTACTATAAAATAATTGTATTTTGCCCTGCCATGATCCCAGGTATTTTACTGAAGTCACAGAAGGTATCAAGACACATGTGATGCAGCATAGAGCAATTTGCTTCTGGATAATGTGCAGTCAAAAAGACAAATCACAATCAAAGAGAGAAAACAATTTAAAGCCACTCATGTTTACAGGGTCTCTTATTAATTGTGCTTTTTCCCTGAAAATCTGTCTACTGAAAAACTTAAAAAGTTAAACTTAACTTTGCTTAGTTTGTTTCAGTTTCTGAAGATTGACAAAATGATTAAGGATTAAAAAAAAAGGTCACTTGGTAATTCAGTAAAAAAAAAAACTTCTTATGTTTAAATGCTGGATTTATACTCTTAAACACACATGGAAATGATATTAACTGTTGGGTCTATCCTAGCTGTTTGGTTCTCTGAGGTATGTGTGTTGAGTGGAATGCAGCTGTGAGGAGAAGGTGAGCTTCTATTTTGAGCCTTATCTATGTTGGCTGACGTGGGGTGGTTTGACAGGGCTTGTGTCTCTCCTGTAGCTTTCTCAGCAGGCAGTAGTAAAGCCACACACCATGTACTGTGGCAGAAACCGAGCCCCGGCTAGCTCCAGCCTCATCTTGACCAGCAGGAATAACGTCTGTTATGAATTGGACAGTTTTGTTACATAGTATCTAAAATCTGTTATTCAGCCTGATCCCATTTCACTCAACTAGGAAACCTTAAAAAGAAAAGGGCATATTGCTATGATTTCCAAGAGCTGACATGTGCAGATGATTCTGTACATGCCACATTGCATAAATTATTATTATTATGGATTTGAATGCTTCTCAATATATTTCAATTTCTGACTAGACAGCAGTAATAACAATTCTGGAAAAAGTAATGCCATAAGATCGTGAGTTTACGCAAACAAATAAACAATACATAAACTTTTTTGTGTTAAATGAATATTCCACTGTTTTTTCCTAACCTTCATCTACTACATCTATAGTGTATGTGTGATTGTCACAGACAATAATTACAACACATTTATTAGCACTGAGAAATGAAACCCCCGAAAACCTGTTTAGTTGAAACTCACTTATAATATGAGCCCAAGGGCGGTGAAGTAGATAAATGTTTATTTGAAAGACATTTTTCTATTATGTGTTCATGAATCCAGTCAATTTGCAATTTTAGCTTCAAATCTGTAATTTTATCTTTTAATAGGTTCCAAACCCTATCTTTTAATATGTTCTGCCGTAGCTCAAAGTAAACACAGTAGTACCTCACACATACAGTACCTGGCACATAAATACCACAAAAGCTTAGGAAAAGTGTAAGCAAAGTGAAATTACTTGTTACTGTGGTGGCTGGAGATCAGGTTGAAAAACACTGCAATACTCCTCTGAAACAGTAATTCTATACATCATCACTTAAAACGCGTGCACTAAATATCTGTATTAAATAATCTGCCTTATACTGTCACTGTGGGAATTATCCTGCTAAGAAAAGATAGAATATCAGTTGGAGGGAGAGCATGGCTGCTCTTTGGCAGCTGAAGTCAATCTCGGTCTAATTCTAATTTAGAACCATTTCCTTTATCTGTTGTTTCAGAAAAACACCTCTAAGTGGAAAGCATGCCTGTAGCCATTTCAAGCTTGTCAAGTGTTCTTGACTAAGTGAATAAGCTTTAGTGTATTTATTTCCATTACTCTTATGTCAGCAGTTAGTGCATGAAGCCAAGCTTGGTGAAAAATTACAACATAAAGCATAAAAAGCTTTCATATAAAAAGCTTGAATACATGCTTATAGCTATATAGTGTATGACATTTCAAGTGGCTATAACATAATGAATGAAATAAGAGAAATATATAACATATGAAGGTACCGTGCTGATGGCCAGACATCAGTAATGTGCTTGTTTACTTATAGAATTATGTATTAAAACATTTCTAGCCAATCTTGTCTCATTACAGGGCAGCATGGGAAGGGATCCTGTCAGGCACAGAGAGAGGATGTTAGGCTGGAGAGGATTGTGGGGGTTGTCAACTGGGCTGTCAACTGCAGAGTGTCTGCATTAGTCTAATGCTGAGAAATGATGCTCTTTCTGTAGAATAAAGGTCTGGCAAAGATTCAAAGTGCTGCTTCATTGCAAAAAGAGGCCCAGCCATGTTGCACTGGTTTATTATTGTTACTTTATACTTCATATAAGTGACAGTGGTGTGCATATAGGACACTAATGATGAGTGTCATGCCGCTGTGTGCTGCGACTTGACTAACACAAATTGTGTTGATCTGCACAGTTCAGCTTCCTTTCATCAGCAATGATTCAGCAGTGAGTTGGGTATCTTTGGGTGGTAAACCACTCCAGATATACTGTATACATGGAACCACACTTGGCTCCCAATATCCTGAAATCTAGCTCAGGTTGTCTAAAGTTTAAAAATCTTTTAGCCCACCTATTTCACTGCACACTTACTAAGGAGTGGATTAATAAAGTAAATAAAATCTATTTGGCACCACAGCTTTCATCTGGAATCATCTGCGATTGACTGGGATGCCATTTAGCCCTTGTAGTTCCTAAAAATATAACTTTGTTTATTTTTTTAAATAATTTTTCAACAGTAAAAGTATGAAAGTATGAAAATGTGTATTTAACCATTCAGACAATGTACCCATATCAGGCAACAATATAATTTATTACAAAGTTTCTTTGCTGGCAATGACGGCATTTTGCTGTTAAATTAAATTGAAATAGTATAGTATTAACAGTATATACTATTTTTTTTTAATACGATGGGAGAACTTACTTTTCTTCTTCCTATAATCTTCAGGAAATTCAGATGATGACATTTTCTTTTGAACATGTAATTTGTGGAATATGTCATATATTTTACAGGAATGAATGTGTTCAAGTAAGGTGAATATAAAAATTACAGTTAAAATGTAGCCTACATTTTCCGTAACCTATGATGGTTGAGTCATGGAAACTGATCACGCTCAAGCATGAGATGTTAAACGCATTAACACAGGAATGCAAACATAATAAGGTGTCTGAAGTATTCTATTGATTTAAATGATTGATGATTTCAAGGAAAAGTGTAGTTATAGTGGGGTTTGTACAGGCAAAATGGTGTTTACTAGGTGTTGTAGATGCTTTATTCATATTTTAAGTTATTTATCTTAATCATGCACATATGCTGTCTTGAAGGACACTTTACCTATGATTGAAAAAATGACATTTACTTTACTTTGCATAGATATTTCTAAATGTAATATCAACTGGACACAGTCCTAATCGCGGAATCACACATCTGTCCAATTCTTAGAAAGGAACAGGCATTCCTAACGCCTTTAACAAACATCTGCTTTGGACAGATGTGTGTGTACTGCCCCACAGTGGCTACATTCACACTCACTCCATCCATGTGAAGGACAGGCTAAAACAGTTCACATATTTTGGATTAAGCAGTAGCCTGGGTTCACCAAATACTGCATACTAATAGGAATAATAATAGGAAAGAAAACAATTGTGGCTACTTATTTGTTGTACTTCATATCTATCTATCTTACTGGAAATTAGACTTACTGTATATGCATACTACCGTACTATATAGTACATATGAGCCAGTACTGCTGTGTTATTATAGCCAGGCCTTAAATTATATACTACATTACTCACAAATTTTATAGTAGACCATTATATATAGTCTATATATCCATTATAAATATATTTTAAACTTCATACTGCGGTACTATGTCGAAATGTTTTCTACATTAACTGGAAACTACGATGCTATAAGGCTGTTTTGTTATACCAAAAAAGTACGCGGTTTTATGACGCAACAACTAGCCTACTAAATGGTATATTAAACAGTAGCCAGTTATGGATACAATTATTGAAACCACATAGTACCATAGTAAAGACAGTCAGAATATTAGGTCACACCACCTGAATAAAACTACTGTATAATTTGACATGCTAGCCTATAGGCTCCGGTAGTGTGCGTTTTTGGGCGTGGCTTTGGTGACCGAGGGGCGTGTCCTAGTCACACAGCCACACCTGCTCATGATGCCGTGGTTACGGCTGTCAGTGTCTCGCACTTGAGTTCCGGCCGTGACCGTGACTTAGCAAAAGCGAGGCAGCCAAATCCCCTCAGTCGCTATAGGCTAAAGCTGGCGTGTTGTCGTGACGAGCCGTGATTTGCAGTCTATCCCGGCGTGCGTCGCGCCGCCCGTCTCAGGTGCTCTGCTTCCCCGTGCGCTCGCGCTGCGTAGCAACAGCCCGGATGTAGGCTGCCGTCTTCGCATCAGGACTGGACCGGGAATAGAGCGGGAATATGGCGCTGGCGAAAACGTAACGGTGCATCCTTCCCGGACGACCAGAGCGCACGAGCACAAGAAATGTGAGGAGGCTGTCGAAGGGTGCAGGTAAGCGACATGCTCTTGCAGTCTCTGCCTAGCGACAGGCCGGCTCGTGACGCGCTGTTTAGTGCGGAAATGGCATTGTAACCCAGAAACGCTCCACTCACACAGATCTGTAAAACTGCACACATGACAGAAATGAACACATGCTCCTGACACCACGACCTCGGGTTTGTGTCCTTAATGGCCAAACAGCGTGAAAACATCCTACACACTGGCTGAATAGTCAGTGCTGCTGCTGTTACAGTAGCGCGAGCTGAACGGATCAGTGAAGAGAAAGAGATAATCGCTGCCGAGGCCGAATGTCGAGGATGTCACAGCCGTTATATTCCATACATCTGGATGGATTGTCCTCTGATTAGGTGTTGCTGCACATGTTGCAGCCTGTCCTTGTGGTTAAAGCTGTCTGATTGCAAAGCGTTAAGAGGAGAAATGGAGTGTCATCATGGCTGGCAGGCAGGCAGATTCAGCCAAGGAGAAGCACTGTTGTCTTTCATGAGAAGTAAACACTGATTTCTTGCATGTACTTAGGCATGTCATTGGAACATACATGGTGCTTTTTTATTTTATAGCTGTGGGCTACAGTTTTATTGTGCAATTGCAAACAAGTAGCATCCATAAGATATTAATAATATCAGTAATGAGAATGTTACTAATAACTTACTGTTATTGTTACTATGAGACACTGCCTGAGCAGCTGTGGTTGCAAGTGGTTTCACTTCACATGCATAATGTTCTGGTGTCACTGTGCACTGTGGAAGGACTTGATTGAATAACTAGATCTCATTGGCAGCATTTCTGTCTCCAGTTTGGACATTAACGTCACCTCTGGGATATGCATTCTGCAGTAGGAGCAAAAGTACAGCTGACTGAAAGGATGGGAAGTGTTGTTTTTTTTAATCACATAAATCCATGTCCATACATTTAGTAATATGTGCATAAATAAACCTATTTATAAACTCTTGCAAAAAAAAAAAAGAATCTGTTTGGTAAAGCTACAGTGCATACGATTTAAAAAAAAACATGATTATTGAGTATTCAGAGAAAAATACTTTATATTATGATGCTCGTGAGTAAACCTTATAATCATGTAATTGTAAATCACAGTCTGAGCTGTTTCAAGGCTATTGAGTAGGAATTGTTTGGATATGTGTATGCGTACATCATGCGCCGGCTCAGAAACAGCGAAAGTCATCATGTCTCAACACGCCTGAATGAAAGAAGTCTGACTACACTGTGACAGGCAAGAGCCAGCAGCCAATCAGGAGAGAGAGCGTAAGTGAGTGTGAGAGATGGGAGTAAGAGAGGGAAAGAGGCTGATATTATACTATAATAGCAAAAAGGTTTCAGGACTGACAGTGTTTGAGCTTTTTTGTCTTTTAACTTGTTTTGGCAGTTTTCTACTAATGTTGCAAATGAAATTCCAAAATCTTACATCCAGTTAAAAAGCTGCAAGCCAAAATGGTTGTAGCATGTGATTTTTTTTTTTTTTTGGAAAGTCTATACGTGTATGATTCTGGATCCAAATTTTAGCTTCCTCAAGACAGTGTCAAGTGCCATATGAAATCATTTCAAGAGTATTTCAACAGCTGCTGAACTATACAGACATTTATTGCATAGGGACTTCGGATTAATCAACTCCTCTGTTTTCTGCACTTATTTCTACACTTGTGTCGCACCACTTAGAGACTTTAAGTAGACCAGACTCTGAAAGATCGATCAGGGTGACCCTTAGATAAGCCACCAAGCACATATTAATGAGAGGGGGAAACCCACCAGGAGGTTGGGAGAGTTAGATAGAGGAAGAAGCGAGCAGACAGAGGCAGTATGAGCTGTGGTGCTGCATCACTACAATGAAGGATGCACTAGAATAACAGTAGGGACAGCTAGGCATGGTTCGTCAGTGATGTGTTTCAGGCCACTGACTATGGTGTGTTTATTTTATGATTAAAATAGCGAGCTCACTGAATGATGTGCATAAAAGGGGTGGTGGAGATTTGTAAATGTCAAGAGGGTGCAGACCGTAGTACTGTATGATGATGCACCGTTTGCAGAGGAGGATTCCATCGTGGTGCTGCGTTTAGTGTACAGGTAAATCCCTTACAAAGACACTATTTAAATACAACTTGTTGAGTATCTAAGTCAATTCTGATATTTGTAGTGCATTTCTCTATTAAATATATATAAGAAGGACTTGTCTGAGGCACTAGACCTACATTCCTAACTAGAAGTTAGAGTCAGTTATTTGAATATTAATTTTGGGAATTGTCGGTATAAATAAAAAGAATTGTGCTAAATGTTGTCCAAATTAACAACAAATGAGAAAGGATAAAAAAAAAGTTATATCTGTCTTCTTAAAAAATAAATACAGTGCAGTCGGTGCAGGGTAGTAGGCCTGGGCAATGTGTCAAAAATCATATCACAATATATCCTTTCTATATAATCTGTTATTGATAATCGATATATGTATTTCTTAATGCTCAATTTTAAGTTTTACAAAAAGTGAAAATATTGTGAATTATCTATCTATCTATCTATCTATCTATCTATCTATCTATCTATCTATCTATCTATCTATCTATCTATCTATCATTTCAATAAGTATTTCTTTGTTGTATCACCCAGGACTAACTCATCAAAACCTATTTATAGTACTCTGAAAGTGCAGCAGCAGATTTGAATGTTACAGTATCATGATAAATTTGAATAGTGGTTTTGCCTGAAATCTTACTGAAAGAGTTACTGGATAAAATGCTTCAAGATGATTAACTGAGTAAATGAACTGGACATTCAGTTTAAATATTATAAGATGAAATTCTAAGATGAGAGTCTGTTTCAGGGTGACCTGTGAAATAAACTGCTTTGACCTCACACTCACAACAGATTGCGTATTGGAGCTTTCCCAGCTCCACTGTGGTGTGAATGGTGTGAAATGAACCACACCCGTGCTTGTGGGTTTGATTTCAAACACCATCCCAATCCACATTAACTGCTGAGTTGACGCTGTAGAAAACGATACAGATTATGCATTAGTGTAGCATCACTCTGTGCCCAGAGCGCCCCACTCAGTGTATTTCATCATGTGTGATTTGTGTAACAGTTACGGTTCAGTGATGACCTGCTTATTAATGTGCTTAATATTTACTGAGAGTTTCTGAGGTTTTAGTAAATGCCAACCAAATAAAATGTTCAAAGTAGAATATATCTACACACTCTTAATATCATATAGAGCATGAAGTTCATCTAAAACCTAATCTAGTGGGCGGAGAGTTGCTGCATCACAGCTCCAGCGTCCCGGGTTCGATCTCGAGCTCGGCTTTCTGTCTGTGTGCGGTTTCGCATGTTCTCCCTGTGTTCATGTGGGTTTGCTCCAGGTTATCTGGTTTCCTTTCACATGCTAGTATGTGGATCGGTGACTCTGAATTGCCCTTAGGTGTTCCCTGGATAGGCTCCAGATTATGGCTGGGTGATGTGACAAAAATATCACATCACAATTTTCAAGGACGCTTCAAGGACACACGATTTGTATCATGATATATAGGTTTGCGTACAAACTGCCAGCAATACTGTAGTGTTACATTTTTAAAAACTGTTATGAATAGTAATACATTTGTTTATAAATATAATACTACATTTTAACTCATTCCTTAATTTAATTAATTGTTTTTTTTATTTATAGAAAGAGTTAAAAATATTGAAACTTTTTTTTTTTTAATTTTAAGTCCAAAATTTTTTATATCACATCAGCTGATTCCTGTCAGTTTGCAATTATTAAAACAAACATTTTAAACAATTTAATAAAAATATCATGATATCCACGATATCTCAGAAAATTCCATGCTACTAATAAACTCAGCTAGTGACAGCCTTGATTCTGTTTTCAGTAATTCAGTACTTAAGCACTCACTGTAAAAATATTAGCTGTAAATTTCACAGTAAAATACAGGTACAATTAGTGCAACTATTATACAATGTGCTATTGTTAGTATCGGGCACTTTAGTGGCAACTGCTACCAAATGTGTATTGTAATTTATTGTTATATTTTACAATTCTACTTTACAGTCACAAATTCTCAGAAATGTCATTTTGGATTTTAAATCACAATACCTGCTTATATCAACGTTTTTATTTAAGGTTAAATTTTCAACAGGAAGGCAACAGATGTAGTTTTATAAAATGGACCAGTCACTTTTCATCTCTGCAAATCATAGTGCATACTGATGCCGAGAACTTTGTGTTTTTTTAAATAGAAAAAACTCACTAAAAAAACCCTAAAACTCACTACTATGGCAAGCAAGAATACACAATGATCAATCGCTCAATCATCCTAGGATGCAGTGCATTTTCTAGTAATTTACTGTACACTCCCACTCTAAAAGGTACAAATTTTCCCACAATGCATAGTATTTAAAGTGCCCCTGAAATCCACATTGGTGTTTTAGAGCTTTTTGTACTTGTTCTTTAGTGTTATGGGCACCAATACAATAGTGTATCTAAAACAATGACTTTTTAATGATGCATATTTCTGCAAATCATTGTGTTGGTCCAATTAAATGTTAATGCTCTTTAGAAATGTACATGTCCCAGCTCCAGGGCTGGATTTGCTCTACAGTAGCAGTTCTATTTTAATTCATCATCAGGAGCAGTGGTTTAAATTGTTAGCAGCAAAAGCAGTTGCAAAAACTCACATTTGCTCACATTACACTCTTCGCTCTTCTCCACATTCAGCTAGTTTGCTAAGTTACTGTCGAGTATATATAGATTCAGCATGGGGGTGTTGCATATTTTGAACGCTGTTGGCCGTTCAACATGCCCTCACTCTGACTTCCTGTTGCAAAATGAAATGCATCAACGTACGGAAACAAATCACGGCTATGAGGCCATTTCATGGAACATTACAAGAAAATATTGCAGAGAAATAACCAGCACCAGCGACTATTAAAATACCTGTAAAATTACAGCTATTTTTTACAGTATGGAGAAGGTCCGGATCGTTTTATTGTTTGCTGTAATGTAATGCCCGCTTTTTCCTTTCCAATATGAAACTAAAAAAAGTGTGATATACGAAGAAACGCGCTTCAAACTACACGTTCACAACAGATTGCATGTTAGGGACAGAGCACCCTCAATTCTGAAGCCTGGTTTAAACATTGCTTTAGAAGGTTGTGCACATGTCACTAACATTCCCACTCAAAGGACAGATTTAGATCTTAGAGACCTAGATACCCAGATCCCAGTTCTCATCTCTCCTCATATGCCTCTGGGTCTGGCATCTCAAGCACACTATAAACAAAAGCTTAAATTTGATAACGTGTCTCATTCTGAAGCTAGTTGACTGAAATACACTGTTAAGAAAAATTAGGTTTGCAAACAATAACTGAATCAGTGTTTGGCATGGATATTCATCTGGGAGAATTGTCTTGCACCACTTGGTCTTCCAAATCTTGTTTGGTCCTTCTGCCCTATTTCATTAAATTTTCCTGCTCATCTTTATCCAATAAACGTTCTGGAAGCGATGAGTCAGCCCTAGCGTCATGACCATGCCACTCATGCTTTGGTAATCTTTCTCCAGCACCTATATGGGGTATGGAGTGAGTAGAAAGCGCTCAGTCACACCAACAGATTTGTCCTGATGACTAGTTCACTGCCATAGGTGACAGATTGAACCTGGTGGTCATGACCTCTGACCCTACTCCTTTGTTCTCATCAGGTGCTTTACTGTTCAGCTGCTGTCTTTCTCATTCATCATTAGTTGTAATTGTGTTTTGTAATTTATGTCATCATTGTCCGTGTTTGTTAATGGTAGGAAGGTGTACCAGTGAGGATGTACTGTAAGAAAAACATCTGTAATAATTAACAGCAACACAAATGGCTGTAAGTAAAATAACCAAAATGATATGAAGAAGCAACACTGGGGCTGATTTCTTTCTAGCCCAGAGTGTACATTCATGCGGTGACAGTCGTGTCAAGTGATTACACAGCGTGAAAAGCCCCCTCGATTTGATCTCCGTTTGGGCTGATATTTTCAGTGCGCTTTGCTGACACATCTGTAACATGCAAATCAGCAGTGTCTGACAACATGCTCATGAAGTACAGTTACAGTTCATTACAGCTGGGTGTAATGAATGTGAACGAGATGGATTATTTACTTCATCATCCTTTCTTCCCAAATTCCTTTGGGGAAACTGAAAGCAGATAGACTATGCACATATTGTCCAGTCAAAGTACAAATTGCACATAATGACAGATGACAGAACTATAAGTTTATTGATTTTTTGGTTTGAATGAAGGGCCTGAACTTTTTTTTTAGTATTCGGAAATTCGGAAACCTAGTCGGGCATTACGGACTTGAAACACACAAAAACAATTGAACTTAGAAATGCAGCTGCCTGTCTGCCTTTAAGTGTGTGTGTGAGTAATAGTTTGCCCCAAATCATTCTTATTATGCCAACAATGTCTTCTTTTGATATAATGCATTAGTCAACTATTAGATAGATTAGATATTAGATTTCATCGTGAGTGGTTATAAGGTACAACAAAAATGTTGCTCATTAAAGATGAGGCAAAGACAAAAAAACATACATAGACATAAATAAAGGCTAAAAGCAAATCCTGTGATTACAGAGTGAAAAATCTAAAGATAACTTTATATACCCAACCAGTTGTACAGTTACCGTGGCCAGTCCTTCGCAGTTATTTAAGCTGATCATGACTGATAATTGTGATTAACCTTTAAATACATGTACTCAGTCAAGAACAATGAATCAGCAAACGTGAGGTGAATCAGTCGAATCAAATCTTATATTAAGGATTTTTTCTTTGTCAAACCTTTGATCATATGCAGGAGAGAAGGCAGCAGTTACAAGCACACATACGGCAAAGTGTTTACCTACAAACATTTCTGAGCTCTAGTTATAGTCACATGCCCACATATTGGACATGCACGGAATATATGATGTATGCCACATTTGTAAGTAAAAATGTTCCAAAATGTCTTCAAAATAGGGACAAGTGAATATTGTGCATAATGTGCAAAGACACATATAGAGATGTACAATTTTTGAGGAGCGTTTTGACATGCTGTAAAAGTTATACGAAAGAAGAGACATAAGAGACTGGTAGGGAGAAATAATAGTAATAATATCATGTCATGTTTCTCCTCCCCCTCTTCCCAGCTATCCTCCAGGGAAAGCGCTGAGCCTGTTTCACTCGGAAATCTGTCACACTGCAGTACAAACATGCGTTATGATTTCTGTTTCATGCTGTTTTTAAGTCGACACTGACCAAACAACCTCCCTTCGGGCCTGCTGATTTAAAGATTTAAATATTTATCATTTAAAGATATACATCATATTTATGATGTTTATCGATGTAGTTGTGCTCCTGATGTGGTTCGAGGGCTGGGTTTAATGTCAGATTTTTACAGTTTTACCAGTACGGTTACTGATTATTGCATTGCACACTGAACATCTCTTTAGCCTCTTTATATTCCATATAGGAATATAGTGCCAGTTCTCCACCACTGTGTCCAGCAGCGTGTCAGCATTTCCCATTAAACAGGTTGGATTTTTGTATGGTGTGTATTGTAATCCAGATGTGCACATGACCAGGCTTGGGGAGTGACAGAATACATGTAACACAGTTACGTAACGCAAAATATAGAGAGCTGCTTGATTATAGCTCTGGTTCTCTCTTGCCAGTCGTGACTCACGTGAGCTACCTCTTGGTGCATGTGTAAATAACATCTGTCTCTAATCATTCTGCTCTAGAGGCACGATGAAACGTCCGTGTATCACGATGATGCTGGAAAAACTGCATTACAGTCGTGGAAATTTCGAAATTATTTTGTCTATAAAGGAGAAAACGGAAACAACAACATTACGGTACAGTGCAAACTATGAGACTACCAGCTGTGAAGATGCCGTCTTTATCGAAGGACTCGACATCTAATTTAAAGAAGCATTTAAGCACGGAAATCATGTCATCTAGATTAGCTAAAATTATTCCGTGTTAGTTAGTGCTTTGAAATTCCCCGATTTGGATGATCACAATTTGCGTGATTACAATTGTGCTGCATTAGCTTGGAACATCCTGTAGTTTGGCAGAAATGAACACGACTCCTCCCCACAGTCACCCCACTCCATCCACTCCCGGTACACGGGATGCCTACTTTCAAAGCCACTAAAAGGAAACGCCTGCAAACCCCCCAAGGTCGATCCAGGAAATGAGGAAAGATCACAGCCTATTTTGAAAAAGCCTAATGTACATGTAGACGGTGTAGACTAAAAAAAAAAAAAGTAGAAAAATGACATTTTTCCTTGTACTTGTTAACGTTAGAATGTACAAAGAACTGAATGTTTTGCTGAATCAGTTTACTTCTCATTTCCATCATAACCCTGAAGTTGTTCTCTGAAATGCTTTTGTCATGTTGCTGTTGTTTCATGTTGCTTTTCTCTTGACTTTATTTACATACGCGATCCTGAAGTAATCCAAAAGTAATCAGATTACATTACTTTCATATTGTGATACTTTGATTATGTTACCAATTACTTTTTATGACGTAATTGTAACTGTAATGGAATACATTTTTAAAGTAACCCTCCCAACCCTGCACATGACTATGCATGCCATTTATATCTGCAGAACTTATCATGTCTCAGCTTTATGCACATCATTTAATATCTCATAATTAGGCTTGAGCTCATCCCTACACGATACAACACCGCCACAACATCCAGTGACGTTCGGTCTGATTATATGAGTCTGTATTATATTACCAGGCCTGCTACCCTTTACGCCTTTTACGTAGGAGCTCTGCAATTTAGCATCGTAGTATACTCATATGTGTATACATTTAACATCAGGTAACTATTTATTACCGATGCCCCTGAACACGTTTGGCCAAACATAGTTAAAAACAGCACTTTCCTTTTTTTTGGAAAAATGTATGAAGGTTTTGACCAAGACAAAGATTAAATATACCTAACTTTATAACACTTTACAAATAACGTTAATGCTGATGACAGTTAAAAAGTGATTTGCCCTCCTCACACCGGCAAGCAGTTCCCAACTGCACAGCTGGTAATGTTATCAATTTCTTTCTGTACTCTCATTAAACCTGAAATAGTGGAAATGCTCAGTTTCCTGTGTGTCTGTGTGTCCATGTGACATATCTATGACGTGTCTGAAATATCTATGCGATATCTGTGACATATGTCTATGTATATGACATATGTCTATGACATAGTGTTTAGGGCTGTCAAATCATCTAAGTCTGTCTTTAATAAGCAACATTATTTATGCGACATAAATATTTCTGTAAGCGTGTAAAAAGGACAGTATTTGAAACAATCATTTAATAATTTACTGTTGTTTTTGGAAACAGACCATGTGGTTTTTCTGGCACCTGTATTTCTGAGCACGTTGTTGAGCTCTTTATACATTGGCACATCCCCATTCTTCTCTGAGGTGGTCTTATTAACGCTTGGCTAGATGTCTCTGATATAAAAACATGCTTTATGCTTCATGCTTTACCATCAGCTAGATTAGTCTCTCTGATGAGAGCAGAAAGCACAGATGTGCATGGAGGAGGGTCATCATCACTGCATTTGTGCGTTCGCTACCGTGTTGCCATTCAGGCCTGGATTAATGCAAGTTTGTAAACTAGGTGTTTACGATAGAGAAAGGAGGCACGGAAGGGCATGAATTCACTCTGAAAAGCACACACGTGGATCCACAATCTAGCCTCAGTCTTCTGCTGGAGGCTTTGTAAGGCTGCATGATACAGGAGATTAGTGTGAAATGGCTTACGAGCTGACCGTTGAATACATTCACACCTGAATAGTGCTGTTAAATTCTTGAATTTAAGTAGTCAGAAGGTGTTGATTAATTTTCTATAACAGCAGCTCAGACAGCAGTTAGGGTGCTAGACAAATCGCAGGTTTATATGAATTCACTTGTTCTAATATGTGTTCATTTCTATAGTAAGGGGGGCGTGGTGACTTAGTGGTTAGCACGCTTTGCCTCCCACCCTTGGGGGTGGGGGTTCAGATCCCGCCTCCACCCTGTGTGCACAGAGTTTGCATGTTCTCCTCATGCTTCAGGGGTTTCCTGACATGCATTGTAGGCTGATTGGCATTTCCAAATTGTGTGTGTAATGGTGTCCCCTGCCTTGTGCCCTGAGTAGAGGTCTGCATGGGCTTTAAATTGAAGCCCGTACCCAAGATTGTTTGACCCGACCGTACCGGTACTGTTATATTTTAAGACCGAACCCGAAATCGGTTTCTCACAACAAAAAAACTTTTTGCAATATGCTGTATTACAGGATTGCATGCAACAGTCAGAAAACGAACACATGTAAACAAGCACAATTTCATCAAGGCACAGCACCCCCTCAGCACGAGAAAAACAAAAGAGAAAAGACACGTACTTACCTGGTATGAAACTTTGCTTTGCAAAAAAACAACAACAAAAAAAACCAGCTTTGCAAGCCCTACGCTGCACGTAACCGCTGAGCTCTTTACTGGTTGTAATGACAAGGTCATAATTCCTCCACAGTGCAGCTTTCCCTGCACCATTTGGCACTGTAATACGTTCTCCCTTAATCATTTTTCTGCTTTATCGCACTCATTGTGTACAACTAGCTAACTAGCTAAATTCACTCACGAGGAGCGTGTGCTGTCTGTGTTGTGCGGGTGCGGGTTGGGTTGCAGACCTCTAGCCCCAGGTCCCCTGGGACAGGCTGCAGGTCACCCCACGACCCTATGTAGGATAAGATTTACAGAAAATGGGTGCATGGATAGTACTCCACATGGACTTGTATGGCAGATGCTCCACATCATTTATGGCTAATAATAAATAGATTAAAAAGCATGTTGTTATTTATTTAACAAAAATATATCATTTTTATTTAACATATGTAAGGAATCGCAAGAGTCAGCACTTTATAATAGAGGTAAAGCCGTCTTCCTCCACGGGAAACAAGGATGTTTGTATTTTGTGGTTTCTCTGTAACTTCAAAGTAGAGAGAAAAAGCATGAGACACTGGTAAAAGATGCTCTTTAGGGGTGGTAACAGTAACTCTGCTCTAACAGCATGCCCGTCGTCTTTTATTCCTTTTGAAACACACATAAACAGTTAAGGCTGAATTTAATGACGGTGCCGTTTTAGGCAGTTGCTGTGTAATATCAAGCTCAGGCATGATAAGGAAAAATATTCCGATCCTTGTTGTGTGATTCCAAACCAGAACAACAAGAATCAGCTTCTGCTGTCACAGTTTGTCACTGAGAAGCAAGTTGTAATCATATTTAGATTCGACTGTGTTCTTTGCTTGTTTCTACTAGTCTTATTTTTCGTTTCGATGCACACGAGGTCACTAATAAAAGCAATACCGTAGCATTTGAAAGACCGGAGAGGAGATGAATCACCAACATACTATACAGATGAAATAATCCCTATGAAAGCTTCTGTCACACACAGATAATATTCTGCGTCTCTATGAGAAGTCTAGTTGTAAACTGCTATGCTTCATGAGTAAGTGTTAGTATGTTCTGTGGATAGTAACAGCGAACTTGACATCATCATCCTAATAATAATAATAATACTAATAATAATATCTCATGTATATTTGTTTGTTTGTTGCCTGGTCCTCCCTACTTGTCTGTTTCCGCCCTGTAGTCTCATCTAACCAACAGTGGGTAAATATATTGTAGTGAAGAAAATTTATTAAATTTAACAGAGCTACTTGTAGATTTCATTCATGTAGAGTACATTTTCAAACTCAAGGCTGCTTTACAGTATCGTTCAAACAGAAGACCGTGTAATAACAGAGAACACGGAAGGTAGGAAACAAACCGTCAGAACAGTTGCCACATCATACCGCTTCTGGGACGAAGATGGCTTTTTGGCTTTCAGGTTTGATTTGAAAGATGTAGTGGGCAAGATGTATAACATACAGAAGGTGTGTGATGCAGTATGTGCCAGTGTGTGTTAAAAATAAAAGTGGCAAAAAAAGGTTCTTTAGAGCAATGCCATAAAGGAGCCATTTTTGGTTCTGTAGAAAAAGAAAAAAGATACGGTGGCGCACAACATTCTCTAGTGTAAAGTATAGAGACGGTTATCTGTGAAAATCCCAGGAGATCAGCAGACACTCCGAGCAGCCTGTCCGGCACCAACAACCATGCCATGGTCAAGGTCACTGAGATCACTTTCCCTCAATCTGATGTTTGATCTTAATTTTAACTGACACTTTTGACCCATGCCTACGTGCATTTCTGCACTGAGCTGCTGCCTCCTGATAGGCTTATTAGATATTTGTACGAATGAACAGATGTACAGTGGTTACTAATAAATTGGTCAGTGAGTGTGTATGTATGTGTGTGTGTGTGTGTGTGTGTGTGTGATGCCCTGTGATGGACTGAAGTCCCATCCCTAGAAGTCCCATCTAGGGTGTATTCCGGCCTAATCAGTTGCCTAAAACAAATGTTCAAACCAGCATATCTCTGTTGGGGTCTCCAAAAATTAATTATTAATTTAATTAAAAAAATATATATATTAACTTGTACGTTCATTGTGCATATTTATCCTCATTCTTAAGCAATCGTGCAACATTAGAACTACATTAGAGTAATAGACTGTGATAGCTTGTCCAGCAAACATTTCTGCAATTTCTTTAACGTAAATAAGCCGAAAACTAAATCTGATAAAATATTGTTAGATGGCTGTCATTGTCCACTATAATCAGTGGTTCTGATTTGGGAAAGACATTTTGTTTACGTTTTGAAACCTAGCTTGCTTACTCAGTCACAGTAGATAGAAGATAGAAAGCTCACCAGAAAGTTCCACAGAGCATCTGGTTCAGGAGTTGAATAAAGTTATGTTCTGCAAATGATCATGTGTTGTTAGAATTTGTGAATGAAAATGACTTCTTTTTCCCAGAAGCACTGTGCGTTATTGGAATTAGGAGTTGTGTAGTGTGTAGATGTGTAGTGTAGATTACCCGTGTAATGTGTAGTGGGTAGATTACCTAGATTTTCCTTAAAAAGGCATTTGTTGTTGTTTTTTTTTTTTTTTTTTACTTCAGTGTGGGCCACATTTAAATTCCAGACATCTAGCAGTATGAAGTTTTCATTGCTGTGTTCTTATTAAGTGCATTATATAAGAAGAACTATAATTTTAGAATAATACTAAGGGCTTTTTCACACCATTGTAAAATGACCACAAAAGGTAACAGTTGCCTTGTTCTCGTTCAACACATTTTCTTTTAAAACGTGTATTATCCCTTTGCTGAAGTTCATTAACCACTCCTCTGTTGTCATTTTCTTTGCAAATTGCTTTGAGCCTTTGTGCAGCACTTTTTCTGTATTTAGTCTGTAGTAGTTTATGGATATATTTGTCTTTGATGTTGGCAAAGCATCATATCTCAGTGTTCTAACAGTGGAGACGGAAATGTCACTGTAAATGTCACAGTGAGGAATAAAAGTGGAACTGTATTTAATCTGATCCTTCATTCGTTTATTCATTCAGTTTTCTTAGGTAAGCGTTTTGTCCTGGTCTTGGCCAGACGCAGGATACACCCTGTATGGGACTAGAGGCAGTGTAGCATAGCCAGTCCACGTATGGACATGGGGGAAATATGCGAAGGTCAAACACAGTTAGTAATCCGAGCTCAGGATCAAAATGGGGACACTGGAGTGTGAGGCCACGGCACTACCCGCTGTGCCACTGTTTAACTTCCACCTCAATCTATTTACTTACTTCTTACTTTATTGTTTGGATCTTCACAGCTTTTCTTTTGCTTACCAGTTAAAGGTAGCAGGCAATCTTGTGTGCAAAAACAAAGGTGACTGCATGCACAGTAAACGACTGAATCTGAGCACTCTCGTTAGTATCATCATTGAGCTACAGATGAAGTTAGCAGGTGCAAATGATTAATTTCGGTTTAGGAGAAGCACTGGAGGGACTGGAACATTTTTCAGTTGTTGGATCAGCTTATCCGCTGCGCTCATGGGGTTGGACACCTCTAATTATCACCAGTCAAATCATATACTTTGCCAGTATGTACAGGATGATGTCAAATGTGTCATCTCTTCACTTCAGCAGTCTCTCTCTTTCTCTCTCTCTCTCTCTGTCTCTCTCTCTTTGTCTGTCTGTCTGCCATGTGTAGGCTGCTGACCTGCTGCTATACAGAACCCAGTTTTTAAGTTGCGTAATGCCTTTGGGAAGCTGCCATTAAGACCTGGTCGCTGTCAGAAAAGCAGAGGTGGAGATTGCAAATATTTTTGTGGGCAAACGCACATGCAAAGTGTATACTCACATGTATGCACGCGCTCAGACACGTAAAGGTCGAGCAGATGGAAATTAAAGCATATAGAAAAACTCTTGCCCAAATCTGTAGATGAATAGGGCTGACCCAGATGAAAGGGCTGTGCTTACAGTATGGGGCGGGTGATATGACACAGATATTGCAATTCTCGAAAAGAATTGTATGATACACGAAATGTATCATCATAAATAGGTTTGTTAACATTTCCCAGCAACACAGTAGGTTTGATACTTTATTTGATGACTACAAGAATAAATGTATTTTTATTTTTTATATTTAATAAGTAAAATATTTAGAAAAAGTTTTTAAATGTTAAAGATTGTGTACACAATTTTAACATCGAATCAGCTGCTTCTAGTCAGTCTGTAATTATTCTAGCTTACATTAGATGTATGTATAACTCAGGACCCTTGAAACATCATTTTTGTTAAAAAAAAAAAAAAGTCAAATACAAATAGCGAAACAAAACACACAATCACAGTTATCACTGTCAGTTAACAATATTTTAATTTTTCTTTTAACATTGTAATGTAATGTGGTAATAATTAAAAAAAATACACAGATATGATGTAATCTGATTTTGTTCCGGTTTTCCTAAAAATGTAGCTTTGTAATTTTTTTTAAAATAGCCTCACTATCCACTTTGTTACTAAGACCTTTACCCCTGTTCAATCATGCAATTATCTAATCAGCCGATCATGTGGCAGCAGTTCGTAAAATCATACATATACCGGTTAAGAGCTTCCGTTAATGTTTGCATCAAACATCAGAAAAGGGAAAAAATGTGAAGATTGGAAAAAGACCTATCTTTAGTTGCTCAGTCTGGGTGAGCCTGTACCCACGGTAACCTCAGATTCCTGTTCTTGGCTGACAGGAGCAGAATCCGATGTGGTCTGCTGTTGTAGCCTATCTGCCTCAAATTTCAACGTGTTGTGTGCTTTGAGATGTGTGTTTCTGCTCACCACGGTTGTAAAGAGTAGTTATCTGAGTCAGCTCTCTTTACCTCTGTCATGAACAAGGTGTTTCAGCCTGCAGAACTGCTGCTCGCTGGATGTTGTTTGTTTTCCGTACTATTCTGTGTAAACTCTAGAGACTGTTGTGGGTGAAAATCCCAGGAGATCAGAAATTTCTGAAATACTCAAACAAGCCATGTTGCACAATAACCGTGCCATGGTCAGTCGCCAAGACCACATTTTCCCCCATTCTGATGTTTGATGTGAATATGAACTGAAGCTCTTGAACTGTATATGCATTGCATTGCACCGCTGCCACATGATTGGCTGATTAGATAAGTGCATGAATGGGCAGGGGCACAGGTTGTTGGTTCCTAATAGAGTTTCCGGTGAGTGTATATATCCTACTTTTAATTTTGATGAGAATAAAAATGTAGAAATCCAAATGACATGAAAATAGATCTTAAAATTGATTTGGATTCCACAGGGATGTCATATTCAGTGATTATATAAAACATGATTAAGAGAAAAGCCTTGTTCACGCATACAGTCATAAATAAGAGTGTGTTCTGCTAATCCATGCATGCAGCGTGCCCGTGCAGCGGGTTATGTGTTGTGTAGAGTCTGCTAAATGATTCATGCAGAGGGATTTTGTCAGGATTCTCACGGGATTCAGCAAAGTGGTCTCACACACAAGACGATTGAAACAGGGTCACAGAGGCAAGAAGTGAGAGTGCACGTTCAAACCAGAAGGCTACGGCGGTATGTTGATCTATGCTGTTTGTCTTTGTGTGTGCTCGGAAGTGTCTACATATTTGAGTGAATAATGTATGTGTGCACTGGATGTTGGAGTGTGTGTATGTGTGAGTGTGTATGCAAGTGTGCATGGCTGCTCAGCACTCACAGACTGTAATTTAACTTCACTGCCCAGAACACCTCTGTCTCACACTGAAAGCTTAATAATGGACTGACAGGGTATGATTAAACCTTAAACTACAGCTCTGCAGCTCATGATTAGTGCTCAGTGATCTTTAATATGCACGTGTGTGCCTACATGGCATGCTAAGGTGCTAGATGTTATTGTGCCATAAAATATTTTTCTTGCGGTTAAAGGTGTAGTTCGTAAAGGTTAAAATGTTTAAAGGTGTTTCTAGGCTTCTAATAATGTGTGATGCCATAGGAAAACCCATCATATAATGAAATATTGACATTGTATACTATATGAAATTTTGAAAACAAAAAAATTTTTTTTCCTTGTTCCTGTATTGCGACTTAAATGTAAATATAAAAGCTGTAAAGTTGCACCTGATCTACAGGCCTGCTTGATTGACTTTTCCTTGAGACCGATAGGTACATCTGCTGATTTAGAGCTGCTCTGTTCACCACCTCACTGACAGGGACCAGTATTAAAAAATGTAAGAGTACAGGGATTGCCTTGAGACGCAAGGAATTAGCCCCTTACAATATTATATATTTATTCCTTGTGTTTTTTTTTGTGCTGTTTTTCTTAAAAATAAATCAGAAGAAAATACAATAATGCTTGTGTTTGCAAGATTAATAGTGCCATACGTAGTGGCATTAACGGCCCTCGCCCACCGTGGAACTTGCAGCATTATTGGGTGTAGCCTTTGGCCATGACTCAGCTGCTCAGAGGTCAGACATGGCCAGAGATGTTCAGTTCTCATTTTTGAAAAGACCATGCTGACTCAGAAAGCTTAGCCTTTCATTCATGAGAGCAAAGTCGTGCTGTTTTATCCATCAGCCACAGTGACAGTGTACAGATGTCTCCCTCTAGGCAAAGTAACACACTCCATATGGGCTATGACAAAGGAAATTTGAAAGTGTCTTAGAGTTTCAATAAAGATAACTTTCCATCTCTGCTGGCTATGCTGTGTGGTTGTGTTTGGATCTTTTGTAAGGGCTGAATGTATGTTCTTCTTATTTCATAGTGTAACTATGAGCAGAGCGTTAGTGACCTACACTGTGAACCAAAGTGCTTTGTGTCTACGTTTCCAAGTAACAATACAATTCCAAGTAACTAAGACCCTAATTTGCTAAGATTCCAAATGATGAACAGTAATTTGAGAGGAGTGTTTTTGTGTGCTATTTGTTCTAATAGCTGCAGTGTGTTGGTATTCTCAGAAAGACTGAAAACTTGAAACTAAAATCAAAGTATGGCGATTAAAAAAAAAGTGAAATGTGTAGAAAAACCTTAAAATATGGTATGAATATAAAAATACGTAGACATAAATGTGCCTTTTGTTAATAAGTTAACTGTGAACGAACCCTTTTCAGAGGCTCTGTTGGCTTCGCTTTCTAACAATATCCTTACATAAAAAAGGTGCAATTTCCATTTGGTATTTTTCCATTGGTTGTTTGCAGAAGTACAGAAGGATTTACGTTTTATCATATTTTCATCATCAGTAAGTTGAAATTTTTACATTTTGTAATAAGACCTCATTAATAAATGCTTTTATAGTATAGTCTTTTTTTTTTATCTCAATCACAATCACTTTGTGTGTAATTTATTTACTTCTACTTATCTTCACTAATTTGTTTATAGAAGTCATTAGATGCATAATTCAGAATACTTTTGGTTAGGTGCAGTTACTTTTCAAATTTATAAATAAAAAGTAAATGTTATTGTACGTGAAATATTAGATTGGCAATAATAAGTCATCATAAGTCAAACATTCTGAGTATTCTGAGACATTAAGGCAGAATTTAGATAAAAAATTATTATTCAGACTTAAGCACTTGTTTTGCCTTCATCCACAAAAATAACGTGCTCTTTGGCTGATTTATTAATAATGACTAATAATGAAATTGTCACAGATTGGTTGGAGACAGATGCAAGTGCAGAATATTTTATTAAAGACGAAACACACGAGTCCTAGTCATAGACAAAGTTGCAAACACTTACAAACTAAACAAGCATGGGATATGCATAAAACAACAGATAACAGATAACAGTGCATAAACGTGATTCAGGTGTTCGTGATCATGTGACTTGGTGTGTGACGTGAACATGTGGAGTGCAGTGGCCGATGGGTGCTGTAGTCCCGCACTGCTATCGGTGCTAATCTGACAGAAATATGCAACCCTCTGTAGACCTTGTTTTTGCATGTTTTTTTTTTTTTTACACAAGCGTAAGTGTTTATACACAAACAAAGCTTTGGTAAATTAGGGCCTAAGACTCAACATTCTGTTCGGTAAAAAAGGAAAATGCAGTTGACTGACAATTAATTGTAGTGATTAAACACTGCGTAATACAAAACCATGAATATGTCAAACACTGTAGTTGATATACACTGTAATATGATGCAACACTGAGCTACAGACATAACAAAAACCTTGAAAACTTAAAATGCTAGTTTTATTCTAGACATTGTGTATCACTAAAGCTTTCAGAGTGAAGCTTAATTCGAGTCAATTTTATTTGCGTAGCGTTTTAACAATGGACATTGTCACAAAGCAGCTTTACAGAAATAGAGGAGATAAACATTCAGGAAAAAACTTTAAATTTATGAATTTATCCCTAATGAGCAAGCCAGAGGAGACAATGGCAAGGAAAAACTCCCTGAGACGATATGAGGAAGAGGAACCAGATTCAAAAGGGAAACCATCGTCGTCTGGGTGACGGATAGTGCGATTATAAATAAATCCCTTCTATAACTATGTACTACATGGTCAAATAGTGCAATTGTTTAACCAGGAAATTCATTACAGTTTTCATATGAAGTCTGTTTTGTTGAACTTATCCACTGTTTATCATAGCAATTGTAGTCCTAAGCCATCATAACATAACTGTTCATATGAATTGCGGTCATCTTCATGGTTTTTAAGTGGTAGCATCCTCAGTAATCTCAATGATCTTCAGGCTGTCCATGTGGGACCATCCTCAGCACTAGTGAGTGATTTCCAATTGATGAGAACTGCAGCCAGAAGTAGGGCATCAGGATGGATCAGGCAGGTCAGGAGAGCAGAAGGGGTCTGGGTCTGGTATCTCAGGAGTACCATGTGTAGCTTGACAGAGGGAGAGACAGAGGGAGAGAGAGGGAGATATTATTGGGTATGTTTATTGTCCCATAATGGTTAAGGACAACCTACTTTGCGTGCAGAGTGCAAGCAGGCACTCCGGCAAGACTAGCTATGACAGCATAACCAAAAGTGAGAACCAGAAGGTAACACAGACATGAGGGCACCCTGGGATATAAAACGGCCAGCCACACCATCCAAACATCGCAATTCACTACAACACTCTATGCCCGTGAACTGCTCCTTTACCTAAGAAAAAACTATTCACAAAAGGTTTGACTAAACAAATATGTTTTCAGCCTAGACTTAAACACTGAGAATGTGTCTGAGCCCCAAACACTAACTGGAAGGCTGTTCCATAACTATGGGGCTTTATAAGAGAAAGCTATACCCCCTTCTGCAGCCTTCATTACTCGAGGTACCAACAAATAGCCTGCACCTTTTGATTGAAGTGGTGCGTGGTGGATCATAAAAGACCAAAGGTTCGCTCAGGTACTGTGGCGTGAGACGATTCAGTGCTTTATAGGTCAAAAGTAGTCTTTTTTTTAACCAATGCGAAATTTGATTGGGTGCCAATGCATTGTGGATAAGATAGGGGTGATGTGGTCATATCTTCTGGTTCTAGTAAGGACTCTCACTGTTGCATTCTGGACTAACTGGAGCTTGTTTATGCACCTCCTGGAACAGCCACACAGTAAGGCATCACAATAAGCCAACCTAGAGGTAACAAAAGCATGAACTGTTTGTCCTGCCTCATATAGTGACATTATATTTCTTATCTTAGCAGTATTTCTGAGATGAAAGAAGGCTATACTAGTAATATTATCTACATCATCTTCAAATGAAAGACTGGAGTCGATAATCACACCAAGGTCTTTTACTGCTGCACATGATGAAACAGAAAGGCCATCCAGAGTTACTATGTAATCAGAAAGCTTACTTCTAGCTGCATGTGTTCCTAGTACAAGTACTTCTGTCTTGTCAGAATTAAGTAAAAGGAAGTTGATAAGCATCCAGTGTCTAATGTCCTTTACACATTAGTCAACTTTATTAAGCTGGTGTCTATCATCTGGCTTTGCTGAAACATAAAACTGTGTGTCATCAGCATAACAGTGGAAGCTAATACCATGTTTACGAATAATTTTGCCCAGAGGTAGCATATATAAAGAAAAGGGCAGTGGGCCTAAAACAGAACTTTGCGGAACACCAAACTTTACCTTAGTATGAGTAGAAAAGTCACCATTCACATCTACAAACTGATAACGATCAGTCAAATAAGACCTGAGCCAGGAGAGGGCCGTTCCCTTAACACCAACAACATTTTCTATTGTATCAAGGAGAATAGCATGATCAATAGTATCAGAAGCTGCATTAAGGTCAAGCAACACAAGCAAGGAGACACAACCCTGATCAGAGGCCAGCAGCAGGCCATTTACTACTTTAACCAGCGCTGTCTCTGTGCTATGATTAGGCCTAAATCCTGACTGATACATTTCATGAAGGTTATTTCTATGTAGGTATGAGCATAACTGCTGTGTTACAACCTTTTTCTAAGATCTTGGAGATAAAGGGAAGGTTTGATATTGGCCTGAAGTTGGCCAAATGACAGGGGTTGAGATCAGGTTTTTTTAACTGCTAGTTTAAATGATTTAGGTACATAGCCAGTGCTTAATGAAGAATTGATTATTTTTAGAAGAGGTTTGATTGCTTCTGGAATTATCTGTTTGAAGAAACATGTAGGCAAGGAACTAGTATACAGGTTGATAATTTTGATGAGGAAATTAGTGAAATTAGTTCGGTTTCGGAAGGGGAGTAAAACATTCTAATCGCTGAATCTGATGTTGTTATATTATTATCTACAGAGTTAGCTATAAAACTGTCTGGTTTTAAATTAATAGTCTGAATTTTTTGCCTGATATTTTCAGTTTTGCCATTGAAAAAAATGAATCGCTACTATATAATGATTGTGTGTATGTTTCTGTTGTGGTCTTATTCCTAGTTAAGTTTTTTACAGTATTAAATAAGAATCTAGGATTATTTTTGTTATCTTTAATTAGGGTGGAGAGATACACTGATCTAGCAGCAGTAAGAGATTTTCTATAGTTCAGGAGGCTCTCATTCCATGTAGTTTGAAATACTACCAATTTAGTTTGATGCCATTTACGTTTTATTCTTTGAGTGATCTGTTTTAAGGTGTGTGTGATTGTTATCCCAGGGTGCTAGCTTTTTCTCTCTAATTATTTTTCTTTTAAGTGGACCTACCTTATCTAGCGTGTAGCGGAACATTGACTCAATGCAGTTCTTTTGGGATCAGACGGTGATCCAATCATAGTTGATAGCTCTGGGAGATTATTAATAAAACTCTGCGCAGTAGCTGACGTGAATGTACGTTTGACGCGGTAGCGTGGCAAGATGCATATATTATGATTAAGGCAACTTTAAATGAGATGAGATAATGATCTGAGATAGCTTCAGACTGCGGGAAATGTGACTATATTTTTTATATTTAATCCGAATGTTAGTATTAGATAAAGAGTGTGACCACCATTATGAGTGGGTCCTGTTACTTTCTGATTGACCCCTACTGAATCTAGAATGGACACATTATAAAAATGCATTCTTCACAAGCTTAAGCAGTGGAGCAAGTGAAAAGTGCCTCTTGAAAATGCTTTGGATGCTTAAGATGGCTGTTCTCATGTTCCTGACTGATCTGATGTGTTTCTATGTTAGAACTATGGACCACAGTGTTATCTGCACCGGTCGACCAGATGCCCCCGCAGCCCTCACCCTAATAAGCATGCCACAGTCGGGCTGTGGGGATGTGGGTAAAAATAGCGTGTGGAGTGAAAGGGGTGTGGTGTTACTGCAGGCTTCACACTCAACTCCTGAAGCTCTGGCAGTTTCTCTGCTTCCTCCTGAAAGGCTACGAGTTTGTAGTGAGTTGTGTAATCTTGTTTCATTGAGAATTGTTTCTGTCCCTTCGGGGGGATGGGTTATTCAGTGAAATAAAAAAGTTCTGAACTAGGTGTCTTCTCTTAATGCTGTCTAGCATGTGTGTGCTGGTGTTTCTGTGTGTGTGTATGTGACAGAGGCTATGTGCTCACTGCTTGTAACAGCTGTCTTTCTCTCTCTATTTCTATCTCTCTCTCATGCTTTCTTTTCAGTTGGGTGGCTCCGACTGTACACTCACGCTCTCACTCACACCCACACAATATGATAGACGGTGTATGTTTTGTCCCTGGCAGCCGGAGGTCACACTACGGATGTTGTCTGTGCCGGTCTGTGTGTTAGTTATTCTACACAAGGTGACACAGTGTCCATGGAGATGAGAGGCAGTGCTGGAGTAGGAATTCAGGGCACACACAGTAGGATGGTGTCAGCCTGGGAGAGTCTCTGCTGTCCCGCATCCCAATGCCCCGGGCTTAGCCTGTCTGCATTAGGCTGCTGCCGTTGGCATTTTTTTTTGGCACAGTGTTTCTTTGGTCATTACAGGAGCGTGAATGGGTGAGCCCAAGGCGAGGCCCCCACTACACCCACAGTGAAGAGCCGGGGAATGTGTTTCCAACATTATATACTCTTATGGACATTTTTATAGAAGTGAATATTGTGAAATTCTTGAGGTGTTATTTAATGAAAGTGGACGAATGAATCTGATACCAGGTAAGATGGGAGATAATTATTCCAGAGTGCATTTATTTAACTATATTTAATGTTTACAGGGAGCAAAACAGTTTACATTTTGGTACTCATTATTATGTATTATTTTCCTTTACAGTTTAAACGTTCTGTTTTTTCTGAATGAAACAGAAGAGTTCAAAGACTTCAGAAGAGTTTTTAAATGTTGTTTACTCAATTGATTACCTGTATATGAAGTGTCTTTTCCCCCCAGCTTTCTGTAAAAGACTTGCTACATTTAGCAGTGCTTAACTTGATTCAGATTAGATTGACTTTATTGCTCAGTTATCGCAGTTTGTTAATTTTGGGGAATTCGTAACCAGGAGTTGGGGAGAGCTACTGCTTTAGGATTTTTTGTGTAGTTAATGGTTCTAACTCTCTAAATTGTTCCTGTTGTGGAATCTTTAGTGAAAAGGACTCTTTGGTTCATTAGCTGATCATTTGATTTGGTTTCATACGGTACATGATTAAACCAAGGGGCGGGGGTTAAAACTTTTTTGTTTATTGGTCAGAAAATCTGTGACAAATAAACCTGTTGCAAAATAAATAACTTTTTCCTTTCCTCTCCTCTCCTTTCCTTTTTTTTTTCTTTTCCTTTACTTGCTTTGCCGTCCTTTCTCTTTCCCTTTCCTCTTCTCTCCTTTACGTTCCATTTCTTTGGTCCAGATATCCAGAACATATTTCTGCCACACTCCAGCTACATATTTTGCCTCATCTAAAAAAGAATTCTGCCTGCAACTCATAATACACAGCATGCTTGGTTGTTTCGGGCTGTACTTGGGTGAAATTGCTGTCTTCTCACCTGCCTCTAAGAATCACAATGAGAAGATAAACAGAACAGGACTAAATGGTTTATATGTTAAAGCAAGGGTCAGTCTAAAACCCTTTAAGGTGCTAGATTTAACTTTTTTGTTAAGAGTATATGAAATGTCCATACACTTCTTGACACTGTTTGGACACATTTTCTTTCTGACTCATATTTAAAACATACTGTGCTGTTCCATTTTCTCCTTTTCTGCTGTCCTTCGGTTTTACTAATGTAATGAACAACCTGCCTGTACAACATGCTTGTCATAAGTCAGCTAATTGTGCTGTGTGTACAAAATGCCCCCTAAGCCCCATGTATCGGGGGTCTGCAGCCAGTTGGCCTTGCAAAGAGTAAGTTAACAGCACATGTGTACAAGGGCCTAAAATAGCGCTGGGCTCTTTTTTGTTAGCAGGGCTTCTGGGGAAAGGCCAGGCCCCACTCTGCCCCATGATGCCACTGCACTGCTCCGGGCGGGAAATGCCTGCCGTCCCTCAGATGGTGACAGATGGTTCAGGGACAAACAGAGCTTCAGGTCGAGTGCAAGACTTCTCCTTTCACTGCCATGGCCCCTGATTGCATGAGTCCCTGAGACGATCAATATATGCATTTAATCATTTTTCTGATAATGCATGTCATAGGTAGAACTGTATTTTTACATGTTTAAGTGCAAGTACAAATCTGTGAGCTTAAGTGTTGGCACAAACTGGTGGCCAGTACTGTAAGAATGCTGGTGTAAGTTGCATATGTAAGGTGGCATTATAAATTATCCGAGTCAGGAAGTCTATAATCATGACAAGTACTGATTTTTATCCTGGGTTTAGGAATAAGCACATTTAATACCCACGAAGCAAGCTGTGAAAATCATTTTTCACCTACGGCTATCTCTGTGATCTTAATAGACTTTAATCTGAAGGCCTTAATTATAACTCTAATATTAATTGTTAACTTCTGAGGGATTTTCTCATTGTTACATATGTTTTCAACTTGTCAGTGTAACAACCATGAAAAACTCCACAGGTTCTGTTAATGAATAGTCCAGGGCTTTACACTTCATGCAAAAACTTTACAAACTTCTTAAAATTATTCTGCATAAATGGCCTTAAATTAAAGTCACATGCAGATGCTCATATGCAATTAGATTCTCTGTATGGTTTTAGTGACATCATGAAAAGGCCACAGCTGCACTGTGCCCCACATGTCCTTCTTTTTTTTTTTTTTTTTTTTTTTTTTACCCAGAATGCCTTAAGCCCTCAGCACTATGTAATCTTATTTAAAAGACATCCCCACTCCCCACTCATCTAGATCATAAGTTTCAACTGAAGCATGACTGCCAACAGCCCCTTCACTCTCTGCCTGTTATCCAGCCCAATCCCTCAGTTGTGAGATGCTTAAGAGGCGCAGTCAGAACAGTGCAAGGCCCAAAATGAATCCATGACATTTCAGTGCAGTCTGTACTATGTAGAGATTTGTCATTTTTGATTCAATGCCTTTGGCTTTGGTCTGACGTTTCGAATGATCAGCAGGGCTCCTATAATGTGATTCAGAGATATCAGAGAATTGTAGGGGGAGGGGCGGGTGGCAGGCGTGATTGAAAGGAGAGTAAACAAGGCTTTTTGTCCAGATTGGTTGGTTGTTAGTGGCTTTGTTTCTCAGTTTTATTCCCATTTTCCCACTTTCCCGCTATTTTTTCCCCCATAATATAACAGCTACCAGTCTGGGAGGTGTGCTTCCTCCAAGACATCTACAGCTCTGCCTTGGATCACTTCAATCTGCTGTTCATAGAGCATTATAGCTGAGCTTATTGTACTTGGAGAAAAACGTTACAGTAATACCCTCTCCTGTATGCATAAACCCATGGGCAAACATGATTGTCCAATGTTCTCAGCTTGACAAGGGAGCGATAATTGCCAACCCTCACACACAGAGCAGAGTCGGTTTTCCTGGACTCCTGTATTCTCATCTCTTGAAAGCCACAACCTGGTCCAAAACCTTTTGAGCAGACATTACACACTGTCTGCTGTATAAGAACAAATAGCTTGATTTTGTCCTGATATATCAGGTAATAGACCACTCATGCAGTGCTCATTCACTCCTTCATCTGTCCATTAACTAAATTACAGTGGGAGGGGGGAAAGTCCTGTCTGATAATCTACTCTGTAGCCTTGGATTACAGAGAATCCAAAGCCTTGCACCTGTGCAGAATGCTCTGTTTACAATGTCAAAATCACTGACACTCAAACAGACATTTATTCCCCTTCGTTTGTTTTGTTTAGCTTTTGTATTTTATGTTGTGTTATTTTGTGTTTGGCTACAACTCACAATAGCAACAGCGACACACACTGCCATATTCAGCCAATAAAACATAGATAGTAGGCATGAGGCCAGAAGGGAAAAGGAACGTTGGCATGCCTGCATTGCGTAGGTGTTATTGTGAGCTCATTGACAAGTCAGCAGAAAAGGAATAAGTAAGCTGATATAGCTGTAGGAATGCAGTGTTGTGCACATTATACTGAGCAGATGGTACATATACAAGTAATGAGCAAAATGTATTCATACTTTAAAGGGTCTCCATAAACAAACAAGGGAGTCAACAGTCAACGGCTCATCGGGAAAGAAAGGGAAGCTGTGACCACAGCACACCACTGTTCATAATCGCACTACTTGTTCACTCTACTTAATCATTCCTAAAGAAGGGAAGGTTTTAACTTGTCTTCAAACTATACAGTCTGCCATTGTTGAAATCTTTGAAGCAGGATTGTGGCCGTTCTGCGTCTGCCTTGAGCTTTGGCGTCATTCATCTTGAGCTCCTGATGATCAAGGATGTGTCCCAGAAAGGCTAAAGAAGGCTTGTGGAACATCTTTCCGTTTGACATAGAATTTGTTCTTGAGGAGTGTAGAGGCGATCCTGATGAACATGTTTAATGTGTTTTTGATCTGTGGGTGAAAAGATGAATACATATAAAATATAACAAATATCAGTATGTCACTGACAAAAAGGCCTGGGCAATGGAAAGGGCATTGACCAATCCGTACCTCCTCACTAGATATTCGTACTGCCTAGATTTTATTATGGGGCCACAAGTGGACCCCAGGGAACAAGGGTCAAAGGATACCTGTACTTTCATTAAGTCCCTTATAGTCGATATATGGCCTTTGTCCACCTCTTTTCTTTTTGGGGCATGGCACCTCATTGGGGCATGGCACCAGGTTGGAGATTTATTGCACAGACTCATGGATGGTGGTAATTTGGCTTGGCCTTGCTAAAGATGTCTGAGTGGTTTAAATATGCTGGAGGATTTGAGCTGTTCTCTCTGTGTTTGCACTTTCTACATAGGTAGCATGGCATGGCAGGGAGTCTTATGACAGCAGGGTCCCCATACTGTCTCCATAGCGCAGACACAAGTGGTCTCTCAGCCTGCATCATTTCTCCTTGTCTGATAGCTTGGCACTTCTGTAACAGTTGGACAGATTCAGGGTTAAGGTATGTAGATTATAAGGTTCTGTTGGTGCCCTGTTCTATTAGTTAATATTTATTTTCGCTTCATTGTAATGTAGGCTGCCATTAATTCTAAGGTTGTCTGTGTATCTAAACTTGAACATGTTGTGCTTGATCATTCTGTTGTCCTGTCTCTGGGTTGTAGCTTGTTCCTGTTTAGAAAGCCCATCCCACCCAGTAGCCCTCTTCTCTCTTCCTGAGCTAAAATAAGGAAATTGAATGAGACTGATCCCATTAATCAGCGCTATGATCTTCCATGTTATTTTTTCATTTGATGCATGCTCTCGGGTGTTGCCGGGAGACAGAGCTCTTCATTCATGCAAATAGCACTGTTGGTTTAAGTACACCATCTGAATCCCTGCTGCTTCTCAGATCAGTCCTGATTTAGCAGCCTCTGCAAACTGATTTTTTGACAAGTTAAGCTACTGAATGGAGAACGGCTCTGCCCATGCTGTATTTACGTACGATGTACTAGTGAACACCTAGCCTGTTTTATTTACAGCACTCTTTCTGTCCCTCTTTCTCACACACATTCAGACACACACACATGCTGACTGTCCCTTTGTCCGTGTGCACATGTTGGCAGCCCAACGGGCAGTGCGTAGGTCAGCCAGGCACGGTGTACGGCTCAGTGTGTCACAGCTGAAGGACACTATTGTCTTCCTGAATGACAGCGACCAACAAAAGTGAGGCATAATTGTGATAAACTGAGATCTGCTTAACAGTGAAAACACAAAGGGATTGATAAGTGGCCTGCACACTCTCTTCTGTTTCAAAGGTCACTGATCCACAGCTTGATTACAAATATATTCTCCTACTAATGAATGGATTCCGCTCTGTTTAATGTTAATTGAAGAAACATAAATTGCAGTTCTTTCTGATGAAGCAAATCTACTTGTTACTTAATTTCTCTTGTTAAATCATTATAAATACACACAAGCGTGAAATCCTGCCCGCACTTATATAGCCCCATAAATTGAGAGATTTGGTTATGTAACAGTTTATGTTTACATTCAGGATGTTAGGAATAATGTTAAATATCCAGAGATACAAAGACTTGGCTTTTTTTTATGTGCTGTTCAATTATAGTACATGTCTTTTCAGAGATACAAGGTCTTTGGTTTAATTATAGTACTACATGCCTGGTAGTTGCATAAGAGCTTGTGTGGCTGATCAGTGTTAACAATTTAACGTTGCACCCAGTGTATGAATGAACACAGAAAGAGCAATCAATACATAGTGTAAAATCAAACTTTATACAGAATGTTCTAACTGTGCGTTTATGTGGCTTGATGGAACATTTGAAGATTTTTATTTTTTTTTGCTGTTTGAATTTTGACTATTTATTATCTACTTGATTGCATTACAAAGCCTTAAACCGGGCAATGCACATTATATTTTAATGTTCCCCTTTCTGTGCTTCTAGGTCTGTCCAGCTTTTCCAACATGTTTGGAAAGAAGAAGAAAAGGCTGGAAATCTCAGCCCCCTCGAACTTTGAGCATCGCGTGCACACAGGGTTTGACCCCCGCGAGCAGAAGTTCACCGGGCTACCTCAGCAATGGCAGAGCCTCCTGGCGGACACGGCCAACCGGCCCAAACCCATGGTAGACCCGTCCTACATCACGCCCATTCAGCTGGCCCCGATGAAGGTACACAACAGTTCTTCTGCTCTGAGAGCCTTTGTTGTTTTGCTATGCTTTCTTGATCTCCTGTATGTGCACATGGTTTGTCATAATATAAGAATGGGCTTGTGTGAATTTCCAAAAGGAGAATTTTCGAAGGTCTCCACCTTATACTACCTTCCTGCTTCTCTTGTATATTGAATGTCAGTGTTTATACATGTGCTGAATTTCTGCACAGGGAAATGTATAGAATTGCAGTACATACATATTCTGTCACTGTTTTGTTATGTTTTCATAAACAATGTCAGTGTAGCCATCATCTCCTGACTCCTTTCCGCCGTCTCTGTCTGTCTCTGCAGTCTGTCCTGTAGCTTTGCCTTTTGTCCTGTGCCTGTACACATTTGGTATCTTACTGTCAATGTTCAGATAGCAGTGGTAACATTTTCTATGACTGCTGTATAAATAATGTATCATCTATACATCTATTCCATTTTATATAGAATATTGAATACAGTTGTTATTTAGTGTGCAGTGCCTTCATAAATATTCACCCCCTTGAACATTTCCACAGTTGGTAGTGCTAGAAAAACTTGGATTAAATGAGCTTAATCAGGAGTATATGTCATGAACCTAAACCAAGTAGCTCAGGATATTGAAGTGTGTGTGGGAGGATGGACAATGTAGTTTGCAAAATTATTTGCAAATAAAATATTTTAAACATTGTCACTCCATCAGTACCCCATTGTTCTGAAATCCCTAAATTAGTTCTGGTGCAAGCAGTTGCCATCAGTTGCTTGGAGTTCACCTGTGTGGCATTAAAGTGTCACATGATCTTAATATAAATACACCTGTTCATGGAAGGTGCCAGATTTTGTTAGAGCACATACCTTATGAATACCAAGGACAAAGTCCAGGACAAAGTTCTGGAAACGTATCAATCAAGAAATACAATAAAAAATAACCTGCAGAGCACTATTTAATTCATTACTTAAAAAATTGAAAGAATATGGCACAACCGCAACTCTTTAGAGGAGGATATCTGCCAAAAGTCAGTGACCGGGTAAGGGGTGCATCAGTCAGAGAAGCCACCAGGAAGCCACGGACAACTGAAGGAGCTGGTGAGATCAGGATAACCATAGCTGGACCTTATGGAAGAGTTGCGAGCCATTTGAATTCCTATTTGCGAAAAGTTTGCGAAAAGGCATGCTTAAGTTTCAGCAAACATGTGGAGAAAGGTTCTCTGGTCTGTTAAGGCCAAAATTTATTTACCTTTTTTCGCCTTGGCTTGAAGGATGATATGTTTAAGGGAAGCCCAACAACCTGAGAATATCACCCCCATAATGAAGCACTGTGGTGGTAGAAACATGTTAGACATTATCCTTGACCTCCTGGTTGCCTATTTGTCTAATACAGTTGTTACCATGTCACTGACTATTTGGTGGACTGGAGTCGGAGTCACAGTTGTGCTGTATTCTTAAGAATCAGTGAGAGAATCATTGAGATACACCATGATATCAAGTAAAATCGGAAGCCAAATGGTATAATAAAAAGCAAGTGAACTTTCATCAAAGAGTGAGGACTGAGGATGGCTACACATGGCTTTGAGGCTGTCAGAAGCCTGGGAGAATATAGGCCAGGTAAAAAAAATTAAATGAAAATGAACTGACACTTATAGCTGAGTACAGTAGCATAGGAGATATCTCTGAAGAGCGGTCAACAAGACATTAATTCTCTTGATCTCTTCACAGACATCTCCCAAGAATGTCCGGTCATCTGAATCACCGTTGCGAAAAGTATGCCTTTTTTCCTACCCTATTTGATCCTTTTTTTCTCCTTTGACTACACTGTTCCTCCAGTTATTTTTACCTTTGTTGTTTTTCACTGCCTGGCCACTTGCATTTTGGGTAGTTCTAGTTTCTGAGTAATTGTGATGAACTGTTAAAATATATGTGACCAGAGAGACCTGAGGAAACAACTTCATACAGTAACGGAAACTGCATGCTCTTCTATTTACATCGTCGCATATTCACAGTCATGAAATGTGTAGCAACATTTTATGTATTGTACCTTTATTATGTAACTATGAACCCCTTCATATGAATGCTTCATAATATTATATGGCTTGCTATAAGCATGTCACATGATGAAAAACTGTCACTTGATGATGATAAACATCACGACATGCAAAAGTTCATCTTGTGGCATGGACCATTACTTTTTTAAGTTTTTGAGCTTGTTTTATTGTGCATGCTTTGCTATAGCAAGCCGTATTACATGGAAGAATGAACTTTAAAATGAAAGATTTCAAACATGTAAATGGTTACCTCGAGCAGTGGTTTCCAGCCCTGGTCCTGGAGAACCCCTGCTTGTACATTGTAGTGGGACCACAGCTATCTTAAAGCACTAAAGACTATACACTATGTTCTTGAGTATGTAGAATTTGATTTTTGTAAGTTAGTAATGTTTTAAATCGAACAGTACTTTTTTCACTGTATGGACATCTCATGCCATTAACCCTTTCCAGAACAGCTTTCAGAGGAGCAGCCAATGGTTTGAATACCCATGCCCATTTTAAACTTTCTCGCTTCAGCCGTTTGACCAAAAAAAAAAAAAAAAAAAAAAACTGCTTCAACTCTTTTGATTCCTCCTCTTCTGCTAGCTGGAGCAGGGCCACTTATCTATTGAATTATCAGCAGTTTCAAAAGTATCTTTTCTGTGTTTTTTGTATAACATATGAGTATAAATAGTACACTATGTCTAACTTAATTTCCCAGTGTGAGCACACTACTAGCACTAGAGGTATGAGAAGAAGGCTATTAGAGATGTAGCTTACTATCGGGAACTACCTGCCTAGAGATGTTTGTAATGAAGACATTAATGCTTATGTTTCTTCTACCCAAATGATTCAGCTAGCACTCTTTGTAGAATTGGTGATTTTGCCGAGGATTTGTTTTATTTATTATCTTTTCTAAATTTATTTAATGTCCAGTGGCAGCTGGTGGTGATGTTAGATAGGAGGTCCAAAATCTAATGTCTATCAATAGGTCAACAATTAAACTAGTAGGATAATAATAATAATAATAATAATAATAATAATAATAATAATAATAATAATAATAATTTGTAAATTGCTCTGGATTGGGGCATTTGTTAAATGCTGTACATAATAATAGTGGAGCAAATTATTGCGCGCACACACACACACACAATTACTTAATGGAGATCTGGGTGTGCATTACTAATTTAAATTCTTTTAGTGTTTCAAGCTCTTGCTTTACTGGGTGCATGCTGCGTTTCCTCTGGACAACAAACATGGAAGCAGAAAAGCTGGAACCATTTCATTCAAACTGAAAAAACAAAAATTACATTTGTCATCTGTCCTTTAGTGTAATTTGTACCTTAATTAGCCAGTGTGTGCTCAGTCTGTCAGCCTTTATTTTCTCCTCCAAGCACTCTTCATGGTGAAAAGGACAATATAGTAAACACCCGAGTCCATAACATGCCTACTGATGACGCATAACAGCAACGTCACCAAAACGACAGACATATCAGCCCAAATGGAGTTAAATATAAAGATCGTGTCACTCACGTGTAATCACGTGATACGACTGTCACTGATTGGCTGTGGGAATCTACAGCACTGGGCTTGTTACACCTGAGCCTTGCGTGTTTATACCATTCCGTGTGTTCTTATTATGATCACTAGTAGTGCTGTTGCACTCGATTTCACAAAAATCCAAAATTAACCTATTTAAAATGTTTGATAACCACAAATAAGACGATGTGCATGCAAAACAGTGAAACCTTATAATGATTTTTTTTTAAATTAATCTTTGAAGGGGAGGGGATAAATGATTTCTATGATGGTATATTTGGTTGGGTAATGGTTCTAGCTTTGTAAGGAGCTATTCTTGGCCCTTTTTCCTGAAAGAGAAACCCTCTGTTGTAGCTTTTTCCACATTACATTAGTATTTGTCTGCATGACATTTATAAATGGTACCCTTCAAAAAGAAAGACCTGTGTATACACCAATATTCATGCCATGAGTGTGATTGAAGCACTTATCAGGAGCATGGAGTAAGCCTCTGCGTTTAAGCTGTGTATAATATTAGAAAGGCTCAGCTAACCCTCCACCCCCACCCATCTTTTTCCATTCACTGCAGTGACATATGAATGATGTGCTCATTCCCGCAGTTGGCAGACTTGTCTGTGCACCGTTCCTGAGGTAATAAGGGAGTACAGAGAATGAGAGAGAAAACAGTGTCCATCCCGTGAGTGTTCATCCTGTTCCCATGGAAAGAAAAATCCTACCTGCATATCGCCGACATACACAATGCCTGTCTTTATTCACCTTATCTGAAGATCAGTGGATGTGGCCTTTGCGCTTACAACGCTTTGTCAGAATTACTGTTGTTTAGTTATGTATGTTTTCCTCTTTTGTGCAACAGATGACCTAGCGCATAACTCGCTTTTCCATGTCACGTGATTGCTAAGGTGAGTGTGCTTCAGTGCATGCACTCGGTAGAGTCTCTATAGCTCATGGTAAACCAGATTATTGGTACTTTATGTGGGCATGATATAAGCTTGTTAGACAGTTTCGGCTTGAGGAACGTGGTTAATAGAGAGATACTCTACAATTTAGTTGCCGTGCTGTGCTGTATTGAGATTCTATACTGTACCTCCTCTGATCGATCCGACTGTGAGTCTTCAAATGGTTTTGTACGGCAAAGCTTATTTTTTACATTCTTGTTTATTGTGGAATATGGCGGCTGGCAGGAAGAGAGTGAATGCACTGTGGTAGCATTTAAATCAGATCTAACATGCTCCTCGTGTAGTGCGCACGTACCGGTAAACAGCATCAGTTCATCAGGTTACTGTATTTTGCATGTTTAACATCTATGTCTGTTTTGAACACAAATATTTTATCATGCTCCGTCTAAATTAGGCTACAAAATTATTTTATTCGAATGAAATCACGA
>CM040993.1:8641016-8670879 GCA_022985145.1 Pangasius djambal | reverse complement strand
GTGAATCATCTTTGGGCAATCCTCCAGGAGGCTTGGAGTAATATATCAAGTCAATGTTTGAATAAACTGACTGCTCGGATGCCTAGTGTTGTCCCTTATTATCAATGCAAAATGGTCACTAACTAAAGAGGATTTATGCTGATATTGCCCAGAAACCCTATTTTGTTCAGGCGTTTCCAAACTTTTGGAGGGCAGTGTAAGTCAATTTTCTCTAAGATCAATTCGGATTTTGCAAAATCATCTGGGTGTAGTTCATGCCTCTGAAGTTACCAGATTTTTCTTGAGTAGGAGTATCTGAAATGGGGTTTCCAGTAGCATCAAGACCATCGCCTTTAAAGTGAAGTGACGTGTAGCCAAGTATGGTGACCCATACTCGGAATTTGTGCTCTGCATTTAACCCATCCAAGTGCGCACACACAGTAGTGAACACACACACACACACACACACACCCGGAGCAGTGGGCAGCCTTTTTAGCTGTTGCGCCCGGGGAGCAGTTGGGGGTTCGGTGCCTTGCTCAAGGGTCTCACTCTCTGGTATTGAGGGTGGCAGAGAGTGCTGGTCATTCACTCCCCCCACCTACAATCCCTGCTGGACCTGAGACTCAAACCCACGACCTTCAGGTTCACCTTCGGGTTACAAGTCCGACTCTCTAACCATTAGGCCTGAAGACAGTTCAAGCAAAGGACAGTTTAAAAAGCGAAAATAATAAAAATACTAATACAATGATATATGATTGAGAAGCAAGCATGGAAATAAACATCTAATTTAACAATATGGCTTTCACTTCCATTATTCAAATACAGTATATGAAAGAGCAATTGATTCAGCATATTCTATTATTTGGCATTTTATTTATTTATTTATTTAACAGTTAACAGTACGCACAACTTTATGAATCCAAGAGATACTAAATCAGGAACTATTTTTATCACACTTTTAATTGATTGGTTGAAATAATAAAATAATGTTAATATTTTCAATAATTCAAGGCCCTATGCAATAAAGAAATCGTGCCGACAGTTTGAAGGATAAGCTGACCAAGCCCTTATCTGCTACATTTATGGCTCATAAATTTATACTTAAAAAATTAATGCTACCTCCTCTGATATTCTCCATGCAAAAAACCAACCAACCAAACAAACAAACAAAAATTTTTTATTGTCTATTAATTAATTTATGCATTGATATTGACCTTGAAAGGCATTCCATAATTTTTTTTCGAGTGCATTTACAGCCCAAAACAAATTTTAGTGTGACATGTTGTGGTTACGTCAAACTGTCAGACAGTGGCTCAGGACTTAATTCTGCTCCTCATTCAAGCTGATATTGTGCAAGAAAAATGTGCTTATGTTCAGTGATGGAATCATGCATATCTGAGACACTGAGACTCTGTTTAAGGCAAACTCCAACCTGCAAGCGTAACTCTCATGCAAATCTCTGAATAGAGCTTAAGTCTGTAGTTATTTCTGAGATCTGTGTACCAGTGTGTGCAATTTCAATATTAAATCCTCATTACATCCACAACGCGACTATGAATATGGCCCATTACATTGTGCCGTTTTGGCTGTGCCTCATCACGCCAGAATCATGTTGTTTCTTAGAGTATTGCTAGAGGTATTTGATTAATGACCAAATCTATGATTTATAAAAAAGCATAACATTTTTATGAGCTCTGTATGATCAATCAAATGCAATACGGCTTTTCGCTGCCACTTTTCGCTGCTTTAAACAGTTTGAGATACCTCTTAAATACTCACTCATTTAAGAATACTCTTATAGCTAAAGATTTTTTTGTACATTGCACCCATTATTAAACCTAAGAATAGTATTTTTACCACTTAAGCCCAAAGGTTTGGGCCTGAATTTTAATAATAACATGGTGCTATTATCAGTAGGGAAAATTGCACAAACCTGACTGTCTACCTTCAACCAGAGAGCTCAAATTACTAAACCTAAAACTTAAACTATAATATTTATTCATTCATTCATCTTCAGTAAGCACTTGATTCTGTTCAGAGTCATGGTGGATCTGGAGTGTGTCCCAGGAACCCTGGATGGGAGGCAGGAACGCACCTTAAATGGGACGTCAGTCCATCACAGCGCATCACACACATGCGATCTCATGCTCATTCACACCAAGTGATAATTTAGAGTAGCCCATCCATGTCCCAGCATGATTAGCCCTACATTAAGGCTTGTCTTTCTGTAGTATAGTGTTGACAGATGAGCACTCACAGTCAGTGATTCAGTAATAGCAGAGCAACAGCACACATCACGTGATTGGATGGAAATCTGATAGTAGGGTTGCTAGCACAGTATGGATGGGATGGCAGCTGCATGAGGTTACATATGATGTGAGCAGATGGCGCTAATGCAGGCGAAAGAAGGAGGGCCAGTGAAAGAGAGAGAGAGAGAGAGAGAGAGAGAGAGAGACAGAGAGAGAGGGAGGCAGTGAAAACAGCAGGTGCAGAGGCTCTTGGCCTGGGCCAGGCAGACGGAGCAAGGCCAGTTGCTTGAACTGGCTGAGGCTGAATCCAGGGGAAGGGGAAGGAAAGCCAAAGACAGACAGGTGTGTTATTCACAGAGATCAGTGATTCCTCACACACACACACACACACACACACACAAACATTAGAGTAGGTTTAGAGTTTACAGGTGATCATTTGGCCTGCTCTTGTTCAAGTCAGCATGTAATTATACAGTGATATTAATGTGAAGACTGTAGCTGTTAAATGCTCAAGTTGCAGTTTGCAGCAGTGGCAGTGTTTGAGCTCTGTCTCCAGAGAGGATAGGCTTATTTTAGGCTATGTGTGTGTGTGTGTGAGAGAGAGAGAGCGAGAGAGAGTGCTCACAATTCTGGAAGCAGAGTGTGACATTCATTTTCTGGTCACTGGGTTAGTGTTCCTTAGATTTGCTGACTGGCATAGAGTATATGTCATTCCTTACATAGCAGCACTTGCATTTAACAGGGAAGTGTCACTTAAACACTGAATTATACCTAGTCATTACCACACTGGCTGTGTTCCTACTATTTATACCACAACGCTGTTGAATTCTCAATTCTGGTCATTTATATTTATGTGCTTGTTCTATGTGTTATTGTTTCTATAGTAACGCCTGATTCCCAGCGACTTGCAAGGCAAACGCTCCCCATAATCTAAACATAATTTTAAACTGATTTACAAAGAAAAGCATCTGATTGTTGATATGATGAAGCTTTCTGTAAGGGGATGTTTTATAGATGTTTTCTCCAGTGTCGGTGCTTTGACTTGGTCAGAGGTAAAGTTCTGTTCAGCAGGGTCAGACATTACGCTTCATGGCTTCTCAGTAACAAGCTGCATTTCTTTGTCTTATTAACTACAAAAGAAAGTGAGGGAACGACTGTTTATCACTGCTTTAAACATTAAACATAAGTATAAAATGATTTAAAAAAAATTATTCTTTAATAAATTTTAAAAAATTGTAATCATTAACATTTATTTGAGATTCCATTCACATTTGCCCATCACATGACCCCACTGTTGATCCTCACCTATAGCTTCCACTCACCCCAGTTTTATTTGTTAGAAAATGGAGCATTTATTCGACTTCTCATTCACATTTGTGCTACTTGTCACTCTCGATCAGGCAAACATCGCCCAAAAAAACATCACACACAGGCAAACACTTGAAATACTTCCATCATGTTTGAGTTTAAGGAATAAAAATGGTGCCTGCTGGAGTCAAGGTCATCAGGGACAGCAATTTAAGTCAGCTTCTCTCTCTGATTGCATGCCTCTCTCTCTCTCTCTCTCTCTCTCTCTCTCTCTCTTTCTTCTTGTCATCTATTCTTGTGCCTCAGGATACCATCTCCAAGTCGCTCTCTCTCAGCTATCTCTGATTGGAATAGATCTTTCGGAGACAACCAGAGACTCCTAACATTTTCATTCAAGTGGAAGTATAATCACATACATTCATCATATTGTCCCTTGCATCACATAACCTTTATGGAACCGCTCCACCTTGTGCTGCGCTTGATTGATGTGCTGCTGTCTTTGAAAGCCGTGCAGCTTGTTGTGTGTGAACATGCTATGGCTGCACTATGGCTGTCACTGTGAGTGTGTGGAGCATAAACACAGCAGCGTGAGCACCATGACTCAGGAGAAAACACAAGCTCACGTTCAAGCCACTCAGTACATCATTAATGGGACTTGAGCAGCCCCAAGTGCTGAACCGGTGTACTGTTATCAGTCTAACCCACGTAGTGGCCTTATAACTATATACACCACAAATGCTAAATAAAAATGTGGTTGGCTTCTGAAGGTTTAATACGATTGTAATCTCTCTTTTTGAAAAAGCACATGGCACATAATAAAGGGCAGCAGGACAGATGGTGTGAGTCATGAAGCCAGCAATCAGCAGTGTATTATATTCCAAGAGACACAATTAAAAACACTTTGATTATCTGATGAAGTAATTCCGTCAGTATTTATTTTGTTAGGATGAAGTAGCCTATTAATATTGATGTAAATATAAAAATTCTGGGGTGTAAGAAATAGGACAGGACCTTTAAGCCTTCACTCATCAAGGCAGGAATATAAAGTTTTGGCCTTTGATTTGTGTTAAAGATGGGGTCTGTGAAGCGAGTAAGGCAAGGGCAAAGCTTCGGCCGAGGTGTGCTTGAAAATATCATTATGTGAAAGCCACGGCCTCTCGTTGGGCCACTCTACTTATATTGCAGGCGGATTAGTTCAGAACAGAAAACAATAGCTTATGCTCAAACAAATTAGTAATATTGCTGCTGTTTAAACTAAACAGATTGCTACAATGCTAACTGTGCAGTCTGCTCCAAGAAGATAGCAAAATATTTACTACAAAAAATGCATCAAACCCTATCAAATTTTCTTTCATAAAACTCCATCATCATTGTTTCTCCGAAATTGTTATATCGCTGATAAATGGGATAAATAAAATGAACATGGAAGTAACACCTCCATATGTATTCAGATACACCGCCTTGTATTAAAAGCATTTTTGGCTTCATTGTTACTATTTACTGATGATATGGGTGTATAATAAAGAACTGATTAGTAGAAAGATGCCACCTGCTGGCCAGTATAGGTGTCACAGAAATATGATTGGTTCTTCATATCATGTAATCCCTCTATTTGGTGTTTCAATAATGTATAGGTAACCATACATTATGCATTATAACCATCTCTGCATGGTTGATGACTTGGTGCTAAGTTAACTCACGGTGTGTTGGTGAGTTGATTCTGTTGGAATGAAAAGAGTAGAGAGCACATACAGAGAAACTGTCCACAAGGCTTGGCAAACATTCTTTCCAGAAATTATATGCGTCTCTGTTTTACTCAAAAACACAAAAAAAAAACAAAACAGATAAAGGTACTGCTATAAATAGAACAGATAATCTTGGTGGGTGAGATGATGATATGCTGTCAGTATCATGACATTACAATACTTAGCATATAACTGGAGTAATTTATACCAGTTGACACATCATCCAAATAGTTGATTTGTAAATCATTTTCGGGTTTTTTTTGTAAGATATTTAACCCTTATGCCCTGTTTGGGTGAAATCTATATTGTTACTACTAGTGGAGCATTGCTAAAGATGACGCATTTAACTGCTTGACTGAATTCTTCAGATGAATGTGAACTGTGGGTGAAAAGGTGGCTGTCCCATTCCCTCCAACTCTTAACTACACTCCCACCTGTGTGGCCACACACTCCTTCCATCAGAAGAAACCATGAACATGTACGTGAACGTTGCCGTTTGCGCATATTAGGGATGCATCAATACCTGTACTGGTCAGGTATCAGATATTGTACTCGTATTTGTACTCGTTAAAAGGGCTCTGTGATCTGATACCACATGATGCTGTGTGACATCAGCCTAGTGCTGTTATACTAATGAACAGGTGACGTGATATGACAGTGACGTGGATGCATTTCATGATTAATGCTCAAAGCAAAGTAGACTACAAACTGCTCGGCGAAAATATCAAGAGGAACTACAGCATCTTCCTCCAATACAGGTAAGCTTAAAATCATCTTATCGCTTCAACTGGCAGTTGACCTCAGTGTACAGAGCAGTAAGGTGCTGTGAATTGTATTCAAGAAATTGGTGAATGAGGAGAAGTGACATGAGCGTCGAAGCAGTCAGCCAATCATGTGGCAGCAGAGAGTGCGTATAATCATGCAGATACAGGTCCAGAGTTTCAGTCAATGTTCATATCACTCATCAGAATGGGGAAAAATGTGATCTCAGTGACTTTGTCCGTGGCATGGGTGTTGTTGCCAGACAGGCTGGTTTGAGTATTTTAGAAACTGCTGAATCAAATGAGCAGCAGGTCTGCTGGTGGAAATGCCACATTGATCAGAGCAGTCAGAAAAACCACACTGGATTCCACACCTGTCAGTCAACAACAGGAATCTGAGGACACTGTGGGCACAGGCTCACTGAATCTGGACAGAAGTTGCAGGGTCTTATTTCAATCTTCAACTGTCCAATTTTGGTGAGACTGTGCCCCCAAAACTAAAAATATCTCCTTGGTTCTGTTTCTTCCTTGGTTTCTATTTCTTGTATTTTTTACTGTTATCTTCGACTGTGTTGTTTTTAATTCAATTAGGTCTTAAGCCCACTGGATCCTACCGTTACTGATGTGTAAGGGTCAATCTGTACTCCCAGATACATAATTGTGCCTCTGGTGCCCATTTGCTGTAGCAGTTTTTCTGTCATAAACTCCAGAGTGCATATGTGCTGCATGAGTTACTCTCCGCCTGGAGTACTGCAGTACAGTATTCGCTGAGATGAGGTTTTGATGTACTGCTCAGAAGAACTCATGCTATCTTGGATGTCACACTTCAGGGGGTTTTAAAGCCCAATGCAACTGACCTTTAAAGGTTACGTATTTCAGCATATCATTAAGGTTGAATTTAATAATCTAATCGTGCAAATGTCAAAGCTTGATTCACACAATTCACTTGTGTTGTGGAATTTATTAGCAGTGGGTTTTGCTCAGCTAGTAATACTGTGTGAAAAAAAATCTCTTAATGAGCAGGCAATGAGAGATCTTCACCAGAAGGTGGAGCCAGAGTTCTGTTTGGAAGTTGACACTCTAAACACCACTTTCAGTCAGTGTGTACTCTACAGAGCATGAGCCAGAGTAGACATAGATTAAAAATAGATTCTGGGAATCCTTTATTACCAGGTCCTAGTTATCAGGAGGATCACTATGGGCAACTTTTGAACTATTGAATTTTTTTCCCCCTTGGCTTGGGGATTGGCTTGGAGTTTAATATTGAATTAATATCTGTATATTAAAAGGTAGTAAAAATCCACATTATAACCAAATCCTATACCAAAATGACCTAAAGATAATCACAAAAATGCTCTGTCATAGAAACCCCCAACACACATCTGAACTTCTCAGCGTACACTAGCGACCATGCCAGTTGGTGTCTTGTGACAGATGTACCGCATCTTCCCATTCTTCAGATTAGCTTTGTGTGTTTCTGTGTGATTGTATGCTGTTTAGTGTAAGTAATAATACAAGGCCATTTTAGGACCTTGGAGAAAGGAGTAGAGATGTTTTTAATGCTGCTTTCTCACTGTGTATTTTTTGAGTTTTGGTATTCAGTATCTTTTTGGGCTGGTTTTAATTGTCCACTGGACTGGCTTTTATTGAACAGACCTGGCAACCCTGATCTCAGTTTGTTAAGTAGAGTATAGCAGACTGTGTCTTCAAGCTTCCCAGAGTCGATTTTCCTGACTCTTGCCTTTGGAGTTTATGGAGTCAGAGACAATACCTGAGGCAAAGTTATAAGGATATAACAGAGATTAATCTTGCGTATAGTTTGCCCTCCTGTTGAGTTCTGCAGGTTACAGTGATATAATGATACAAATGTATCCTGGTAATATGATGTGCTGGACATGGCTGCAGTCTGAAACAATAAAGCAGATCTGCTAGTAAGCTGGGATGCTCTTGCTTTTGTTTTTGCTTTTGTTTAGGATTTTTTTTTTTTATAAGCAGCACTATTTAATGACAGGAGTGTGTGGGGTATTGATATAGTGACCCCAGTCTCCCTGCTATTACATGATTACGTTTTTGTGGGAATTGTTTTTGAGTATACTGTTTCAGTTTTTTGAACCTACCACTAATTATTCTGGAGTTAAAGAGTTAATTCATTGGGACTGGACTCCTCGACAACAGTTTATTTCGAAACAGTGCCACGAGGAGATTCTTGTTGTGAAACCCCTCGACTAAAGAGTGTGACTTTGTTAGCGTGCGCTGCTTTTGACCTGCACACCGCCCTCGTCTATGGGCCTCATCTGAGCGTTTTGAGGAAAGGTAGTGGTGCTGAGCCCTGCTAGAGGCAGTGTCATTAATTACGCCCCCACACACACCCCCACCCCCACACACACACTTCATTACATTCAAGGTTAATCCCTTGCTTATCTTGTGGTGAGCCCATTCTTTCCCACACTCCTCCTCCACCTGTTCACTTCTCTCATGTTCCCTCATTTCGTTCCCTCACTTACCTTGAGACGACAGCAGGGCCGAGAGTGGATCTATTACACCTTATCACAGCAGGACAGGCCAGAGACAGAGCCCAGGTGAAATATGGCTCCTGTCACAGCAGCCAGCAGAGAGGAAGAGAGTACAGTGCTGAATTTACCACTCACAAAACAACGAAGAGAGAGAGAGAGAGAGAGAGAGAGAGAGAGAGAGAGTATGTGGAAGTAGTACTTGGCACTCCAGCATTATCAGACACCTAATTCAAACGATTGGGCAGTTTTCCCAAACTGAGTTTGATTCTGGAGCTTGACATTGATTTGGCACACAATTACCCTCACTTCACCTCCTCCCTTTGCCTTCCTCTCTCCATCACACTCTCTCTCCTGCTTTTTTTTTTCTCCCCTTTTGTGCTTCTCCATGCTTATTGATTTTCACTCCAGACCTAGTTTCTTTTCTCTTCAGTAATAAACACTCCATCTTCTCCTGCTTGGCATCAGATGAATTAAGCAGAAAATGTACAATTCATGTTCATATTTGTTTGACATAATTGTTAATGGCTTTTTATAGAACCTGCTGGGCTTTCTCAAGCAAAACAAAATCAGAGTATATTTCCGTCTTACAAAAGCTGGTTAACGTTTATGAGTTATTCTATCAAGAAGACTCTTAAATACATCATTTCCAACAGAGCATGGTTTGACACAATTTATGTCAGCGATTTTTTCTTTCTACTATTAAATGTGATCTTTGCTTTATAGCAAATTCAAAAAATGTGGCCATATTGTAAGAACAAATCCTTTAATTTCTATTAATTATTGGCATTAATAGAACTTAATCTAAAGTGGCCAGAGTGACACTGATGGATGGGGAAGGACAGATATGCTGATGAGGTCCTGTCTGAGACAGACATGCTGTTGTGGTCTGTTGCATTAGTCCACTGACACTGTTCCTATAGTGTGAGTTGTGTGTTGATCTGAAGCCTTAGGCTCGGGTTGGTGTGTGACCCCATCTTTTAGTGACAACTGCATTATAGAGATGGATAGGACTTGGTTTAATGACACTGCTGTGATGTGACTGGCCTGTCCTGGAGATTTATAAACTCCTGGCTTAAAATCAACACTTGGAGCATATCAGCCATGCAGGCTGAGTTACAGCAGTCAATAAATGTTTAATGGATCCTTTATTTCAATTATTTGGCTGTCTGCTGTTGTGTTTTTGGATGTTTCTAAAGTAAATTGGGATTGTTATTACAGTGCTTTGTGCTAATCACAAAGCAGCAGATATGTTGTGTTATATGCATTTTACGCTTACGGCATTTGGCAGACGCCCTTATCCAGAGCGACTTACATTTATCTTATTTTTTTCTGCAACTGAGCAGTTGAGGGTTAAGGGCCTTGCTCAAGGGCCCAGCAGTGGCAGCCATTGAACTCATGACCTTCCGATCAGTAGTCCAAGGTCTTAACCACTGAGGTACCACTGCCCTGGTATGTGAAATATTTTATTTTATGCTGAAAGGAAAAACACACCTTACACTATATGACTGCGTGGTGAGATTGTTGGATAAGATTCCCAAAGGCAGTTTAACTTTGCTGGTTTCAATGACATTTCCCCTGAACTTAAATTATGTGTGTTCGCTGGGGTGATACACCGTCAGTTCCACATGACCAACGTCTGACACCAGTGTTCTGATGCCCTGGCTTGTACTATGGAGGTGCTCTGTTCCTTTTTGCAGTATGTTATGCTTAAATGAAAGCGCTACTATAGGTATTTTCAAGTTTCAAGTTTGTAATAGGAATGGTACCTAGTACTAACGGTATGTAGTTACGAGAGTGAGAATTGTACATCTGGACCTGCCGATAGGTTTTTGGACAACTACTTACAGGTTATTACTATTTGCAATAGTATAGTTTAAATAATATCATTTAAACAGGGGAGAAGGGTACAACATAGAGCTGATTGGTTCCCAGAGCTTCCATGTTGACTCATGTGCTAACATCATATTATTTCTCATGTAGTCATTCTGCTGTCTCGAGCTTGCAGTGTTGTTACACATTTTACAAAGAGAGGGGGAAAAACTGAGTATCTTCCCTCCCCTCTGTGCCTTTAGAATTTGATGCACACATTTGGCTCCTGAGAAGGTAAAATAGTTATTTTTTTTCACTGTTTTATTTTCCTACATTGAGACTAAAAGAGCTTAGTATGAGTCATAGCATAGCTGTGAAATGCTCTTAGGTAGGGGTGGAATGAGATGTGCTGGGGCTCCGTTTGTTTAGGATGAAAGCTGTTCCGCTCAAAGCCGCAGTGTGCCAAATTCTGAGATTACTATAGCATGTTCTTGTCAGACTCCCACTGATATTTATGGTAATAATTTTCTGGGTCAAATTGCAACAAGCACCCTGTAGTGCTGTGTGATGAAATTCTTTTCACTGTTTGAAGACAGAATCATTTGTCCTTCTGTTAATGTAGTGGTCATTGCATCATCTAAGCCCAGGGATTAATCTAGTGGGTCACTTACTCTTTCCAACTTTTCCCTCTTTAGACCATTGTGCGGGGCAGCAAGCCACCCAAAGATGCTTCCATCAATGGACTACTCGAAGAGTTTGACAACATTTCTGTGACACGCTCCAACTCTCTGCGCAAAGAGAGCCCACCAGGAGCCCACCAGGCCAGTTCAGTCAAGCAGCTGTCCATAGCCTCGGCTAACGCCAGCAGCAGTGGCCCCGAGGAGAACGGCTTCAGCCACTACTTTGCCCGATACTCCTGCGATCTGGACAGCAGCAGGGACTTTCCACTGGAACGGGACAAAGGTGCATACGATGGAGAGTGGGCAGTGGGGCGCCACTACCGCTTCTCCTTCAAACAGAACGGCCACTCCATTCGCAGCCCTTTCTACCCAGATGCCATGCCTCAGAAGTCCTCAGACTATGCCAAGATGCCCCCAGACTACCACGCCTACTTAGAGAGCAAGGTGCGCCTGTCCAGGGATGAGATGTCTGCAGGTGGCAGTAGAAACTATTACAGGGCCTCCCTGGGAGGATCGAGTCAGGATTACCGCGAGCAGCCATTAGGGACGCCATCACGGGCCTCCCTACACAGTGAGCAGATCAGCTACCCGGATGGTGACTGGGGTGGAGGAATCTATACTGCAGCGCTGAGGGATGACTACGAAAAGAGGCCGAAGTCATCATACATATGTCAGACAAGCCCCCAGCCAGCCATCCGGCAGCGCTCCAGATCAGGCTCTGGCTTACAGGAGCCCAGTCTGCCCTACGGCATCAGTGCCTTCAAGGCTGCACCGCACGGGCCCTACAGCTCCTATACTTACCCTCGTCTTTCTGAAAACACCTCTGTGTCCCAGATCATTGGCAAGGTAATGCACTCAGTCATCGATATATGTCTTCGCTATACACCTCAGATTGTTAAATACAGATTTAGGGATTGAAATTCAATCATATCTAGATCACAATAAGTATTAAAAACATAGGCACAAATAATATGTGATATTAATAATAGTCTTTTTTCTTGGTAAGGATGCAGGCCTAACTGGTGCTTACTTAACAAGATAGAAGGGCTACCATTCAGCAACACGTTGCAGTTGTCCAGTGTAGACGTTAAGAAAGCATGCTCTAATACTAACATGCCTCACGTGGAGTTAGCATGTGTCTTCTTTTGGCCGTGTTTTTAAAATGATATGCACTTTTACAGATGTTACTTACATGGGAACCAAATATAAATCCAGGGTTAAGGATTACAACATGGTGTTAACTGTAGCTTTTGGTTTCACAGAATAACTATCAAATTAAATCAGCAACCTCTTTGCAGGCAGACTAAGTACAAAACATCAGAATTTCAGTTTTATTAGACTTTAGAAGAATAACAATTATATTCATTCAAGCTTTTAGGTTACTGTCTTTTATTGTGCATAGGTGTGCTGATGAATCTAATGAGCTGGTAAGCATAATTATATATCATCAGCATAGACATGAAAGCCATCATTATGTTTGTGGATGACGCATCCAAAGAGCTGGATATAAACTGAAAACAGTAGATGGTCTAAAACTGAATCTTGTGGAATACAATGTTGTACTAAAGGTTACTTGAAGTAACTTGTTTAAAAGTTACTTTTACCAAAGCAGCTTTACAGAGGTCTGTATGTAGATTTAGATTCTCAATGAGCAAGCCAGAGGTGACAGTGGAAAGGACAAACTCCTTGAAACAGCAGGAAGAAACCTGGGATGAGAACAGGACCGTTTATGCTTACAGCAGCAGTTTGTAGAAGGTACACATCTACACTATCGAGGTGAGATTATCCACTGAAATAAGGATGAATCTCGGGAAATTTTTGGAAAGTTCAATCTTCATGGAATAGATGTGGGACCAACCACAGCAGCAGAAAGTGTAGAAAGTTCCAAATCAAAATAGAGCATCAGGATGAATCAGAAAGGTTCAGGGGGTTTTTCATAATAGCCTTCTGTGTAATACTACGTCGTGTTTTGAAATGTGCTGTGAATGTGACATTTGTTTACTCTTAATAGCTTGTTAGCTTACATAAAGCTTGGATGAAAACACAACTATTTTTTTTTTTTTTTTTAAAAAAAGGTAAGTTCTAATATCTAACAAGCTTTTATTTTCCCCTCGCTGTGACTCCATTTTACAGCGGAATGGCATAGCAGTGCATGTCACGGGAATGCGGAGTTTCTGGAAGAGCAAAAACAGTTTCTTCTTCTTCTTCTTCTTCTTCTCTACTTCATGTTGTTTCTTGGTGGAGAAACATGATTGTGATAGGGCTCCCACATGAATCACAAATTAAACAATACACTTCTGTGCACAACTAAAACTTTTGAGCCTTTCAGGAGAAGATAAGGACCCAGAGGGTCTCCAGTATTTTGTGATGAAATGTTCGGTCTGTCAGGTTATTGAATCTATTGGTCCTTATTTATTTATGACTCTTAATTACATAGAAAACTATGTAACTATGTAATGTTCTCTGATGTTCTCACCCATAGCACTGTAGATAGCCAAATCATGTCCATGATGCCCATGTTCTTTACCGTACTGGCTTGGTGATGGATTTCATGTCACCGCTTAATCTACTTGGGAGCTGGGTTGCCATAGACACACAATTACTTTTAGGAGAGCGGTGCAGAAATCAATTAATGGAACACCGGTAGTCTCACAGATAACAGCAATTCATCTGAGACACTGGAGGAAAGGTTACACAAAGCTTGGGAGGCTTTATACCCAAACAACTGTGCTTTGCCTTGTGGATCTCTGTAATTGAATGTATTTCTTACAAAAGACTAAGCTGCATAATTTGACATAATAATAATAATAATAATAATAATATCATCATTGTTGTTGTTGTTGTTGTTTTGTGGTCCCTAGACTCCAGAATAGTGTTTCAAAGCACAAGATTAGGAATGTTTTAGGTGCTTTTAGGTGTTTATAAATCTAGATTTTTAAACCTTTATTCATTTGGCACTCACGTTTATCTAAATTGACTTTGAACTGGAAGAGCATTTAGAATTATGATAGAGGGCTCATTGGGCTCCTGTTAATTCTTGGATCGTCTACTAGCTCAGAGCCTTAGCCACTGTGCCAAGTTTTTATAAAGGACTATGACAGTTTGGGGCGGTACGGAGGTGCAGCAGGTAGCGTTGCCACTTCACATCTCCCCTGGTGTTCCATTCAGGGTGTACTCCTGCCTCACGCATAGCGTTTCAGAGATATGCTCCAGAGCCACCGTATCCTTGATCAGGATAAAGTAGTTACTAATGACGAATGAACTATAAGCGCTATAAAGGATTTGTTATTAGCAATGTGAAAAGGATTCGCTGCATTACATTTCATTATTTGTAAAAGAGATTTTTTTTTTCCATTTAATCAGATGCTTAGAAAAAAGCTAATTTGTTCTTCTCACTCAGCTTAGACATTTCAGGCAATGCAGTGTTTTCTTGCTGTTGTGGACGACTGTTTAAGAGTGGAGTGCTTGGGGAAATGCACTCTTACACACACACACTCACACTCACACAAACGCACACACTGGGGGGCTCACTGTGACAGACTGACGTTGTGGCACAGTCGTTTTCTGCAGCCTTTGCATAAAAACAGCCCGTGTGATGTTCCACCACAGAATTCAATTTCACAGTCCAGTTGGGCTGTTGATTATACTGCCAAATTCAGATTAATGTGCATTTAACGAACATGGGTGAGGAGAGCCCTGGCTGACAGCCAGCCGGGGAGCGATTGCAGCACCGTATGAGGGGTCTTCGGGCTCCTCCATCCCGTGAGCATATCAGCAGAATGTGATTGGCTAAATGGCCATAATTACACACCGTGCAGGGATTCTCGTCAGGCATCTTAGAGGAGTCTTCCTGTCATGTCCTCCTAAATATGTTCTGGAGTGGGGTTTAACACATTTAATGTAATTTAATTTCTTGCCCATCCTGACCCCGCTGAGGCAAGGAAAGTATCTTGTGGGATTTGGTGTGCGTGTGTGTGTGTGTGTGTGTGTAGTTTTTATTCAGCCAGAATCGCATGACATTTTTGGGACAAATTAAAGATATTTTGGTATATCCTTTGTTTGAATAATAATTATGAATTATATTAAAATAATGTTATACAAAAATACAATATTAAAATAATTTATATTATGTTAAATATTATATTAAAATAATATTATTATATTATTTTTTCATTCAGGATTTTCATTAATGATTTTGTTAAATCTACTGATTTAAATTTTAGATGCATATAGTTATGATTATACTAATATAAAATGACAGCAGAAAGTCACAGGACATTTTTTTTCAGTCAGGATTTTCATTAACATCTAATGATTTAAATTTTAGATGCATATAGGTAGGGGGCAGAACAGGATCACTTTAGATTAGATTAGATTCAACTTTATTGTCATTGTGCAGAGTACGAGTACAGAGCCAGTGAAATGCAGTTCAGCATCTAACCAGAAGTGCAAATAGCAATATGTCTATAAATATATATATTTATGTATATACATGTGCAAGGTATGAGGTAGAGAAAGTAGAGACCAGCTCAGTGCAAATGACAAAGTGTACAAATATACAAGGTGCATTGTACAGAGATATGAGGTATATTACATGTATCTGGTAGAGAGAGTAGAGACCAGCTCAGTGCAAATATAGTAGGTGCCTGTAGTAATTAGTCAGTAATGTGCAGTTCTGAATGAGGTGTAAGGGCAGGTTACCATGGTAGTGCAAATGACAAGATACAGATGGTATTTAAGAGTGCACACAGCATTAATATTGTACAGTACAGTGGGTTTTTTCTGTATGTATTGAAGTTGTTTTCACCTACTCTGTTCTTCTAACCTGTTTACTGTTGCTTGATATATTGCGTTGACTTCGGGTGTTGCATTTTTCCTTGAAAGCTTTAGCTCCTTGATAAATTATGTGCTAAATATTTACAAAGCATTATTCTTGACATATAGTCTAAATATTTTTGATTGATCTGTCAAGGATATTTTCTGTCTGTTCTATTTCGTTTGCTGTAGTAAATTTAGGCTTGTGTTTCTCTGTGCTCTCGTGAGCAGGCTGAGTATGACAGGATGTCACGGGATGGGAGCCCGCAGGTGCCAGGAGCTGAGACGTACCCGCGTGGCCCCTTCAAACTACCTCAGAGCCATGGCAAGATGGGCTACCCACCGAGCTTTCAGTACCCACCTCCTTTCCACTACAAGCCGTCGCCATATCACCACCCTCCATCCCAGCCTAGTCCTCCATACACTCCTCAGGGGGCTCACTCCCAGCCCTCCTCACCCTACATCCCCCCTGGATACTGGGGCTCAGCCTGCGAGCCTCCACCACCCTCACGTGTCTCTCATGAGCAGTTCCGTGCGGCTCTGCAGCTTGTAGTGAACCCAGGTGACCCACGTGAATACCTGGACAACTTCCTAAAGATTGGCGAGGGCTCCACAGGCATTGTGTGCATCGCCACGGAGAAGCACAGCGGCAAGCAGGTGGCCGTCAAAAAGATGGACCTGAGAAAACAGCAGCGACGCGAGCTGCTCTTTAATGAGGTGAGGGAGAGTGAACAAAAATGGCTGACATCATTAATTCATAGCTTTTTGATCGTTTGGGAATCTGGACAGATTTACCTGCTTGAGTGCCAGTAAGCTGTTGATTACCCTAGTGAACAAGACAGCTAATATGCCATCCAATCATAAAAAAGCTGACTTAATTCACAAAAAATATTTGCCCGTTTTCCATTTATATTTTCTGAGCATCTAGTGAAAATCCACAGATTTTTGTCCTCACTTTCTATCTTCCTAGGAAGTGACACTAAGATCTCTGATGATTGGTGTGTTGTGTCTTCAGTTTGTGAACCATAAATATTCTTTTTTTTGCTAATCCTAATTACACTTCTCTTTGAAATATGATTGCAGTTAAAATTGTTCTTTGCATAAGCATGAATTTTAACGATAGTATACAAACCCTGTGTTTCTGCATTACTAATATGTTGATCACCACTTTGTAAGATGTGAAATATGATACTGTATATCATAATTAGATCCAGAGACAAAACCAGATTTTGCTTCTAACAGTACATGCTGATTGTGCATTCTTTTGTCTGCCTGTTTGCCGCAGGTGGTGATTATGAGGGACTACCACCATGAAAACGTGGTGGACATGTATAACAGCTACCTGGTTGGAGACGAGCTCTGGGTGGTGATGGAGTTCCTGGAAGGCGGAGCTTTAACGGATATTGTCACGCACACAAGGTAACGATGGACAACAGTTGGACCTAACATTTGAAACAAGTTTGATAAAACTGATTGTAAGCCTTCCAACAGTATTTAACCGAGCATGCACTCACACTTGCTATGAAAGTCCCGTCATACATTAAAAATCAATGCATTTTATGCAGTTTTCAGTTCAAGTACTTCAAGTTGTTTATCACAGATTCTTTCTCTGTGTACACTGCATTCTGCCTGCTACTTTGATCCAATTTCCTGACATTCTCCTGTTATTATTTTTCATTTACTTCAGGGTTTTTCTTCTGTTGTCGTTTCACTGTGTTAACGTTTAAAATCAACCATCTCAAAAGGTGTCATTGCAAGTTCACCGGAAATGTATTGGCTTCTGTTTACACATGAGGAATCATACTAGATCTTGTCCCAGTCAATTGTGTTCAGTTATAACTGTTCGAGTTTAATTGACAGTATTATATTATACATAGATTATCATTTAAAAGATATGCAGGTGTAACAAGGGTTTTATTATATGTTTGCTTAACTGAAGTTGGGTGGAACAGTGGTGCAGTGGGTAGAGATATTGTCTCACAGCTCCGGGGTTCAGTCCTGATCTCTGGTTACTATCTGTTACTATCTGTACTATCTGTGATAGTACTATCTGTGTGGACTATCTGTAACTATCTTACTATTTTCACCCCATGTCCATGTGAGTTTCCTCTGTTCTCCATTTTCCTCCTACCTCCGTAAAACATGCTGGTAGGTGGATTGGCTTTGCTAAATTGCCCCTCGTCGTGAATACACTCAAGTGTAGCACTTACTTTGTGAAAGAAAGCACATTTTTACATAAAAGCTGAATATTTCCAAAATCTGCTTTTGCTGAGTTTGGATTTTAAACAGCCTGTGTGTTTACGCCCACTAGGAGTGTATTTGTAATTACAGTCATTGGCAGTGTACATCAGCCTCGTGTGGCACGGTGTTGGGATCTAATTGCATGCTTTCAGGAGGGTGGGCGCCCTCGTCGGCATGAAGTCCTGAGATCACTAGCAGACTCTTCATTAGTCATAGAGGAGGTGTGAGCTCAGCTGCTTTCACTTTAAATTCTCTTTGTTTCGATGCATCTTGTGCTGTTTGACTTGGTAATGGAAAGCTGTGGAGAAAGAGCCTGTTGTTTCTGCGAGTGTAATGCTAATATGTACTCTTTCACACTCTGACTGAGAGAGGCCGTGTTAACAAAGCGCCTACAGAGAAAGAGATATGAGCGTTCAGAGTAGGTGAACAATACACAGGGATTAAATCTTTATTATAGTGAGGAGCACAAAACACATCAAGTTCTCTGCATTGGCAGTTCCATGGTGCACAGGCAATGGTTCTGTGCATTTTTTTTTACCATTTTGGTGGAAGAAGTGAGCTTTTTACGCTTATGGTGGTTCCATTCAGGGTTCATAGTGCTATTACATTACATTATGGGTTTGTAGGAAAAAGTGGCATTTAAATGGAAATGGAAGCACATTTTACATCTGATGTCTGTGACCACAGGGAAGCACACTGAGTTTTTCTTCCTGTTTGGAGGTGTGCTGCTCTTTCCAGCTGTTTTCTACTCGGTTTGCTAGTGCTGCCAAGACACAGCGTGCTCATTGCCAAACTGCGTGACTGTGTAGGATGTTCAAACAGCACCCAGATACCAATTAAACCCAGGCTGAAATGAAACTCGTGACAGCAGTAGATTTTGCACAGGTGGGCGATACATTGTAATATGTTTGTATGTGTGTCTGAGCCAGAGAACAGAGAATTTGAGAGTTTTTTAAATCTTCTGCAGTGGCTAGTGTTGTCCTTGACAATAGATTTGCCTACAGATACATCCGCACGACCACTGTCTATGCAGGAAATGTAATTACAGGCACATATGTTGCGTCTGTAGATCATTAAACCCCTCATCTGTGAGGGGGAGCGGGTTTCTTCGAAGTGTGGGGGCGTCAACAAACAAATGGTACAACAAAGGGTTCCCCTCAAATGTAGTGGGAAGGCTGCGGGCAGGGAGAAGAAATGAACAAGGGAGTCGCCCCGACAGCTGGCCCTTGTGTTCATGCTCTTACAGCCGATGTGCTGCTCAATCAGACGTGCTGCATCTGAACAACTGCTGCCTGAACAAGACCGCTATTGTCTTTGTGTTATTATTCTGCTGTACATGTGATGTTAATGATAAGGTTTGAGAAACACACTGCTTCCTGCAGGTGTGTGTGTGTGTGTGTGCTGGGCAGTAATTCTCATACATGTATTTGAATTATGTGCTTGATACACAAAGTGCCATTTTGTGTTTTCTTTAATTTTTTTTTTTGGTTGTTGGAATAATTGGTGGGTAATTTGTATCAAGCTTGTGTTCTGTATTTTCACAATGTGGTGTATTGTGTGCAATGTGCAATGTGCTGAATGACACATTTTAGAATAGCTGTAAGGTTGACATCCTCTGGAGCATAAAAAGTCTTATCAAAATCTTCTGTTTGCGAACAGTTCATGAACAGCATAGCTGCTTTCTAATGCCTGGACTGGGAAAGGAAATAGAGAGTAGAAAGATTAACTCATTTTTATTTCTGTTGCTGGATGTTTAATATGTTTTAAAAGATTTCCAAAGAATGGTAGTGGCCTTTATTATTTGTCATGGATTTCACTATTCAGTAAGCTGGATGCTATATACTGAGCTGAATGCTAGGTACTGAGCTGAATGCTAGGGAATAAGGTGGATGCTAGTTACTGAGCTAAATGGTAAAGAGTAAGGTGGATGCTAGTTATTGTGCTGAATGCTAGGGAGTAAGGTGGATGCTAGTTACTGTGCTGGATGCTAGGGAGTAAGCTGGATGCTAGTTACTGAGCTAAATGCTAGGGAGTAAGGTGTATGCTAGTTACTGTGCTGAACGCTAGGGAGTAAGGTGTATGCTAGTTACTGTGCTGAATGCTAGGGAGTAAGCTGGATGCTAGTTACTGTGCTGAACGCTAGGGAGTAAGGTGGATGCTAGTTACTGTGCTGAATGCTAGGGAGTAAGCTGGATGCTAGTTACTGTGCTGAACGCTAGGGAGTAAGCTGGATGCTAGTTACTGAGCTAAATGCTAGGGAGTAAGGTGGATGCTAGTTACTGTGCTGAACGCTAGGGAGTAAGGTGGATGCTAGTTACTGTGCTGAATGCTAGGGAGTAAGGTGTATGCTAGTTACTGTGCTGAATGCTAGGGAGTAAGGTGGATGCTAGTTACTGTGCTGAATGCTAGGGAGTAAGGTGGATGCTAGCTACTGAACTAAATGCTAGGGAATGAGGTGGATACTAGTTACAAAGTTCAGCTCTAGTTAGTGAGCTTGATGCTAGCTAGTGGGGAAATCTGCAGTGAGTTTGTAGTTGTGTTTTGACTATGTTTTTACTGAGCTCTCAACAATGCACAGCAACCATTTGTGGTACAGTGATACTTTATAAACCAGAGACACAAAATAAGGACTTGCCCGTTTATGATTAGTACAGACCCAATGGAGTTTCTTTAGCAGTAGATAGTGTTAGCATTAGCTATCTGGCACATGAACATTACTGTTATTAAACTGATGTAGCAGTCCTTGTCATGTCCCCATGCCAAAAGTATTTCTCTATTTTCAAAATACAAAATTCTATATTTCATTTTATACATTTTGTCAGTTGCCATATTTTGCAGTTATTCTGACACCATTATATGAGTATTTGTTGTTATGCATTTGCATATAGACACTGTATTTCCTACACTATAATTTTGAACTCTTGTCAGGTTGTTTTGTGAAGATGGTGTATTATCTGGAAACTCATGGTGTTTATTGTATTTTCCTGGCAGGATGAATGAGGAGCAGATTGCCACAGTGTGTCTGTCGGTGTTGAAAGCCCTCTCATATCTCCACACGCAGGGTGTCATCCACAGAGACATAAAGAGTGACTCCATCCTCCTCACTAGTGATGGCAGGGTGAGTTTGGTGAGGGTGAGGGTGGTGTTTTCAGCAGCACCTCTCAGTGAGCACACTGACTTTACAGTGCCATACTACTACTACTATTACTACTACTACTACTACTACTAATAATAATAATAATAATAACAATAATGTTGTTATTAATAATAATACTGAAACAAATTTATAGAGATAGAATAAACAATCACTGAACTGCAGGTTTAAAGGCAGCATTAGTCCATGACAAAAGGAATTACGAGAAGCTAAAATATGAAAAATTGGAAAATAAAGCCAAAAATATTTTCTTGTCATTTCAGAGAGGAAAACTGAGGTCTTTACATAAATAATATCTCTTATAAATATTACACTACCTCAGAATTTTGCGAGAAGTTGATGGCATTATGGGAATGGTACCCTTTGAAACAACGTACTCTGTTGTAGGGTTCTACATAGGACCTTTAAGGTTCCCCCAGAGGAAGCAACCAAGCTATTTTTCTATTTTTGTAGGGTTTCTATAAGTGTTCTATAAGAGTGTAATGTTACATGTTTTGAGAGAGATCCCACTGTCACAAGCAAAGATACAAGCTGGTGTTGGGCAGTGAGATTGTGTGTACCATTTGTGGAAGAGAACTGAAAGCTCGATGCGATTGTTTTGTGTCCTTTCTGTGTCTTCAAACCTTTCCTTTTAGAGACAGGAAAAGTAATCAAGACTAATTACTAACTAGTGTAATTATGAGTAATTAAATCTTGTCACCCTACTCCTAATTAGGTGAAAGGACATAAATTAATGAGTGATTATGTGCTAATAAGCTGTGAATTGTGCTCGATATGTGACCTCATTATAAGGACGTGTTCTATAATTGTCCCTTCATAAATTTGAACGTTTTAAGTTTGCATTTAATTAGACAGTATCTGTATCTATATGAGTTTAGTGCTCAAAATATTTGTATCTATATCTGTATTTGGATTTACACTGGAAGTGGGTGTGGTCATTTCTGGTTTAAATATGAATACAGTGGTATGTTAACCCTACTACTATGCCTATGAAAACACTTATTCCTTTTGGGAATAAGAAGTCATCTTCTCGTTCACAAATTATAACAAAAATTGCAATTTGCAGAACATAAGTTTATTCAACTCCTGTATCTGCACATTTCCTCAGCTACTTCAATGTGGAATCTTCTGGAACATTTTCTAGCTAATGTGACTGAGTAAGCTAGAGAACTAGCTTTCAAAACAACAATGACTTTCCCAAACCAGGAAACAGTTTATATTGTAGACAGCAGTAGCCATCTAATATTTTATTTTAGTGACTTTAGTTTTTGGGTTTGCTACATTCCAGAAAGATCAGAAAAGTTCCCCGGACACACTATCAGAATCTACTATGAAGCTGGGATGCAGTGCTGCTGAGTCAAAACAGGGTCCTTTAAGCTGCATCTCATTATAATAGGGATAGAGATTTTTCTATTAATAACAAGATTTTCTTTTAATAACAATGGAGAATGTTAAAAAAAAAACCGGTGAAATGCATAATGAACATACAAGGTAATATTTTAAAATGAATTAGATGATTAGTTTGTGAAGACTCCAGCAGAGATATGTGGACTGCTTGGGTAATATGGAATGGCGGTGCTATAAACAGGATATTTCTTAAATTAACGCTGTCCGTCTCGCAAGTTTTATACTCACACCCTTTGCAAATATGAAAGTATGAAAGTAAAAATCTCCCACTCATGTGACCTTTTTGTTGTGTATTTTGCGATTCCAGTCCCGATGCCCTGTGAACCTTTCTGGCGAGATTTCTAAAAAAAAAAAAAAAAAAAAAAAAAAAAAAAAATTTAAATGAATACTGCACCTACTATTCATATACGTATTTGGATTCAGTTATATCCCTAATGCAGTTATTATTCCACATCAGTTTTTATAGTTAAAGCTGTTTCTTCTCCTTACCACTTTTTAGATAAAGCTGTCTGACTTTGGCTTTTGTGCTCAAGTCTCAAAAGATGTGCCTAAGCGAAAGTCCTTGGTTGGCACACCATACTGGATGGCACCCGAGGTCATCTCCAGGCTGCCATATGGCACTGAGGTAATTAGTGATGAAAAATTTCACAGTCTGTTTCTCATACTTCTGTGCCTCATTTCTATGTAACTTTAATGTACATGCATACTGTATAAAGCGCTAATAGCCTTATTTAGTAGACTAGTTTAGAATGAAATTACATGTCCAATACAAAAAAAAGTCAGCAAGCTATTATTGACTTTGTGTTCTAGGTGGATATTTGGTCTCTAGGGATCATGGTGATCGAGATGGTGGACGGGGAGCCACCCTACTTCAATGAGCCTCCACTGCAGGCCATGAGGAGAATCCGAGACAACCTTCCTCCTCGGCTAAAAGAATCGCACAAGGTGAGCCCATAGCAGCCTTAATGCTGAATAGAGTGCTAGAGAAGAATATACTGCAGGTGTTTTATCAGGACATGCAGACTAAAGGTTGGAGAGAAGTGACTTAAAGTGACTAACTCTTGAATTCCATGCGTTTTTTCATTTTTTGGGTGGTTGATGTTGATTATGTAGATTGGGTCAAATTTGACAACACAGTGCAGAAATGATACTCTGTTTAAAATAATTTTTTTTTTTAAAAAAAAACCTTAGTTTTCAAGTGCTTCTGTAAAAATGATTCGAGGAGAGTTACAAATGTGTCCGGTTAATGTTCGGACTTGATCTGAGATTAGAGGATAACATAGTACCTGGAAACCTTTAGCTGTAGCCAATGTTAATGATGACTAAATAGTTTAGATTTTATGGCATATTTCGACAGGCTGCTATTAAACAGAGCTGAACAATGTAAAGAGACAGAGATTTGCATACTGAATTCACAGCCTTGTCTGTAAGAAATGTGAGCTAGTCGGTTAGCATTTAACTACCCCTCTAGCTACGTTAGCTAACGTTTGTGATATTAGTCTAGTCAGGACAGCAGGAAAGCATGCTTCCAGATCAAATACTCGTATACAGTGTATGCCTAGATCCTGTCATTTTGAATAAGGGTAAAGGGTTTGGATGTATTTTAGGCCATTAGTGTATTTTTTATGGACATTTAGAAAACTAATGAAAAAGAAAAATAATGTATTATACTAAATAGACTATTTCAGTGGTATAAAGTTGCGTGTTGCGGGGTATTTTAAAGTACACAGTGTGTCTTTATTTATATGTTCGGAGGTTTTGGTACAAGGGTGTGTACAGTATACACCTGTGTGTAAATAAATGATATGGGGAAATGCGACAGGAAATAGTGTTTCTCATTTCACAACACATTTATTTCACCTTGTCAATCATAGATGTAGCCTGAACATAATCTGTATAACATATTTTTATGCATGTTTGATTTAAATGTATTATATGAGCAGCTTTTTAGCAAAGACATTAGGCCAACGGCTATAAACCGTCATTTTAATATATTATTCCACTGTACAAATTTAACACATATCATATTGACCCAAGTAGAACATAAATATTAACAGTATGTGACATTTGTCGCTGCTTCCTCAGGTATCATCTGTGCTCAGAGCCTTTTTGGACCTGATGCTGGTGAGGGAACCTTCACAGCGGGCCACGGCACAGGAGCTCCTGCAGCACCCATTCCTCAAGCTCTCAGGCCCTCCGTCGTGCATCGTTCCTCTGATGAGGCACTATCGCCATCGCTGACCAACACATGCAGTACACTACTACTTACCCAGTCATATGTAACCTGTGGAAAAACCACACTGACACATGTAACCGTACGTAGTTTAGATAACACGAACAAGAAAGCTATCTATTAATACAAAATAAATAAACGAACACCACACTAAAGTGAATATCATGGCCATTAGTAGTGCCGTTGGCTTCAACGGTGGGTGTCTGGATCTTTATTAGACAGCTAGCGACCAGTCTGTGGGAGTGATGTGTGTGCTGTGTGTCCCGACTCCCTGTTGAGAGTTGTACTGTAGTAGCTGCAGTCTTGAGTTCAGGCAGTGGGAAGCAGCAGTGAAGCTGAGAAGCTGAGCGACTGATGAGCGACAGGCCATCAACGGCCTCTGGCCCTGAATGCAGAAGCGCTGATGATGGTTTTTTTTTTTCAGGAGATAAGACGGGCTATAAGCCAGATTTGAATGTCTGTAGAGGACATAGGGCTGTTACACTGTTGAAGGACGAGCATCTCCTTTTTCACGTCTCTTCACACTAACAATGAAAGTGTATTTTAGAGGACTTGTAAGATTTCTCTGTACAGTTTTGATAATCTTCAGTATTTTGTGGTGATGTAACCATTGTGATATGGGCAGTATTGAATAGAATTAAAGAGTTTCTGCAAAAGATCTTTCCTACTGTTTATAATCCATTTTTGACTAAGAACTGTAGATATCCTCACTAAACACACCCTTAGCTGTCAAAGAAACCTGAATATATTTATTTACCCTACATTTATAGACAGAACTTCCAGTGAGTGTGGAGAGAGGTATTGCCAGAATTTTGTATGCTGTTTTAAAGTATTATTTATTTTTGAACTGAAGCTTTATTTTTCAGTAGTGTGGCCTTTTTTTTGCGTTTCGTTCTCATTTTGAATACATATAAAGAGCGATGTTGGCTATATCATGCAAGCAGGCTGTATCAGACAAGCAATAATCACCACAGTTACTTCTGCATTGACCATGCAACTCTTTTTCACCTGAGAAACAACACATTGTTAAGATCCTTCTTTTTAAAGCACTGACACAATGCTACTACCTTTAAGAATTTATGCTCATCCAAGAAGCAGTCCCTTAAAATCTTAGCAATACTTACATGCTTGACACGTTTTCTTTTCAGTACTGATCTTTCCTGTAAGTGGCATACGGTGTCTGTGACTCAGCCTGCAATCCCGTTTCTATTCCCATTACTCACTGTGATCTGTAAATATGAACAGTGTGTCTGCTTCTGGCAAAACCTGATGAATGGTCAGACTTGAATGAGTATATCTAACTGTTGTGTCGCTTTGTACAGTGATCTTGCATGTGTGTCATCAGTAAAGATGGTTTCAATAAAAAAAAAAAAGGAAAACAGACATACCTGCAGCATTTTTCAGAGCATTATTTAAACACGTTTATGTTAAATCAGGTCTAGCATGTCAAACTATTATGCTCAGTGAGCCAAATAGAGATAGAATTAAAGTGTGCTGTAAATAGCCAGAAATGAATTCAAACAGGAGCTTTAGAGAGTGTAAATTCAATTCACTTTTATTTGGTTCTTTCAACAATAGTCCCAATGCAGCTTTATCGAAATCCAGATGTAGATTTAGATCGTTGATGAGAAAGCCAGCGGCAGCGGTGACAAAGGAAAACTCCCTGAAATAATATGAGGAAGAAACTGTAAGAGGAGCCAGACTCAAAAGGGAACCAGTCCTCTTCTTGCGGGATTATAAATCATTATTTATACAGTAGAAGAATAAAAATCATATAGTACACATGTTGAAAGGCTGTTCAGTATGAGCATCTTGTGAATAGGAGTCCTGGGATGAGCACAGAAAGGTCTTTGTGATAAATGAAAGGATACATACACGAACCTTAAATTTTTGCTTCATAATAGTTAACATAAGAAAGTACTAACAGGAATGAATTATAAATAGTGATTATTTTTTATTTCGAGTACACACTGCAATTCGAGTTTGATTTTTTAAAAGCAGATAATGAAGCTTGTAATACATTAAGATGAATGATAGTGCTATAGTTCCTGAGGCACTCACAGGTGTGGTCATCCGTCCATTTTCATTAACTTTCTTCATACGACATTTCCGACACAAGCTGGAAACCAAAGAGTCAGATCAATACTCCATTTCTGCTGGCCTCAAAATCAAGCAACGGTCACTCCTTTCATTCCACACTACTTTTGTGTGTCACTTTTGATATATTTAATATTGTCACTTTAGTCATTTTGCTTGATGACGTATTCATTATTTTAAATATTTAGTTTCTTTTACTAACACCTTTTGAAATTATGAAGAAATATAAATATTAGTCAAATAGAGGGTGTGTAAAAGTGTGTGTAACCCCAACATCACAAAATCAAAACAAGAGAACTGGACACACACAAAATAGTTTATTCTTGAATAGAATTTTGCACACAAATTTTGCATGATTCAACTTTTCATACCATAATTTATATATCATATAATCCATAGAACCTTAAAATACCTTCCTCGTGTATTTGCTGTCACTTTAACAGAACAGAAATACCTTTAGTTTAGCACACTATACACACTGAGTGATACAACATGGCACAACATGAAATATTTGAAATAATGTGTCGAATATATCTTTTTTAGATGGCATTATCATCAACATCAGCTATCAGCAAAATCATAAGTAAGAAAAAAAAATCTCAAATGCAAAGGATCAGACTATTAGGCAGCGGACATTAATGATGGAAAAACTCATCAAGTTTTCCCAGAAGCGTTGCAGATATCGGTCTGTTCCCCCAATGGCAGGCCTCGGTCATGGTGCATAGAGAGTCCCTACATGTGCTTGTAGAGGGAGCGGTCGCGGGGGAGCTGGGGTTGATGAGCCGTCAGTTTGAGGTGGAAGTGGTAGATAGTTATGGTGATGACGATGATGAGGCCCAGGATGAGCCCCAGGACCAGTGGCAGAGTCTCCTCCAGCCGCTCGCGCTGGTCTGTGATGCACTTATACGCTGCGGTAGGAGGAAATGTGACCACTCATAACGGCACTGAATAAGTACATTAAATCTGTAAAGCAGATACACTCTGAGAGCTTATTCCCTACTACTTTAAGGGACACAAGCGTTTCTTGGACATTAATAATCTTTAAGCATATTGTGCAGTCAAGGTATGATATTTCAGCAGATGAATACTGCTCTCAAAATCAGAATGATCCCGGAATATCGTTTTTAATAACCCTTAGCACAGCCTTGCTATCTATAGTATTTGCTTAGAATACATCTATCCATCCATCCATCCATCCATTTTCTGTACCACTTATCCTACACAGGGTCGCAGGGAGCCTGGAGCTTATCCCAGGGATGAACATGCCAACTCCGTGAACACAGGGCGGAGACGGGAATCGAATCCCCAACCCCGGAGGTGCAAGGCAACCATGCTAACCACTAATCCACTGTGCCCCTGCTTAGCGTACACATAAATACATAATGCATCACTTGATAGGATATTATAGGCTGAGACCAGCCTACTATTAATCCCTAAGATCATTTGGAGCATACCCTTTGGAAAATATTTTTCTTATCTCATCCGTAAACTCTGGAATAACATTCGAGGGAACGAGAGGAATACCAGATCCATAGATGTTTTAAAATCAGGATTTAAATCTCAGTACTTGTTTAGCTTGACCTATTCATAGCTTTTGTCTTTTATCTCATATTTTTAAGATTTGTTTTTTATCATTTTAATTCATAATAAATTCACGTTAATTTATGGTAAATTCATTCATTTATTATATTGACCATCAAAATCCACTATCACAATGATTGTAGATTGTTTCATTTTTTTTTTTTGCTCTGTTTTATATACTTTGTTTATTCTTTTAATCCCTTTTAAAGAATGATTAGAGACGGGAGAATCTAGACCCTGCATAATACCCCCTTATGTAAAAGCCTTTCCTCGCTACAGTTCTCGCTCCTGCTGCATCATTCTGATGTCCAGCATTTACATCTATCCCATCAGTCACATCTTCACCCTCCAGTGGAGCTTAGGAAACCATTTTCAAATACCACTTCTCTTGCCATTTAAGGTGAAGTCCAGAATATTCCCCTCTGTTAGACCCCTCTGTTAGACCCCTCTGTGATCTCTGCAGTAAGAGGATTACCTTTACAACAGCTCTGCTGGTGCATACAGAGGATTACCGCACTGCACAAGTCATCCTGTAAGCAATTAGGGGCCTAATCTGAAACGGCTCATTGACCTCTGAATGAATAATACGTCTGCGTAAGATGTGTTACTCTCACACACACAGAAGTACCAGGAGAGGAGACATCAGCTGGCTCTGCCATACGCAGCACTGTGCTCACAGCCACACTGTGCATGATCAGCACAAAGTGGCTTGGTACACCAGGCTGTTTTTTTTTTTTTTTTTTTTTTTTTACTGGGCTTGTAAATCACACGAGTGTAAAGGGGACAAAGCTGATGGCCTCATTAACTGGAGAAGATGGGAATGACAATAAATTTCCAATGACCTCACACTACAGTCCTGCTCTTCACACTCGGCTAATCTCCTCTCGCTATTCCACTGCAAGGTGAAGAGGGAGGTTTCCTACCACAGTTCCCTAGTTTCCCATGAGACGCTGGGCATGCTGACGTTTTCAGAAATTTTATTCAACTGCTAGTCCAAAAAGCACATCTGAGCTAGAAACTACCATGTCCATTTAACAACTTTTTTCTGTAAGTGCTCCCTTCAAGTGTACAGAATAGAGTTAGTTTGGTTATTGCAGTCACTTTGATTTAATAAGCTAATAAACATATAGGATCAGTGTTGAAGAATACATCAGTGAAACAATTTACAGTTCATGACAACTTGTAGAGGGAAAAACTGGCCCAGTATATATGATACAGTCATGCCATATACAGGCATGTATTGTTTTGTGTACGAGTCAAAAATAAGATGTCTTTTACATTTAAAAATGAT
>CM040993.1:8633516-8636016 GCA_022985145.1 Pangasius djambal | reverse complement strand
TTCCTAATAGGCGTGAGTAAGATACCGAGCGGACCGGATAGAGCGCCGGTCGCGTGCGCGTGGATTTTGGGCGTCCTGGGAGAAGCCGGGCTGGGAGGCTCTGCCCCTCGGGATAAAGGTGGGAGATGGCTGTTCAGGCAGCTTTCCGCTACTTGCTTTAAAGTTTGCGAAACGCGGGATCGCTGAGGCGGTTTGGGAGTGAGCACACCTGAGAAAGCGCAGCCTTGTGGAGATGGTGGCCATCTCTCCTTCTCAGATTCACTTTCTCTCTCCAGCTCCTCGATAGAGTCCATGGACATCATTCTGCTCCATAAATTAGGGTATTTCCTCCGGCTCGAGCTTCTGCTCTGGTGCGTGTCTGAAACTTCACATGGTTTTTCCTTTTCGGTCTGTGTGTCCTCGCCCTCTTTGGCGCGCAAAAGTGCGAATCTTTCGTCTAACGCGTCTTGATCGTGCGCTTTTTTGGAGCGGCACATTAACGCAGATAAACACTCGGTGTGGCCCAGGTACTTCGCCACCTCCACTGCTGAGTTTCCTACTTTGTTTTGGCGGTCGATTTGGAGCCCCAGCCGTTTGAAAGCCCTCACCAGGAACTCCACGACCAGCGCGTGGCCAGCGACGGCTGCGTACATGAGCGCGGTGTTTCCCCATGCGTCCACCATCTCCGGATCCGCGTTGTTCTTCACCAGCATCTTCACAGCGTCCAGGTAGCCTTTCTCACACGCGTAACTGAGCGCTGTGCGCCCACACTCGTCCTGCTGGTTCACGTTAGCGCCCCTCTGTAGCAGCAGGTTCATGAACTTGGCCCTGGCGCGCGAATCCGGCAAAAACACGGACGAGATGAGCGGCGTGAGCTCGCCGTCGCTCTTCGAGTCCACGATCTTACCGTCCAGTGCGTCCAGGATGAACCTGGCCAGGTGCATTTTGTCCTTCGAGATGGCGTCCAGAAGGATCTTGGTGTCGGTTTTTGAGTCCGACTTCTCGGAGAGCTTCAGCATGGCGCTTTGTTCTGGATGGAGGAGCCTAAAGCAAGCAGCAGGTCAGAGGAAAGAAAAGTTCTCACCTCCAGCTCGCGGCATCTTCACGCGCCTCTTTATAACCGCGGCGCTGTGCCGTTGCCACGGCGACCCCAACACCATCTGCGGACTTTGTAGTTTCCAAACGCGGGCATTAATGCGGTAATTAGCAAAAGGGCTTCAGAGAGAACCTGAATACATTTGGCATCTGAATGTGCTTATGAACTGTAAGACATTCGAAAGCCATGGAAACGTGGAAAATAATGTCAAATGAAAAATAGATGGGGATTTAACATATTCAGCGCATGCAGAAGGCAGAATGCATCATTCCAATTCCTAATTAAGCAACGCAATACATTAACTTTCATACTATCTATCTATCTATCTATCTAGAGAGAGAGATAGATAGATAGACTGGAAGTTGTATGGAATATATATAGTATTGGAAGTTTTATATATATATAACTTCCATACTATATAAATCATCTTGAGAATAAGGTTTCAAGTCCTGACTGCCTCTACTGAATAAGTTCAGTCACAAACTGCGTTTCATTTAACACCTGTATAGTTTATTGGTACACATACTATAAAACAGTATTAAAGTAGCAGGATAACAACAGTATATTTTTAGTAGTTCCCATTGCTAGAAGTTTGACAAATACAATATAAATACAAAAACACCCACAGAATGGTCCATTGACTAGCTGCAGATAGCTAAAAAAAAACAAAAAAACCCCAAAAACAAACAGTACAAACTGATGAATTTCAAAGCAACATTGTTCTGCAAAAGAATTTTTTTCTCCGCAAACCGTATAGCAAAAAAAATCTACATGAAAGTCGCCGAACAGCCAACTAGTGCAAAAAGCCTCTAACATGAAATATATTCGTAAACTACACATTATATTTATTAATATGTATATTTATATATTTATATATATTTATATATCTGTATATAAATAACCCCTTATTTTGGCATTTTCCATTTGTAAAATAATTTAAACATCCTAACAGACATCAAGTGGCACATTTGTAAGCAATGGATTTAAGTTTAAAAGCACTTTGCTTATTATTCCATAGTAGATATGTAGTGAAAGCACAATATAGGTACCAGTCTTGATTTTAAAGATTGGAAAAAAGGAAAGAAAATAACTTAGTGGTTTTAGGTCGCATTCCCATAACAAACATGTACACGCTATCCCAGAGCCCTTGTGTAATAAGCGTACGTAAATCCTCTGGTTAAAATGAACTACATTCGTACGTTCCACTATATACAATATACTTTCATTACTATCTGATTTTAACAGGAAAGTGTTTATTAAGAACAAAACATAGTGGCATTGTATTTCACTGCAGCGGCCTATCCTATTGCTGAAGGCAAACATTTGTATGTTTTGGTAAGTGAAGACTGATGTGTCGCCTGCTTCAGAACCCAAAGCAGGAGCTGCCTTTTTTTTTTTTTTTTTACACAAGAGGAACTAAGTTAT
>CM040993.1:8618961-8629963 GCA_022985145.1 Pangasius djambal | reverse complement strand
AATCCAAAATTTGAGTATTTTTCTATGTTATGTTCATGTTTATGTTCATAAACTTTTTATTTAATAAAATATGTTTTCATAGTTTGTGTTGTCCCTTATTATCAATGCAAAATGGTCACTAACTAAAGAGGATTTATGCTGATATTGCCCAAAAACCCTATTTTGTTCAGGCGTTTCCAACCTTTTGGAGGGCAGTGTATATCAAATAGTCCTGTTAAGCCCGTGGTGCGGTTAACTAAGTGGTTCTTACATGCTGTCTTGTAGGTATCAGGACGCATTAGGGTTATCGTATGTGTTATCAGATCACAATCCGTCTACCTGTGCATACCTGTACTTAGCGCTGTCCACCTGTGATCGGATGTTAATACCAGTTATACCACAGCACGGTTGAAAGCTCAGTTCTGATTGTTGATTAATTTTCTATAACAGCACAGTTTGGACAGTAGTTCTGTCTGCGAGGTTTTATTAAAGCTCTCATTCCTATATTATGTCATCATTTCCATAGTGACAACTTACACAGGGACTTGTATGGTGGCTGTTTGACATAAATGAAATGAAATGAAATAATCATTGACATGGTGAAATTCTCTGTTAGGAGATATTTATTTAGCTTTTATTTGGAACAGCTCTCCAGTTTCAGTGGAGACATTACAGTTAAAGCCGTAACTAGGTTTTCTGATGGAGGACAGTAACAACAAGCTGTATTTTGGCTTATAACTGCTATAAAGTAAGTGTTAATAAGAACTAACGTCTTTCGTGGATGTTCCACAATATTAAACTGACGTATAAACAAATTAAAGGTGTGATGTGTTGTTCTTTAGTCAATAAAAATTGTAATTGTTGACAACTGCTGTGGTATAAGAGAAATAAAACAATTTGGGACGTGCTGCGATTGAAAAATAATCCACTCCGGGCTGCACTACACCACCCTGTTGTTGATTGTTTTGCCTATAACAGCATGTTCCATCATGTTTTATTCCTTACGTATGAACAGGGTGTAAGGAGCCTGTAACAGCGATAACGTCCAAAGATTTGCACATTCCCAGCAAAGTTTGGCGAGTGCAGACCACACCTAACTAACGGTGCCATAAAGAGTTATTATGGCACAGTAAAGGGGACAGAAGTCAAGGCTGGAGTTCAGGGCAACTTCTTGTGCTAGAAGGCCTTAACTTTTATTTAAGGAGAGATGGAGTTGAGTGGAGGTGATGGGTGTGAGGTTTTGTCACTAGGATTAGAATGAGGAAATGAGCATATATTGGGAGTTAACAGGGAAATAGGAGGAGTTTCAGTTATGGTCTTTCTCCCAAACATCAATTATTTCACGAGTCCATATAACTGTTCAAAGTCATGTTTAAATCACAACACATCTTTCATTAATAAGGAACCGACTCTTGTTTCTCTTGTGTGAACAAGATTACTGATGTATGTAGTTTAGTCATCAGGGCTGAATCTGTGACTGAGGTAAAGTGCAGCCCACTGGTTCTCAGTGTGTAACAGCTGATGATATCAGGCATTTTAGGGTAGTACAGTCTTATAAAATATTGTAATGTGTCCTTCAGGACTAGGATGGAAAATGTCTGATCTACTAGAGTACTTCTACTCATCACAATCACTTCCATCCAGTGAATAAACATCCCCACATTTAATAGTAAAGAAATGATTTGGACAAATAACAAATCAGAAAGGGAGAGTGCGAGATTGGACTGAATAACAGAGAAGCACATGTTGTTTTTAGGAGAATGGAGGAATGTGTGAGCCTACCTTGACTCTGAGAGTTTGCATGATGTGATTTCAAAAGCTGCATGAAAAAAAAAATATAAATCGTATGTAAATGGATGGGAGTATAACATGTGTGTAATGGAACATAAACAGAAAGCAAAACAAATGAAATGATGAGGGGGTTTTATTCCAAAGACGTTGAGCATTTAAATCTATCTAGTTGGTCTCACTGTACTATTTAAAAAAAACAAACAAAAAAAAAACTCCAGGGCACATACCTGCTCGTTGAATTTCTCCAGTTTCTCCAGCTGCTCACGCTGCGATTTCTGCAGCTGCTCCATTTCTTTTGAGTGCTTCATAGCCAACTGCAGGGTCAAAGACACTTCTCATTTTAAAACCCAGTACGTTAGCGGTCTCAAATATGCACAATATTTAGTTCCTCATTTCTTTTCTCTTTCACAAATCTATTCATTATTATCTATTTCTGTCATTATCAATGTGTCACTGTGTTCCTATATAAAATACTGTTTTTATAATTAAGGCGCAAGAGAGGCAACCGACCCGTTTTCGTTCCTCGAGGAACTTTTTCGTGTTACTGCTGTTCAGTTCCCGCACTCTCCTATAAAATAAATAGGTACAGATTTCAGATAACGCATGACCCATTACACAAAACAAATACAATGAAATGTGATCACACGTTGCAACTAGCTTGCACCTTTCCCTCTCAGCCTTGTTTTTAATGCTCTTGTCCTGGCTGATGGCTTTACTGTTCTCCATGGACGTCTTGGCTTGATTAGCCTTCATTTCTTTGCTCTGTCTGTGTAAAGAAACAGAAAAAAGACTCAAATCAATCTTTTCCTAAAGAATCTCTCCTTAGGTAATATGTTGGGCATCTTTTTTGAGCTTATAAATTATCCTAATAAACGCAAGGATAATGGAATGCTTAAAAACAGACATAGGTAGGTGACATATCAAAGGAAAAACCTGAATAAATGAGTGGAGAAACATACAATTACCGTCATACCATGCTCTGTGGCATGTATAGAAAGCCTGAGCAGCCTCAGTTGGCCTCAATTCTAGATCAATGGCAGTGTTAAAGATTTAAGTGACATCAAAAGAGGGTTCATTATTGTAAATGACATAAATCCAATGCTATGGCCTTCACAGTCACCAGATCTCAAACCTCTTGAATGCCTATGGGAAATTTTAGATGATGTGTTGGACAGCGCTCACCGCCACCATCAAAACACCAGTGAAGGGAATATGCTACAGATGAATGGTGTTCATTCCTCCAGTACTGTTCCAGAGATGTACAGAATCTATGCCAAGGAGCACTGAAGCTGTTCTGATGGCTCGTGGGAGGCCCAGACACCTAAATAAGTCACTTTATGTTGGTTTTCCTTTAATTTGTCATCTGTCTATGGAGCGCTGCTCACAGTTTGTCAGGAGATACAATATGTCTAGAGCTCCTAGTAAGACAGTAGCATAATGTTTCTACAGTTAAAGAAATTCAGGCAATGTTAATGTTTGAATAATTGTCGCTATAGAAACTGGTCAGGAATTTGCTGACGCAATGAGAGTGTTAAGCCTTTAAAGTCCTAGGATCCACTGACAAATCCAGACATATATTTCACTGTACTTACTAGAGAAATCATAGCAAATGCCGAATAATACAATATCAATAAGGTGAGACTTGTGAACTAAGTGGCTAATTTCCAATAAAGGACTGGTAAGCAGGTTAATAAAAATCTAGCAAATTCACAGGGAAACACACTAAGCCAAAATAAGCCAGTGCTCAAATTTTACTGTAGAAAGAGCTAAAGGCACTGCTATTTGTAAAAGTGCACGTTGTGTTCCACTAGCACAAGCAGCAACACACACTAACATTCACACTCACCGTTCATGGATAAGTTTGAGCTGCAGGGTTTGCTGCTCGTGGACGGTGGACAGTAGTTTCTTCAGATGCTCACACTGTTGCGTCACATGCGCATCCTTCATCTCCTGTTCCTCCGTGCTGTGAGAGTCGATCATCTCAGACCACTCCTTCGTCTGCTGGGCTACGATATCCTTTACCTGCAGGACGACACACTGGTTACACTCCATGCAGGACCCATACTGAAATTCATTCATAATCATTCTCTCATAACCCCTCTCATGTATCTGTGTCCAAAGGTATTTAAAAAGGAAAAAAAAAAACTGAAAATGTTATATATATATATATATATATACATAGTTTCTTGCTCGCAATCCATAACCATTTGCATGATTGAAGTTGGCCTGGTGTTTTCACGCCTTTTCTTATAATTCTTGTGAATTTAATTGAAATCTGACCCAATCGTCCTTGTTCATTTGGATTTGTATGAATTTTTAATGACGACATGTTTTTCATTAAAGTATTACGGTGTGAGAAGCAAGTCAGACTAATAGGGAGCATTTGTACAAAAATGAATAATTGTGGTATCCATAAATCCAATGCAAATTGGATTTGGTTGGAGGGTTTACATTTAGGATAAGATAAAATCCACAAAAACATGACTGATTGAATTGGCTGCCTGGGAAAAGAAAAATATATGAGTCACAATGATATGAATGAAAATGTAAGCATTTACTGATTTGTTCATGGAAATGTAATTGAAAAAGAGCTCAAGTATTTTTAACTTGATTTTTAATTACACTGAGGTCCATATTCCCATATTCATAAGTGCTCAGTTCTGGTGAAATACCTTCGCTTTGTGATCTGATGTGAGGGTCTCCACTTTTACTGCAATCTCCTTCTTTAAGTCAGAGCAGTTGTTTTCTCTGCAGTGAGGAAAAGCAGGAAAATAAATCAGCGTTTCTCTATGTATAAGGCATTCCCTTCTTAAGCATTTTCCATTTAGCGAGTTTGATTACCCCCTCTTCTTTACTGCTTTCTCTAGCAGCTTCTCCAGTGTAAATTTCTCTTTGTCGTGTTGAGCCACCATCTTGTCCACTTGGGTGCAATGGGATTTCTGCATGGCATTGTGATCCTGAAAACAGAAAGTTTAAGTTCAGTTAAAAAAAACTCTTAGAATCTTGTAAAATATAATAAGAGGACTTCTTAAATAAGGATTACAGGCTTCAACAATTTCAAAGTCTCATTTACAAGAGTCCCTTCAGAGAGAAGCAGAGCATCACTGGAATATACAAGCTGCTGCAGAAACAGCAATATTGTCTTTATCAGGAAAAGTGCCCCAGTAACACACACACACACACACACACACACACACACACACACACACACACACACACACACACACGTGCACGCGCACACACACACATGCACGCGCACACGCACAAGCACACACACTGAAGGAGCCAGACGACTTAACAATTCTAATGAGTGCCAGCCGCAAGACATAGGATCAAAGGTGAGCAAAATAGAATCTGATATGTTTTTGATCAGGTGACAAGATATACGTATTAAAAATTAGGTGTCATTAAGAAAAGTGTAAATAGAAAAGAGAAGAGAATTGACCTGTGCATGCACTTTTTCACATGATCATTGCAGGCTTGTTTTTACAGTGAAAAGGATCAGTGATGTATGCCATTCAGTTAGACTAGAGACACAAGCGTTCATAAACAGCTTTCACCCTCTGACATACACTACAAAAGGCACCAGGACCAGAGAACAGCTCAAGTGTGAAAGCATCCTTTGGATATCTGTAAACTGCTCATGAAGCTCTCGCTTCAATGGCTACATGCAATGCATGGATGTGAGCTCTTCACCGAAATGAATGGGCTGCTGTGTTGTGAAGTCTATCTATAGTCACAGAGTGCAACTTAAGGAATACTAACCTTTGCATGTCTTTTCTTCAAAGTGTTTAGCTCTTTCTGCTGCTTCTTTATCAGTTTAACATAGGTCTGAGAAGAGACGCAGAGATCACAGAATTCTTTCTGTTAGAATGATTAAAAACTTATTATTATTATTACAAGCTTCAGGTTTATTTGCAACTTAGAAGTTTGGCAATATCTCAGCAACGGCTTGATTTTTTTACCTTCAAATTTAGTATACACTGATCAGCCATAACATTAAAACCACTGACAGGTGATGTGAATAATATTGATTGTCTCAATACAGTGGCACCTGTCAAGGGGTGGGATATATTAGGCAGCGACTGAACAGTGAGGTCTCAAAGATGATGTGTTGGAAGCAGGAAAAAAAGGCAAGCGTAAGGATCTGCGCAACTTTTACAAGGGCCAAACTGTGATGACTAGACGAGTGGGTCAGAGCATGTCCAACACGGCAGGTCTCGTGGGGTGTTCCCGGTATGCAGTGTTTACCTACCAAAAGTGGTCCAAGGAATGACAACAGGCACTGATGTTCGTGGGGAGCAAAAGTTAGCCTGTCTGGTCCGATCCCACAGAAGAGCTACTGTAGCACAAATTGCTGAAAAAGTTGCTGGTTATGATAGAAAGGTGTCAGAACACAGTGCATCACAGCTTGCTGCGTTTGGGGCTGCGTAGACGCAGACCGGTCGAAGAGCCCATTCTGAACCCGGTCCATCGCCGAAAACGCCTACAATGGGCACATGAACATCAGAACTGGACCATGGAGCAATGGAAGAAGGTGGCCTGGTCTGATGAATCACGTTTTGTTTTACATCATGTGGATGGCCAGGTGTGTGTGCATCAATTTTTTAGCGAAGAGATGGCACTAGGACGCACTATGGGAAGATGGCAAGCTGTGAAGGCAATGATATTCCCTAATGGCAGTGGCCACTTTCAGCAGGATAATGCACACTGCCACACTGCAAAAATTGTTCAGGAATGGTATGAGAAACATTACAAGGTGTTGTCTTGGCCTCCAAATTCCCCAGATCTCAATCTGATCGAGCATCTGTGGGATGTGCAGGACAAACAAGTCCGAGCCATGGAGACCCCACCTCACAATTTACAGGACTTTAAAGGATCTGGTGTTAATGTCTTGGCGCCAGATACCACAGCACAACTTCAGAGGTCTTGTGAAGTCCATGCCTCCAGGGGTCAGAGCTGTTTTGGCAGCACAAGGGGAACCGACACAATTTTAGGCAGGTGGTTTTAATGTTATGATTGATTGGTGTAAGTGTTCATGTTCCTGATCACTTCCGGTCTTCCTCCGTCGCTAAGGGGTGGGGCCAGAAAGTGCTTGGTCCCCTTAATTGCTGCTTCCAGCTATTATTATTATTATCATCTACATATTCACAATAAAGAGCCCAAGCAGTAAGTTTCACCTTCATCTGTTTCAGGTCCTCAATGGTCACCTGATTCATCAAAGCAGAATCTGTGAGAATATGTCAAAATATACAGCATGTCATGCACCAGCAACAGAACAACTTTATTTCCAAAATAACAAACTGTTACATGGAACTTGCAAGGTTATGGTACAGATTAAATTCCAGTTAAAATGACAAAAGCAGTGCAAAATTGTAGATCCACTACAAGTAAGTGTTTTTATTTCACCAGCTTATTAGTAATACAATAAAACTTTCTACACTGATCAGCCTCACCTTTCTTGTTTTCAGAGCTGTTGTTCTGAGTGGTGCTGTAGGTCTGACCCATGTCTGAGCTGGTCTGAGGCGTCACGCTCGTCTTCACCTGATTCACTTTGCCCTTCTTATCGTTCTTGGACATTTCGTTTGGCACATCTGCAATGTCACTCTACATCAAGACAACATTATTTAGAACTAGAGACAGGCTTCTGTAACCTCGCTGCACAGACAGCAGCACCAATAAAAGTGGTAGGGCAAAGTGTGTGTACAATGAGCGTACCGTCTCAATGCCAAGAGCTCTCATCTGATCTGCTCTCTTCTCTGCTATGGAAAGGAACTTCTTTGGGTCTGAGAGCGCATCCACAATAGCTAGAAACAGGATAGTCACAGAGAATGCACTGAGGTGAGCAACAAAATAACACAATATTTGCAATTATTGGCACGGGTTTACTTTCTGAGATGCATGTGCTAAAATAAGTAAATAAAACAGTTCTAATGACATAAGAGAAATGACAAATTGAAAAATGTATTATGCAAAAATGAACAAAAATGGATCTCTGCTCTAATGTCGGTCATATTTATTGTTGTTTTTGGGGTTTATTGTCTTCTCTTGTCCTCAGCCAGCACCTTCATGAATAAATTGTGCTCTTCATTAGAGACTGAGTGCTGGACCAGTAGCACAAAGGCTCCAGGTGAAAGAGAGGAAATAGCCACGGGCACACAAACACACACGCTCAACAAGCCTCTTACAACACACAGCAGAGGAAGAGGACTCACTTGCCATTCAGCACATGCTAATCAAACGCACATATTCATGCATGTTATTAAAACGTCTCAAAAGAGAAGCGAGATCATGAACCTCCAGAAACCAATCTACTGCTGTTGGCTGAAAGAACAAAGAGGAAAATCCAAGCATTGGCTATGCACAATAGTTTATATTCTCGTTGGGCATTTAAAAGGCAAATTAATGGCTGATTCCATAATTTTACAAGTGGTATAGTCTAAAGCATGTCCTCTAAAGCTCAACAGGCAACAGCAAAACCAGTAATTAACTCAATAATCAGAAAAATATAAAAATCATGTCAAATATTGTTAAGAATTTTTGCTCTAGGGTGAGATTATCCACTAAAGATAAAGGGTGAGTATAGAGCTAATCTGCTGCAGTTTAGAGACACAGTAGTAGTGGTATGACAGTTTCAGCCACCACAGAACTTTCATTTAGGACCACAGAAGGAGAAACAGAGCCGGACAGCACAACCTCAATTACAATCAGTAGCAATCAGCTCCACCTGTGCTTGGGTCTATTTAAGAAGGGCTCTCCCCACAGTTAATGCTCAGTCTTGAGTCAGTCTTATGAGGTGTTAGTGTGCAATCCCCCCCACTGGCTTCTCTAGCCAGCTCTTGTGCTTTCTAAGCACTCAGTGTAAGTATATCTATATTTAAAAAAAAAAAGCATCTTATTTTCTAGTCTTGGCCTGCGCAGGCTTGGACTCTTAGTTTATCTTTGGACCTTTTGCTTGCTCTGCTTTTGGGTCCATCCCTGTCTCCGTGGGTGGCTCACTGAGTTGAGTTCTTGCCTCTGATTCCTGTAGACCATGGTCCAAACCCTCTCTTTTGCAATTGAATGGCACTTCTTACTGGTCATGGGGTCAGTACAAGATGACACCAGAATATCTACAGTACATGCTACTGCACCCGCACTCTGTAAGAAGGCGAAGCTATTCTGAAGCACAACTTCCTGCTAATCTCCCTGATGCATTTCACAACTACTAGAAACCTCTGAATTGTCCTTAATGTCAACATCAAATTTAGAGTCTTTTGTAGTACACACTGAGTGCATTTAGTTAAAGCGTGAAATGATCTGCACATTGCATCTCGGTCTTCTCATTTTTATGTCCTTCTACACATTCACTGACAAAATTCTAGAAGTCAGTAATACTTGCAAGGGGGTGTATGTGAATTCTTATCCATCCTAAAGGCCTTTACTTATACCAGCTAAACATTTAAAGAAAAAACCCTAAACTATTTGTCCTGTTAAAAGATCACACACTGAGTAGGTGCTTTTAAGAATAGAAGGGCACTAGCGGGTGAGAGGGAGTCTATAGAGACGCCTGGCACATGAGCCTCTAAACACACATCATCTGGATAGATCTAGGTCATGGCTACAGGGCAGAGATGTGCTCTGAGTACAGTCAGGACATGTGGTGTTCCAACAAAATGCCAGAGGTGGCCTCTGGTTGTAGGAGTAAAACCTTAATTTTCCTAAGAGCATGGGAACTAAATGGAATAATCAGCAATTTTCAAATAAATCAAGAACTTTGATGCTAGCTGTTTTAAAACATCAAATCCAAACACACACTTTCCCTTGAGTGTACCCTTTAAAGCCATGTCCTCAAACCACACATGCACTACAGTCCAGCCTAGAACGCCTGGCTGCTACTGCAACAGAGGTGGGGGTTCTCAATTAACAGCCATTCTGACTGACAGGCAATCAAACAACGCATTTTTCAGCACCCATAGTGACAATCCTGATGGAGGCACCTCCTTGAACTGATTGGTTAGAGGTTGGTGGTCCATGCTTATTATTTTTTTCCTTCCATTAACAGAATATTACAACTACCAGAATATGAGAACTTAAAAATCACTGACTATCTTTAAGAGCCAAGTCTCTCAGGCATGGTGGTCTAAAAGTCTACCGGATATTAGTGTGGATAGCTATAACATAAGAAACCATTACATTCTCCAAAGGCCGACAAATGTATGCGCATAAAAACACAATTTTCAAAAACACTGAGTCAGGCTGATGCAGCCTGCTGTGTTAAGTATTATTGTGTGGGGGGTGTAGGAGGTGTAGGTGGACTGAGTCACTTTTTTGGGTATTTTGCCCACTCTGGTACTCAATACAGAACTCGAGTAGAGTACTCGAGAACTCTAATGCTGAAATTTGTAAGACATGGGGTGTTGAAAAATGTGATCATGCACTATGTACCAGATATGAATAAGATACATGTAATGCAGAAAGAAACACAAACTGTTAAACAACTGTTATTGTAATAAATGTAGGAATTAAAACTAATGCTTGCGTAATGTTGATGCAGGAATTAACACTGGGTTTGCTCTCTTTATTTATCGTTTCAGTGCTGCACTCAGGCAGAAAGGAAATAACTAAATCGGCTTTATAGTAAAATTCGATATGATCCATAGTTATGGCAATATAGTTTTCTTTGAGGCTATGTGGCTGTACATCAACACCTTTTTGTGAGCTAATAAGAACTGGTAGGACCTGAACACATTTATCAATACTAAGAAAAGATCCAGGAGCACTCCTGGCCATCCATAATCACCAAACACCTACACCACCCAACCTACAGGCTCACACAGTTGGGTCAACTTCAAATCAAAATGTAGCAAACGAGCACATGTAAGCAGAGTCAGAGTCGTGGTGACGAGTAGAAGCCATCTTGATGTAACTATAATCTGTGTGCGAGTGTGTTATGTATCTCCTCACCCCCGAAGCCATCAGGTACGTAGGTCTTGAGGACGATATTGCAGAAGACGGTGGGTAGAGAGAGCGGTTTGTTACCCTCATTTCTCAAAGAGATGTGTCTATAGCCAGCCTGCAGGCCATCCAGCGGCAAGATCCTCTGACCAATCAGCTTATTATTATCATCATACACCGCGATTCTCAGCACAGCCAGTTCAGGTAGGATGACCTGGGGTCAGACAGAGGAAAAGAACATCACAGATATGGATATTTTACATACATCCATTGCATTATTACTGAAACAGCATGG
>CM040993.1:8605038-8618861 GCA_022985145.1 Pangasius djambal | reverse complement strand
AACAACAACAACAAAACCCTAAATGTTGGTGGTCAAGCTCATGTAATACAGCAATGGGGTTGTAATTAACTGACTACAAGTGTAAGTGCATGTGGTTAAAATCTCGAGTATACAGTCTAGACATAAGAGTCAAGATCCATAAAATGACCCTCATACACTAACAAACAATTACACCCTAACATTATCTGTAATGAGGTTTGTCTCTTTACAGATAGCATTAGCTCTGTCTGCAGCTACACAGTGATGCTTACAATATCACAGATCCTTCACAGGATTATGCCCCCCTTATCTGAACAGGCAGTGCTAAAATGTGCTCTCCTTTTCCTAGCCAGTAACCTGCACACCAAGGACGAGTGGAGCGAAATTACAGTGCTGCAGATATGCAGTACAACTTGGTGACAGATAAGAGGACATAGTGAGAAATTAACGCCAGAGGAAACGATACAGAACAATGAAATGAGAGAAGAGGAAAAGGAAATGGATATAGCTAAGATTGTGAAAGGTGTCAATAGGTCATTTATCAGAGCTACATTCGGAGACAAAGGCATTTGTCTTAGTTTTTATGGCTTTAGCTGTCCTGAGTAACAAGAGGGCAACACCGACTGAAAAATGGCTTCCGAAACAATAAAAACGTGTTATGAATGTAATAACACAGCACCGCTGAACATTTTTTTTTCATGGATATGCTATTATCACACCACCCCATTGTTGATTATTCTTCCCCATCATGTTTTATTCCATACTCATATTACCCTCAAACAACTGGAATGCCATTTAGTATGAAATAAAATCATATGTCATAGTTTTAGCTATACATTAAAAATCATACTTTACACATCTTCAATATACAGCAAGAACTTGCAGTTAAAATCAGTATTATATTAAGTCCAATTAACCAAGCTAACCTATCAGACAATAAATAGGTTTTGAGCTATAGTGATATCATACAACATGAGTTATTTTGTATGTACACTGGAAAATCTTCTCTAAAGCCAATTTATTCCAGAAAATAAAGAGTAGAACACTAAAAGTAACCTTTCTGGCTGGCTTTTTGCAGTTAACAGCTCCTCCATAGCTGACTAGATCAAATGGTCAGTGGGGATGGTAATCTTAGGTAAAGTCTATAATAAATGTCTAATCTGAAATTAACCACAATATAATGCTGCTTTGGAATATCAGGTTAATAAGAAGACGGTTATATTTCATCTTTCATATAGTTTTTGCCATATTCTCAGTGAGGGGGCTTACCCAAGAAGGTTTTGTGCAAACCAAGAATTGATGTTATTGCCCGAGTCTCCCTCTTGACACCATTTACAGCAGATTATTGCGGAAAAACCAGGCCTCCTCTGTCAACTGGAAATTGAAGTTTGGAAAGCCTTTCTCTGGGCTTTTCTTGTGCCAGATAAATCTTGAAAAATGTCTGTATAACTGTCTGTATGTTTTTTTTATACATAAATATAAAGGGCTTATTTGGAGTAAATAGAGTATCCTGGGACAAAAAAAAAATATCGTTTTTATAATGTCTATCCTACCCATTCACAAGATGGGTCATCCTATATCTTTTTAACAGCAGGGGAAGAATTGAGCTCAGGCAGCTTATTGAGATTTGTGCCAACAAAAGGACCGGCGCTATTGCCTATGATATATTAAAATAATCTTTTAACCTGAGAAGGAGCTAAAATATCGATTCGATTTTTCAGGCTAAGTCAAAACCAGCCAGCTCAACTGTGTACCGTAAGGTCCAGTTAAGCAACTAATAAGACTGAATGAAGACAGTTACATTTTAATACTTTACAATTAATGCTAGTTTATGGCCATAAACACGACAATTCCAAGTTATGTTTTTGTAGTGGTGCTTTGCTACTACTCTTGACTAGTGCCATGAATTCTGAACAGATGAGACACTATCTATTTTGAATTTGAACCTGGGAGAATCAGTGCATACTTCTTCTATCCAGTTGTCCTTAAACAGACCGGCGAATGTGAATTAAAATGAACAATATATGAAAGTCTGTGTAAGCTCCCATTGTTGACCTAATATCTCTGGTCAGACTTCTGAGTGGACTTCAGCTAAATGATTTACATAAAAGCCTGTGACTGGGTAAATCACAACAGATCTGCAGTCGCTAAACTGCCTGTTTTTTACTTATTATCATTAGCTCTGCTACTGTCTTTTTTTCAAGTACCCTGTTTGGTCCACTGAAATTCCAGTGGTTCAATGGCCAATGCCAACAACATCGGTGACAAAAGTCAGCCCTGTTACATCCCAGGCCAAAGACTGAAGAGCAGAGATCACATGCATGATCACATGAGAGAGTTTTGGCAATGGGTAGATTACAGGAACGCTTAATTAGATTAAAGATTATATAATCCACTGCTGCACCTCAAAATGTTATACTCCTATGTGATCAAATGCCTCTCAGCATCTAAGGAGACCACTGCACTGTCTGTTCTGTTTTTATTTTTTTTTTAATCTTTAAGTCAAATAAAAGTACATGGTGTTATTTTAATATTAAATCCTCCTGAATGAAAATGCCACTCCTTGCCATCTTTAATCCAGGTGTGTTCTAGTCATAGAATTGATTACAGGAGTGTAAATGGGTGTGTGCGTGGAAAGGAGATTAGTAGTTGCATTCATAGCTACTTGAATGTGTGTATTTATGGGTTAATGTAAATATTAGTGTGCGTCCTTAAAGTATATCTGAGGGGTTTCAGCACTTTCAGCACTTATGTGAGTCAGTGTCTGTGTTTAACATTTTAGTTCTTTTCTGACTGTGTTGGTTGGACGAGTGTGTGGTGTCGGATAATGGCAATAATGATGGGTGCGCACATGTGTGTGCGTGTGTGTGTTAAAACCAGCAGTGTGCTCTGAAAATAACAGCAGTGCTGATGGCTTGTATAGATGTGCGTGAATGTGTGTAGGGCAGTCACAGCAGTCAATGTGTGATTGTGTGTGTGTGTGTGAGAGAGAGAGAGAGAGAGAGAGAGAGGGAGAGGGAGAGGGAGAGAGAGAGAGAGGGGGCAGCACTGCGGCAGCAGTGATTTATGGCCTGTGCTGGAGTCTCAGTGTCATGGTTGAGAGATTCTGCCTTTCTGCTGGTCTCAGCATAATAGCCTTGCTTTCTCTCTGTCCCTTGCTCACTCACTCCCTATTTTCTTCAACCAGTAAAAATGCTTCAAATACAATTACTGATCCAAACGCCATATTAAAGCGTTAATGTTTACCAAAAACGACTTCGATTCTGAAATATCACCAAATGATATCGATTGCTTAATGCAGCACATATTTCATTTTACTTGTGCCGTATACCAGCTTCCTGCTCTGTCATTTTCCTGCTGTTTCACTGCTTTTCACTGCTTTGTTTCCTTTCCAATCCTCACATTCTTGTCATTGTCGTCTGGCACCGCTCCTCTTATGATAAAAAGAAGCATTATATTGATCCATTTCCTTTACTCGTTTCCATTATGTCCACGAACCTCAGTTTTGTTTTCAACACATTTCTTCGTCACCTAATCCTACGTTTCTGCACTGCTCAAATACTGAAGCAGGGGTAGTTTCACGCGTCAGGCAGTGTGTGCAAACTCGGCACACAAGACAAAAAGAAAAACGAGTAACTCTCCCTAAAGAAAACTTGTCCAAAGAAAGTGTACAAAAGAAAATAAATTGATAAGCACATCTGATTTTATTGGCAAAACTATGCTGCAATATTAAATAGCACAGAGCAAGACACAATTAACAAACTTCATAGTTTATGTAAAACAATATTGGACACATGAGAAGCAAACAGGATTCGAATAAACATTTAATAGCTGCGTAACATTGAGAACGTGTGAGGCCGAGGTAAAAACCCATCAGAAGTCAGTACAGCTGAATTCTTACAAAAAATTACGGAAAGTCGTATTTTGACCAAAATATTGTTTTTCTGGCAATAATATACTTTGACTGCTCTACTTTAGGAAAACATAGTCAGTCTGCCTAATGATGTCGAAAACTTTGCTATCCAAGTTTATTTTTCCCAGAATCTGATCAAGTTTTTAGACAGTTGCATGTCATAGTGAAACAAACAAGTCTAATCAATTCAGTTTGAACAGCATGTAACTCTGACACACAGTGAGCTGTAATCCTGAGAGAGTGCTGTTCCCCTAGGCAGCCACTGAAGATGGAGGATCTCCATGCAGAGGATAACCGTGTGTGTGTGTGTGTGTGTGTGTGTGAGTGAGGCCTGGCATTTAGCAAGTGCTCACTTGTGCTAATGCAGACTGTGGATGTGGTCCACCCTTGGCTACAGCTAATGGGATGTGATGCACTAGAAAATGTGATCATGTTTTTTGGATAGCTGCATGCCATAGTAAAACAGACACAAGTTTAATCAATCAAGTTTAATCACATCAAAAGAGCTTAAAACACTGCACTTATGACAGCAGACAAAATTGTAAAAAGACCTAATGAAAACTCATTAGCAATAGGCCAACAGGACTGACTCAATTAACGTTATTAATTTCCCACCAATGATCAGTCTAGTGAGGAGACAAAGAGACTTGTGTTTAAATACTGCAAGTGACTTTTACCTACATTTATGGTATTAGGCAGATGCCCTTCTTTATCCTTTTTTTTTTTAAACAACTGAGCAGTTGAGGGTTAAGGGCCCTGCTCACGGGCCCAGCAGTTGCAGCTTGGCAGTGCTGGAATTTAAACCCACAGCCTTCTGATCAGAAGTCAAATGTTTAACCACGGCTTCCACTACCGTCTCCTTACCTCAGGACTGATGTGGATGCTGCTAACAAAGTGATCGTCAACATTTCCTAATTTTTAAAAGAGTAAAACTCAACACCAACGGCATCGACGGAAAAAAGTCCTCCGCCGCCAAAAAGTCTAGTCCTTCTCGTGAGTAATTTGTATGCCTGAAACACGTTACATACCCACAGACTTCAAACAGGAAGGAAGCTTTTAAAGCAAAGCTGTCAGTCATTTGACCTTGCTGTGACCCTGTTTGGGTCAGTTCCATACACCTGTAGCTTACAGAACAATATTATTAGTTTCAGCATGAACGTTGGAGCTTTGGAACCTGATCTGTTTGAGCAGAGTGTACAGATGAGTAGGTGAGAGAGCTGGGCTCTTTAGGTAGAGATGATGTGAAGGTTGGCGCCACTATGAGTAGGTAGACGAATGGCATTGTGGGTAACCATAAGTAGGAAACCATAAACCAAAGTGAAAATAAACATGAAGTTTAAACAAACAAAAAAAAAAACCATAGACTTACGTTACAAAATAAATCCTGAATGCTACTAAAGATCACGTTAATTATTAAGTCGTTCTACATCACATGCTATAGTAGTATTGTAGAGCTCTACAGGAATGCATGGAAGCTGATGAGGCAGCAGTTATTTTTGTGTGTGCTGCTGTTTGAAGACTAACACAACATGAAGCATACAGTATGAAGCATAATGTATCATCAGAATCAGTATTCTGGCAGAGGCTCTCATAGATACTGCCAAAAGTGCTGTAGTGTGATATTTTACAACATCTGAGTTGTAAATACAGCTATTACAAGGGCCTTTGTGTGTGATCACGCTCCAACCCATTTTACACAGATAAAAGAGATGCTTAATTAGATTATGTAATGCTAATTGAATTTCAGTATAATTACATATTGCTGTCTTTGTCTCCCTGTTTCACTTCTGTGAGTGTGTGGTTGCCTACCTTTCTGAAAACGAAAGGCTCTTCGTTGTAGGCTGGGTTCAGGCCGTTGTTCATCACCATGCGGGTGCGGAACTCTTTGCGGATGGTGTCAGTGGGAAGGCCATACATATCCACTTCTACGTAAGTGCCAATCTTCTTATCAGATAAAAACTGACCTGAGAACACCTGACAGAGACAGATTTACCATATATACAACAGTTAGCGGAATCAGGAATGCATACAAGATCTAAAATCTGATCCAAGAACAGTTATGAAAAATAAAAAACAGATATGTAGACAGGTAAGCAGCTCAAATAGCAGGCGATCAGTATTGCTTAGTGACTGTTAAGAGTTTACTGTAGGTATACAGTGCCCTCTATAGGCCAGAAGGTCTCACCTGAACACTGCAGGTGGCAGCGATGACACCGTCCACTGGCGTCTCAGAGAACGGGTCAAACATCCTGTCAGATCGCCGCATGAAATCTGGCTTCAACAGGTACCTGCAGGAAATACGCACAAAAAAGCAGAAACTCACCTTCCCCCAATGCTACAGCTCCCCCACACCAGCTCTAGCTGAAAAGATGGCTATCTAGGTTTTCTCACTATACTTTAAGCCATTTCACCTTTATCAGTCATAGGCATAGTAAGTGAAAATCTATCCCCATTTATTTTACAGCTTTTTAAATAATGTAGACCCATGGTTCCTAAAATGGAGTCTGTGACATAGCCAGAGGATCAGCAAATAGATTATAATAAAAATTGTAATTATATTGTGGTGTTGCCATCACAATCAACGTTATTATATATCAGTATATTTAGTTCTTAGTTACAGACTAACTGGCTACTAGTTTAAATTGGAATGGGTTTAATCAGTAGCATTTAGTCAGTATATAAAAAGCAAATGTAATTAATGTAATCTTCAATCTAACCGCTATATTAATGAAACTAGTATAATATAAGACAAAAATTGTACTGTATGTACACTCACAGAGCACTTTATTAGGAACACTTCTACACCTACTCTTTCATGCAATGATCTAATAAGATCAGTGGCCTTCCCAGTCAGAGGGTCTGAATCCAGAAGAACACCAGAACGGGGAGATTCACAGCATGAAAGTGCACCTGAAAATTCTGCAGGAATTGCGTGATGCAATCATGTTAGCATGGACATCTCAAAGGAATGTTTCCAACGTCTTGTGGAATCCATGCCTCGAACAATTGGGGCTGTTCTGAGAGCAAAGGGAGGCCCAGTATTAGTATAGTGTTCCTAATAAAGTGCTCTGTGAGTGGACATTACAACACTGTACAACTGGCTAGGGTTCTGTAGGTGGAAAAAAGCTCTTAAAGCTCAAATACGATGATTGTAAATGTTTTCCTAAAGGGATTAATACTGATTATATCTCAGTGCTGCTGAATGTTTTATTGATTTAGTTTTCTATAACAGCGCTACTCAGACAGTAGGTAATTAACGTGCTCTTCTCATATGCTTTCTATAGTAGCAACTTGCTGATTATTTTCCTTTAACCGCATACCCCATTGTATTTTACGCCTTACTTAATTGGATTATATTCATAGAAATTTGGGGTCCTTGGAAATTGTTTACGCTGGAAGTGGTCCCTAATATTTGAAAAACCCTAATGTAGACCATTATTCAGTTGAAGTGTTTTACTAACGAATATACAATACAATTTCATAAAATATTTCATAAAATCATAGTAAAAATCAAAGCTACCATTTTTACTGGGCTGACAGGCTGAACAACCATTTAAGGCAGGTGGTAATTATTTGTCAGATTAATTGCTTGGAAGAAGATTAATGAGTGGAGATTTTCCCATTATAAACCCCATGAATCATCAAACACAAGAACACACATACATACACACTCACAAAACAATCACGCTGACAGCACCCCTGTTCCTAATGATGGGCGCTCTTCTCAACATTTCTGCAGTGCAGAGGAAAATGAGGCTCGGCAGAACAGCATGTAACTATGACACACAGTGGGCTGTAATCCTGAGAGAGTGTTGTTCCCCCAGGCAGCCACCGTGGATGGAGGATCTCCGTGCAGCGAATGGCCGGGTGTGTGCGAGGCCCGACATTTAGCAAGTGCTCATTTGTGCTAATGCGGATTGTGGATATGGTCCGCCCTTGGCTACAGCTAATGGGATGTGACACACTTTAATTGATGAGTTTTGCCAGGACGAGGGCGCTACACTCACCCACACGCACCGTTGTACTCGAACTTCCCCTGGTTCAGCTGCATAGCCAAATCTGCAGACACACAGAAATGAAAATGCCATAATAAGCATTCTCTTCCCACTCTTAGCTCTGCTAACACAAATTTCCTAGTACTAGTATTCAACAGCAGTGTGGCCTGGGATAGTTATAAGACCTCATTAAACACTATCTTTCATTATGTTTTTTTTTTCAAGTCATGCTGAATTTGAGTGGTGTTGGAAACAATACCAATAGCAATACCAAATTTTCCATTTAGAAATTGTATGCCAAGCAGGACAATTTATGAGATTTATGAGTACTTTGGGAATATCTTCCAATAAGCATCTAAAGTAGAAAAGCTGTATTTACTAAATTACCATCTGTGCACCTGAACGTAGCATTAAATCAGTAATGCAGAATCACCCTGCCTGCATGAATCTCAAGACTGTGTGGTATTCTCCATTAAAAGCTGTATTTTGAAATTCTATCTTCTCAGATCCAAGAAATACTATTGAACCTGTGCAAAATGTCAGTTTCCACAGGCACTGCCTGCTCTCTGTGGATTAAACAGAGATTAATCTTCTTCCTGGTTTTTCTCTCTTGGCACCTCTTTCATTCTTTCTTTTTCCATCAGTTCAGCATTCAGCAGCTTCACAGGAGCCATATGTCCTTCCACAGGGCAGCATCTGCTAAAACGACATGCTCCCTCATGTATGGTGTCTTTTGGCATGCTATGGCTAGCTGTGTGTTTATTCAGCCTCTCTGGGCTCATTTAAACCACTACAGTCATAGTTGCATAGTCTTTCCATTAATAATGTTAGATGTTAACTATACGTATAACTGGACGCACCGCATATGCTGAGTTTGCGCAGTGGCTGGTGTTACATGATTTGCAAATTAATTCTACATGTCTGCAAATTTTAGCACTGCGTTTGCAGTCAGCTCCAGAACTACTGGCACCCTTAGTTACGTCAGGGAATAAACGTTACGAAAAAAATGTCTTTGTGGTTACTTAACCTCACACTCAAAACATGCGAGAAATCAAAATTTCATTGAAGTAATTCTAAAAAAAACTTATCAGAAATAGTAGTAGTGTCACAAGTACTGCTACTCCTGCATTTATCATCTTGTGTAATCTCCATTTGCCAACATAACAGCACCGAGTCATCTCCTACAATGCCTGACGAGACCGGAGAATACAGAGAGAATCTAGAAGTTCTCCGGAGTCCTCTCTTGTGAACTCTCCTTGTCATCTCAGCTCACAGGTTTTCAACGGGGTTTAGATCAGCGGACTGGAATGGCCATGTCCAAACCTTTTTGAGTGGATTTGAGTGCATTTTTGAATCAGGAACCAGGTGTACTTTCTTGTCAGAGGCAGATATTTTCATTTAAAATCTCCTGGTACGTTATGGAGGCCATGAAGTCATGTACGCTAACACGGTTCCCAGGGCCTTCGGAGGAAAAACAGTCCCACAGATCCTGCAGATCCTCCACAATACTTAACAATGGGGAGCAGGAGTTTGTCTGTATAACCATCCATACTTAATGCTAAACACACGCAAGTGTTTGCTGCCAAAGAACTCTATTTTTTTTGTCTCATCTGACCATAGAACCTGGAACCTGGTTGCAGTCAGTGTCTAGAAACCTCTAGAAAACAGGTGTTTACATTTGTGGTTGGATGAAAGAAGAGGCTTTCTTCTGGCAAACAGATTATTGGAATGGAATGGATATGCCTAATTGCAGATTTGAAGAGTTGGTGACACCAAGATGCCAAATTCTTTTACATAGATGCTTAATTATAGTTCCAACAGTGGATACTGGTATGTACATGTGTGTAGCTATTTTGTAGCTGTTGTCTGATTATATGAAGGTTGATACACTTCTACCTTCATTTGTGTACTCTCTGATCTTCTCCATATTGACAAAGGAAATTTGTCACCTCTCTGTCACCTCATATTTATAGCCTAGTGAAACAGCAAGTCACGGATAACCACTGAAGAGTAAAAAAAAAAATAGAATATAACATGAGTTGGTTATAAATATACTTTTGACATTTATTTTCTTAGAATAAATTTACTCCAATTAAACATTAACTGTCTGTCATATTTTCAGTGAGAGATTAAATGAATAAACGAGACATTTTTTCCATAGCCCATTTTAATCGTGGTGCTAATAATTCTCGAGATGATCGCAATCCTCCAGATGTACAAAATGTTCACAGATGAAAATGTAAATGATGCAGCCTGCCTACTTTGTTATGCGTCAAGTGTAATGCCTTAGGCTAGACTGGCGATGTATTTGTTTACTTACTTTATGCGTTTCCTTATGTATAAATAATACCGCTGAACCAATGAATCTACTGATATTTTGAGATAATAGAAACGAATGTATTAAGAATGTGTGATATCTGAAACGTACTGCACTTCATCTCTCATTCTTCTGAGAAAGTTTGTGTATTTGTACAGCTAGATGAAACATGCACATTCACTGGCCATGTTCCATAACAGTATATGTTATGTTCATGCTCGTTCAGTAGTGGGGGTGCTGTGGCAGTGCCCCAGGGCGGAACCGTACCTGGAGTCTGAAAGTTCAGAGATACCATCTGGCACCCAGCGTTCCAAAAGATCTGAGGCATGTAATTACTGGAGTCCACACGGCCTCCTTTGGGGTAAATCCGGCTCATCTGCCGCTTGTTGTAGCTGTACGTTGGCCAATGAGGAAAAGGCACATAGGGAGGTGCATGCAAATGGGCAGAAGAGTTATTTATAATCCAGAACAACAGGGGTCTGAGCAGTATTCCCAATGGAGAGATTGGCAGCTAGAGAAGAACAAGCCTGTTTAAAAACAAGCTTTAAAGAGAGGCCTTATGGGTTTAAACGTGAGAGTAAAAAAGCCTATTTGATTTGCTTGGCCAGAGAAAGAACTAAAATGGCCTTACTATAAAGAATTAAGGATAAATTGATGCAATGGATTTTATTGTTTTGGTTTTGCTGTCTACAGGTTTCCTCTTTATTTTCTAGCAGTTAATAAAAATTAGAATTAATAGAATTAAATTTAAAAAGATGAGCATCCATGTCCTTTGTAGAAATCATACTTTTCGAAGCAAAAGGATACTTCACGAACTCAATGGCGTTGGTTTTTAGGTAGCCGAGACCAACAGACTCGTTAAAGGATGACATGTTGTGATGGATATTTTTCTCTGAAAAAAAGCCAGCAGAAGAGGATTTAAAAATGAGATGAGCTATCCCCAGTAAAAATATAATGTACTAATATGACTACAATAATTAATTACATAATAATACAATAATTAATAACTAAACAGCAAGTCTTTTTTGGTTCATTTTTACCCTCTGCGATCTCGAAGCTCTGGAACTTGACCGGCTGGGCGTAGTTCACCATGGCAGAAAGATAAGGGTGGATGTTGGTTGTGGCTCCTTCATACTTATATGAAGCAATTAGCTGCTGTTCAGCATCCGCATCCTCTGCCGTATCCACACCCTAAGGCAAAGCACATTTATATTTATTTATTTAGCAGATGTTTTTAGCCAAAGTGACTTTGAAGCAGAATACAATCCGAGCACAGAAGTTTCCACCAATTACCCAGAAACCAGTGCAACACAGTAGTAGGGCAAAGGTGCCATAGCTCAACATGAAGGCTGGAGTAAGTGCTAGTACTTAGGAGTGCTACACACACCTCTAGGTAAGTGTTGTTTAATGTCCGTGCCATTACATGTTATGCACCTTATGAACATTGCCTCTAAGTAAAATGTTATTATACACAATGGATATAACAAGTCTACACACCCGTGTTAAAATGGCAAGTTTTTGTGATGAAAAAAATTAAATTAAAGATAAATCATGTCAGAACTTTTCCCAACCTCAATGTGAAGTTACAACATATAAAAATTAAGCGAAAAACAATCAGAAACATTTTAGGCAAAAATCAAAAAGTTACAGTAACCTAGCTGCCATCAACGAAAGAATACCATACCCGCGGTGAAACATGGTGGTGGCAGCATCAGGCTTTAGGGCTTTTAATCAAGATGTATTGCTACAAATACCAGCCGATATTAGTGAAAACCCTCAGGTGTATGCTAGTAAGCTGAAGATGAAAAGGACTTTCACCTTTCAGCACGACAATGACCCAAAGCATACATCCAAATCAACAAAGGAACGGCTTAACCAAAAGAAGAGCAATGTTTCTGAATGTCCTAGCCAGAGCCCAGACCTGAATCCAACTAAAGAATCTGTGGGGTGACCTGAAGCGGGCTGTGCACAGGAGATGCCCTTACAATTTGACAGATCTAGAATGTTTTTGGAACAAAGGGTGAGAAAATATTGTCAAGTCAAGATGTGCCATGCTGATAGACTCTTAGCCAAAGTGGTGTAAAAAAAAAATCAAATTAGGTCAGGAATGTGCACACTTACGCAACTAGGTTATTATAAGCTTTTTATTTTTCTTTTTTCTATCCCTATAAAAGTTTCTGATTTTCACTTTATTTGTATACTTTGCAATTGTACATTAAAGGTGAAAAAAAGATCTGACATGACTGATCCTAGTACCATTCTTTTACTTCACTAAAACCTGCCTTTATAAAGCGGGCGCTGTGTAGACTTTTTATAGCCACTGAATTTCCGTCCATAAAACAGCAGTGAAAAAGCTGGAATATTCAACCTTCTTCTTGTTATCAAGATCCGAAGCCTCTGACACATCAGTTGCATCTGCTTCTGTTGCCTCTGAAACCTCTGTGGTGTCGTCATCAGGAATCTGAGGAAAGACCGTTAAGAGGAAAGACAGGTTTCAAATAATCTCCGCTTGCACCCTGTGGTTAGGTAACGATATCCAAAAAGAAGCCCACCTTGTCCTTCTTGACACTGTTTTCAAGCGTGTCTTGTTCACTGGGCTCTTCTGAGGAGATGTTGCGGGTTTTTGTCTCTGAGTTGATGTCTTTACCGTCTGCTGTTGAGAAAGTGAAGAATCTGTATTGACTTTTAAGCATACAGTTTAATATTTCTGCAGTGAATGGCATTTTACTACAACACTGTTGAATTCTCAATTCTTATTGGTCAGAAGGTGCTTCCGCTCATTCTAATATTGTTTCTATAGTAACAACTTGCGCAGGTATTGTATATGCTTCATATAAGTTGAGTAAAATCTGTGTTTTTTGAGGGATGTTTATAATTTATGGAAGGAGTCTCCAGTGCCAGCGATTTGTAACGGTCAGACATAAACCTGTAACTTTTTTACATTTTCCCACACAGAAAAGTCATTAGGACGGAGGGTCCTGAGTTCAAAAGATAGAAAAGAGAGAAGCTGGTGATAAAACAACTGCTTATAGCTTCTATAACATAAGTGATAACACAAATTTGTTTCTCTGACATTTCATAAAATTTGATGTAACAATCAGACACAAGGTGTTATGTGGTACAAGTGGAATAAAATATTTGTGGGCATGCTCTTCTCGGAAAATAATCAACTCTGCTTCAGGCCAGGCCACCTCGCTCCATGGATTATTTTTCATTAAGTTTATTGTGCACCGTTATGTTTTATTCCTTGAATAATGCATTACTGTACAGCTAAAAAGTATGGAAAATAAAAATAAAATGGTGGCCTTCTGAAGTGTGTGTATATACACTGCCCTCCAAAAGTTTGGAAACGCCTGAACAAAATAGGGTTTTTGGGCAATATCAGCATAAATCCTCTTTAGTTAGTGACCATTTTGCATTGATAATAAGGGACAACACAAACTATGAGAACATATTTTATTAAATAAAAAGTTTATGAACATAAACATGAACATAACATAGAAAAATACTCAAATTTTGGATTCATCAAAGAAATCCCCATTAGCAGCTATTACAGCTCTACATACTCTAGGCATCCGAGCCGGTGTCTTGTCTATCATGGAGTGGCCTGCCCAATCAC